>JAWNPR010000061.1:22582500-23062500 GCA_035047405.1 Drosophila stalkeri
TTTATTATTATCACTATTATAACAATATATCCTATCTTTCCAGGGTTCGGCGTACCGCTGTCTTAAAACTGGCGATCCCATTGATTCGGTGCTGGCTCGTGCTGCGCGCGAGAGCGGCGTGCCCATAAGCGATATACTGGAGAATCTGCCCGGCGAGCTGTCCGTCTGGGTAGATCCGGGCGAGGTATCCTATCGCATAGGTGAAAAGGGCGCTGTTAAGGTAGGGATTCTCTATCATTCTCTATCTCTCTTTCATTCACTTCTATAACTCATTGCAGATACTCTATACGGAGAATAATGATAATCTCGAGGATAGCCATTCGGCGGATCGTGAAGTTACCAAAACGTTCAATCCGGAGGCTCAATGCTTCCGTCCCATCGATGTGGTCAACACGACCATGAATAATCTGAGCTTAAGTCCCAAGGCATTGCCATTGCCGTTGCCGTTGCCATTGCCGCTGCCATTGCCATTGCCATTGCCGATGCCATCGTCCGGCTCATCGCCACATTCGGCCGCTTCAAGTGGCTCACCCACCTACAAGGGTAGTCCGAATCCCAATGGCGTTGCCGTTGGTAGTGCTGCTGGCGCCTGTTCCGCTATTGGCGGCAGCTCCAGCTGCGGTGCCAGTCTCTCCGGCAGCAGCAGCAATGCAGCCACAGGCAATGCTACAGCCACTGCCGCTGCCGCAGCCTTTGTGCAACGCGCCGCCCAGGCACCGCTCACATTCACCACGGCCACCTTTGCCCAGACGAAATTCGGCAGCACCAAACTGAAGACTAGCTCCAAGCGTACCAATAGGTAAGGAAGAGGAATATATACATTATATATATATATATATATGTATATTGATTCATCAATTTTCTTCTCTTATAGCAGCTCGTATCGCATGTCGCCCACTGAATTCTCCAACTATATCAAACAGCGTGCGATGCAGCAGCAACTGCATCATGGCCATAGCGTTGGTGGATCATCGGCATCGGCATTTGGTGGACTGGATGCGGTATCGCCGGCACGCTCTCTCTCGCCCAATCCTCTGACTTTGGCTGGCAATCAGAGCAATGGACCCAATGTTGCACCACCCGCTGCAGCCGATCCATTTTACTATTCAAACATTTCGATGGGCCTGTATCCGCAATATAATGGACAGCGTGGTCTATACGAGAATCATTTTAATGCGGATGCGGGCAATCTGGGACTGTTTGGAGCTGGAGCTGGCACAGCGGCAGCAGCAGCAGCTGCAGCAGCAGCAGCGGCAGCAGCAGTAGCTGTTGTCAACAATGGTGCAGCAGCAGCAGCAGCAGCAACTGGCAGCAATAATTTCAGTACTTATCTGGAACCATGTTACTTTAGCAATGGCCATGTCAATGTGAATGCCAATGCCACAGCAGGTGCAACAATGATCAATCAACAGCAGCAGCTACAACAGCAGCAGCAGCAGCAGCAACAACAGCTGCAACAGCAACAGCAGCAACATCATCATCTTCAGCAACATTTGGAGCATGCCAACAGCAGTGAGAGCTGCTTTGGCTTGGATACGGATTGTGCTGGCATTGTTGGCATCGAGGAGTCGCCCAATTCAGCTGTTGGCATTGTTGCTGGCGAATCGTCCACGGATAATAGTCCAATAGCCACGCCCACAGCTGGCATTGCCAATAATGCCATCAGCAGTAATAGCAGCAACAGCAGCAGCAGCAACAACAGCAGCAGCAACAACAGCAACAGCAGCAGCATCACTCAGACAGCCGTATCGGCTGCTAGCCTGGCAGCAACAGCTGCAGCAGCAGCAGCAGCAGCTGAGACCAATACAACTGCAGCCAGCAGCAATAGCAACAACAACAACAACAACAACAACAACAATAGCAATAATAGCAAATTAATCGATGGGCTCAGCTCGTTCTATGGCAGCGGCTCCACCTATCAGCAGCTGCTGGTGGCCAACTAGAAGTGGCTGAAAGCACCGCGACAACAACAAAACAACATGGACGAGAAAGTGACGCTAAAAACGAAAAATAATAAAAAGACGTTGGCGACAACTGTACAAAGCAATGGCAACAACAACAACAGCAACAGCAACAGCAACAGCAACAACAACAACAAAAGCAACAATAACAACAAAAGCAACAGCAAAAGCAAACGTAAAACCAAAAGCAAGAGCAAAAGCAAGCGGCCAAAGTCATCTTAACTTTAACTAGAGATAATGTGCAAACGGGTCAAAAGCAAAGAAGCCCACAAAAAAAAAAAAAAAAAAAAAAACAAGAGAGGAATGTAACTATATATATATATATATATATTTATATATATGTATATATATATATATATATATATATATATATATATATATATATATATATATATATATATAGATATAGTCGTAAAGGAATATATGCTGGCTGGGAAGCAACAAAGGAAAATGAAACGAATGAGTTATATATAAGATATATGTAAACAGATAGTTGTATATATATATGTATATATATGTATATACATATGTAGATGTATATATATATGTATATACAACTCTCTGTATAATATATATATATATATATATATATATATATATATATGTGAAGCAAATGTCGCTGTAATCCTTTTTGTAAACTCGTATATCTATATAAGCAAAAACATAAGAAAACCCCATCAGCATGTAATACCAAAGCAGCTCTCAAGCAAATATACAAAATGGAATAGATAGTGTATATAGATATGTATATGTATGTAAAGCTCTGTGCTCTGTACTTGATTCAATGTGCATATATATATATATATATATACGTATGTATGTATATATATATAGGGCATGTGTATGTGTATGTAGACATGTTTATTTTGTTATTCACATATGTACTATATATTGTGAAAGTTTATCTAGGAATAGATATATATATAGATATATATATATATATATATATATAAATATATATATCTTATATTAACATTTAAAGCACGACATTAAAGCAAATTAACAACTAGAGACGAGATCCTTTTTAGAATTTCTAAACTAATTGTTTTCCAATTGTTATACACATATATACTATATAGAAAAAATGAAGAAGAAGAAGAAAGTCAGAAAGTTAGTTAAATTCCTCAGACATTAAGTTTCTTGTTTAAATTAGTTAATAAGTTCTGTTTTGTTTTTTCTTTTTTTTTTGTATCACGTGGAAAACGTAGTTAAGATCGATATGCACATACCCTAACTAAACAACAACAATTCTCTCTCTTTCTCTCAATATATATATACAAAGTTATATATATATATATGTTTAAATGCTTACCTGATCTTTAGTTGCAAGTCCTTAGAGCTGGTCTGACTGCCATAAATAGCCAAGTTTTCTCTTATCATTCACACATTTGTTTTCCTTTTTCTAGGGTATGTCGCAGTTGAGCGTATTTGTGTGGGTGTGCGTGTGCGTGTGTGTATTACTCTTTGACTTTATTTTTTTTTATATGTATATCTATTTTTATATGAACATTTGTAATTTTGATATAAAAAAAAAAAAAAAAACAAAACAAAACCAAACAAACAAACAACAACAAACAACGTAAAGTAAAAAAAATAAAAACAATTTTACACTTTTTATACGGGCTTACGTAATATACCTTGTGCTATATAAATGTTTACTTTAATTTCCAAAAAAAAAAAAAAACCAAACTGAAAAATGAAAAACAAAAAAAAAAAAGCATTTTTATTTATATAAATTAAAAAAATATATATATAGATGAAACATATATATATGTGTGTGCTAGTGTGTATGCATGTATGCCTGCGTGTGTGCCTGTGTGTGTGGCTATTCAATCTAACCCAACATGTATATGTATATGCATATATGTATATGAAAAAGGATAATAAAAAAAAATATATATTCTAAAAAAGAAATTTGAAATTAAGAAATATATATATATATATGAAACTACGGTCAACAAATTCCTTCTAAATAGCAAGAAAAAAAAGTTATATTATAATAAATAAATTATTTAAATCATAAAGCATAAAAAATAAAATGAAAGAAAGTAAAAATGGATAGAAAATAATATATATATATTTTGTATAATTTATATGTAAATAAAAAAAATATATTTATGTTTTATTTTCATATTTATATTTAAAATATATATAATTAAATATATATTTTAAAAAAATTATATAAATTTATATTTTTATTTTCATATTTATTTTATACATTTATATAAGATATATAAATGAGAAATTAAAAATGTGTACATTTTTTTCTAAAGTAAATTTGCAAATTAAAAATTAAAAAAATATATTTTTTATTTCTTTTTTTTTTTGTTTTTAATATTAATATATTTCTTTAATATACATAATAAATAACAAAAAAAAATACATGTATATATATATATATATATATATATATATATATATATATATATATATATATATATATATATATATATATATATATATATATATAAATATATATATATTAATAATACTTTTATTGTGTTATATTTTTATTATAATTTATAACTTCAGTAACTTAGTAAAAATCCTAAAAAAATATATATAAAATATATACGCTAACTTTGCATATATATATATATATATATATATATATATATATATATATATATATATATATATATGTATGTATGTATGTATATGTATGTACCTATACACACACACACACACACACACACAGACACACACATATATATGTATACTGGCAATATTATATGTATGCGTGTGTGCGCACTTAAAACTTACCACTGAAATGGAAATTTAAAGAAACATTTAAGTACCTTAAACAAGCTTCTAACTAACTGTATAACTAACAATACTAACTGTATAACTAGCTATTATGATGCGAGTGCATGGAATGCAAATGATTTGTCTATGAAAAAAAATTCATTTGCATACAACATTTGGATCATGATAGTACGAAAAGTACCTACAAAGCAAAAGCATTCACAAAAGAAAAGAAAATTGAGAATAAAAAAATTAAAAATTAAAAATAAAAACAAAATGTAAACTTTTAGATAAACTAGAATTTAATTACAATTTTGTACTTTTATATATATATATGTATATATACATACATATATATATATATATACATATGAATAATCATAAAATTAAATACTAGACAGATAATATATATATATATATATATATATATATATATATCATGATTTGATGAATGTATAGCAGAAATTCTTAATGTTTATAAGGCTATTTAGTTCAAACAAATTTGTTAAATCATATATATATTATAAACATATTCTAGCTCGATGTGTGTATACAACTAAGCTAAGCCTAACGACTTTTTTTTTTGTTTTTTGCTAACTGAAATTAGATAAAAACAAAATTAGGCACTCTCCAATTGTGATAGAGTAGATAAATGTATAAATTTATATGTATATATATATATATTCATATATATATATATATATATATATATATATATATATATATATATATATATATATATATATATATATATATATATATATATATATATATATATATATATATATATATATATATATATATATATATATATATATATATTAGAGATCAATCTATATAAATCGGATGAACGGGAGAAATACATAAATGCCTCTGTATGTCCCACTAATAAGTTCTAACCCACGACTGTACCTAGTACAGGCCTATATATATATATATATATATGTATATGCTTATATATATGTATATGTGTATGTACGTTAGACCCACAGAACGAAAGTATATTAATTATAGCAATATTGAAATATGAAATTGAATAACAAACCTACCAAACAAACAAACAAAAAGAAAACTACAACAATAATTAAACAAAAAAATATATATATTAAAATAATATATGTAAATACAACTAAATCTATATAGATATATATATATACATATATAGTGAAGTATTCATGAAAAATTCTTATAAATAGAACGAAAATTATGAGAAAAAAAGAAGATTAAACCAAACAGAATTGCTCAACTCTAGTTAGTGCGGATAATCCAGATACTATCTATATAGAATAACTATATATATATATACATATATATATATATATATATATTTTATAATATAAATAAAACACACACACACACACACACACAAGGCAAGGCATAGTATTCTTATGCGCATCATAAAAACAAAAAATTTATATAAAAAAATAAAAAAGTTATGTACTTACATATATTCAGTCGAAACTAACAGAATTTATATATATTTAAAACAAAAATTATGACAATTTTTCAATTTTTATCTGAATCTTCATGTCAATGAAAAAAAAAATTTTTTTTTATTTTATACCTCGAAATGTGTTTCTATGTGAATATATGTATGTGCATGCATGTGTATGTATGTATATCAGCAAATTTAAACTAGTTAAAAAAAAAAATAATAATAATACATAGCAAAACGCAAAAAGTTCTTATGTATGTGTGTGGATCGTAACATTTAGGTAGTTAGAAAACAATTCATTTAAAATTAGAAATATTTTTTACCTACATATATATATCTATATATACATAAATATATATATATTTTTTAGATAACTCAATTAAATTGCTAAGCTTTTTCAATAACATCTAAATGTCCATTACAACTATAATTATATATGTATGTGTATGTGTATGTATGCGTGTGAGTGTGTGCTTGAATTTTTAGATATCCTTTTCAATGAATGTTTGTGTGTGTGTGTGTGTGTGTGAGTGAACGAGCAAAACAAACAACGCTAAGCCCTTGCAGCCATACATACATACATACACACAAGCATGCCTGCATCTGTGTGCATGTGTGGTTGCCAAAATGAAGAGTTCCCATTCCCTTACCAGTTCCAGCTCCAATTCCAGTTCCAGTTGAGTTTTGAATTAGCGTCAGTATCAAATTCTTAGAAGTGTGAACTTAATGCTATATACACATACATACATGCATACATATTTAATTATAAGTGTATATGTGTTTTTTTTATACTCAAACATACATACATACATATACATATATGTTTGTGTGCTACAATTAATAATTAAATAAATGCATATCAGTGAATACAATAAAGAGAAATCGACAAACAAACATAAATACATGCATACATACATACATATATGAAATTCAAAGTGCTATAGATGTACATATGTATGAGTGTGTATGTACACAAAAATTAGTGAATAAAATATTCAATCAATTAAAGCAACAACAACAACAACATAATGCAAATCTAAAATTGTGTATATAAACAAATAGAGTTAAAATTGTAAATGTATCACATACAAATACATATATGTATACATATATCTCTATATATACGAATATAGATTTATATACATACATATATGCATGTATTATGTATAGAAAAGTAATAACTTCCATATTGAGTATTTTTCATATTACCTTTAATAGAATAAAGATTATCGTATTATTCAAAAAAAAAAAAAATAATAATAATTTTGTCTTTTAATTATCCAATTATCATTAAATAATATAATTATATTACAATGTAACTAGCTCAGTTAAATCTAGTTCCAAAATAAAACAGCGCATCACTGTTTAACAATATCAGCACTGCACAGTTCTGCAAACCGTCGATGACACTGATTCGCGCGTGAACTGCTCAGTGCGATAGTTGTTATCGGTCATCCCTGCTTCTGTTGTTGTGTCGCTGTCGACGTTGGATTGTATTTCTCATTGTAGCTTAATATCTATTGCGATATAGAACATAGTTGGGGATAGGAAAAAAGTCTTAGAAATGTCTGAGGAAAAAAAGGTGAATATTTTACGGAATTGGTTTATTTCCAGTGAAAATTACGCGCGAGTATAATGTGGCCATCACAGTGCAAAAAAAGCCGGTGTGCAATGTATGTAAATATGTATGTACACACACACGCGCGCAAAAAAAAAAATGAAACATGTTTTCTATAATTTAGGCCTGTGTAAAGCAAATTTTGTTTTTTGTTTATTTTATTTTTATTTATTTATTTATATTTTTTGTTCATTAAATTGCGAAATTACATATATACATATATATATATATATATTTGTTTCTTGTTTTTTGCCGCTTAGACTGAAACCGAGCACATCAACTTAAAGGTCCTGGGCCAGGACAATGCCGTTGTTCAGTTCAAAATCAAGAAACACACTCCGCTGCGCAAGCTAATGAATGCCTATTGTGACCGAGCCGTAAGTGGATGAAGGAAGCATCAGATATAAATTTCTAGCCAGAAGCTAACTATAAATATTCTCTCTCTCTCTCTCTCTCTCTCTCTCTATCTCTATCTATCTACACTTTCCATTTTATAGGGTCTATCGATGCAGGTGGTGCGATTCCGTTTCGATGGACAGCCGATCAATGAGAACGACACGCCCACATCCCTGGAAATGGAGGAGGGCGACACAATTGAGGTATATCAGCAGCAAACTGGCGGCGCAGCAGGATATATAAATCCATTACAGCAATTTCAACATTAAGAAGAATGTCAATTGACTTTGGTTTAAATTTTCATAAGAAATCATTAATTTTCCGCAGGCAGTTGACGGTGCAGTAAACATTTTTGTTGCTATTGTACAGTTATGCTGCTTTAGTTGCATTAGTAAACAAACAAAAAATACTATTAATAATATTAATAAATAAAACAAGTAATAAAGTGTATAATTATGCATTCGTTGATGCACAACGAATAGAAAAGAAAACAAAGAAATCAAAACTTTTGTTACTCTTAAAATGTAAGTGAAGCATTTATTTGTTTAATATCTATATTTGAATTATTTGTAGTTGTTTAGCTATTTAGCATTAGGCCCTCAAAATTGATATCCTCTGGCGCATTCTCAATGGCAAAGTTGAATCGAAAAGGCGCCGCTTTGCCGCTGCTGCTGCTGCTGAATATGGCAGCTGTTGCTGCTTGGGGCACGGTCTGAGCCTGGCTTGCAGCTGCCTCGTTCTCATTGTTGTTGTTGCTGGCATTGGGCGGCGCAAAGTTGAAGCGAAAGTCCTTGCCGGACGTCAACAGCGCCGACTTCTTGACAAAGCTCGATTTTGGTTTCGTTTCGTCGGCAGCTGTAAATTTGATTTGTTTTGATGCTGGAAAAGGAAAGAAGCAGAAAATGTAATAAATAACGTGGGTAAAGCAGAGGGCAAGAAGAGAGCAGATGTAAATGAGAGATTGCATGCTGTGCATGCATTGGACAAAGATAGACGAACCACAGCGAGCGAGAGAGAGACAATTCCTGATAAATCAAATTTCTGCTTAATACAATTACATAGAAATTCATTAATATATTAGCTTAACAAAAATTGTCTTGATGCTTACATATTTTAGACCAATCAATGATCTTTCTCGCAGGTAAATAATATCTGTAGATAGTGCAAAAACTATCTACAATTTACTTATTTCAATTAATAATGTGAATAATTTGATAAATTGATTACTTAATATTCTCATAGGATATGTTTTATAAGAAAAATAATTAGAATATATGTATGTACATATATGCAGAATATATAGAATACATATGTAATTCAATTTATATATTCTTTCATATAAAACAAGTTACATACATATATATTCTTAATATTCTTCTAAATAAAATTAGCTACATATATATTCTAAATATTCATCTATACAACACTTTAAGTATATTTAACATTTGCTACATGTGGTTCATAAACGGCCAACTAGTCTCTATACATCTTACAAACATATTTGGATCTTAAGTGATTGACTTCTCTCTCTCTCTCTCTCTCTTTCTTTCAATCTACCCCGTAGACTCCCACGACTATATTGAAATTTACCTCTAAAACGTAAGCTTATATCTTTGCATCTCCCTCCCTCTTACGTTCGCTTTCTACAACTTGTCTCCTCTTCTACGTCTTACCTAGCAGCATTTTTTTCTCCTCCTGTTGCATCTTCGAACGGTAATCGCCGAGCGCCAATTTCATGACCTGTCGCTTTTTGATCAGCGGTGCCGTTTGGCTTGTTAAAGTCTTTAGATTCTTGGCCGTGTCCTCAGCTGTATTGATGCATTTAACAATTCATTTTCATTTATAATTTGAATGTTGGGGGCCTTTCTTACCAACTTTTTGGCTCAGATTGCCGCTCTGCAGCGCCGTTTGCAGTTGTTGCACGCACCAGCAGAGTTCCAGTTCGAATTGTATATCATTGTCGCCATCGAAATTGGTTTTCTTAACTGCCGCTTGTATTGGCGGAGGTTTGTTGATGGATTTTGCAGTTTTCATTCGTCGCATGTTTATGTATGTTCGTTACATGTGCGGTTTACCAAAATAAATGTTCTCGCTCCCACTCACACACACACACACATACGTCAAGGCATATCATATGGTGGGTATGCGTGTGTGTGTGTCTTCATGCATTTGCGCTTAGAGCCTCCATTTTGGCAACATCTGTGTTGACATTCGATTGTGCTGTGTGAGTAAAATATATCGTACTATCCGATACTAAATTCGATCAGAAAATACTGAGATAGGCTAAAAATATTGAACTTTAATTGCTGAAAATTGATAAGTTAAATCAGCAATTATTAAAATTATATAAACGTAAATTTAAATGACTTTTTTAAATTTATATAGACAATATTCGAAGCTATCGATACATGAAAGCGTCTCTGTCATGCACTAAATCGTATCGTGTCATAGTTGGTTTAAGGTTACCGTACTTGTGCTGAAACATCGCTGCAGCCCTGACAAAGGCAGCGTGTTTCCGTTTTACAGCAAGTTCTGCCTTTTTGACAGCGTCACTCGACCAAGGTGGGTGTTTTGCTCCGTCTTTAGATAGAAATAATTGCTCAAATTAATTTTTTTTTTATTATTACTTTTAGTTGTTTTTGTGTGACTTTAAACATTCAATATGGTTGCCGTAAAGAAACAGGTAAATTAAAAAGAGCAAAGCAATTGCTTGGCATGTTTTATTAACAATTTCGCATTGTTGTGCGGTAATTACAGAAAAAGGCCTTAGAGAGCACCAATGCGCGTCTGGCGCTGGTTATGAAATCTGGCAAATACTGCCTGGGTTACAAGCAAACGCTGAAGACCCTGCGTCAGGGCAAGGCCAAACTGGTGCTCATCGCCAGCAACACGCCCGCTTTGAGGTAAAAAAAAAATGCAAATTTGTAGATTCCTCGTGTTGGATTACAAAGAAAATATACTACTGAGAAGTAGATTTCCATTACGCCCGCGTATGAACAGTGATAAGTAGCTGTTGTTGTAGTTATTGGAACCATATGGAGTCTTCTTTAATGCTGACTGAGAAATATGATTCCAATCGAATAATAGTTATGGAAACTATGGAGTAGTATAGCATCAGCAGTCGCCGCCGCCGCCGTCGTCGTCTTTGCCGACAATGTGCAACAGATTGAACTAGTTCCGCATGGCTCCAAATGGTTCCAGTAACAACAAACACACGCACGCACTCACATGCATATGTGTGTGAATGGGGTAAGGAGTCATTCTCAATAGATATGAATAGTAATCGAACTTATTTATATGATGATTTTTTGTAATTCCGAGTGCCTTGACGAATTTTATTATTACTAGAGACTCTTTCTGATTTGCCATATATTGACAAATACAGTCGGAGGTGTTATATTCGTATGACTAAAAATAATATTTGCATGCAATTGCAGGAAGTCGGAGATCGAGTACTACGCCATGTTGGCCAAAACTGAAGTCCAGCACTACAGTGGCACCAACATTGAGTTGGGCACCGCCTGCGGTAAATATTTCCGTGTGTGCACAATGTCCATTACCGATCCTGGAGATTCGGACATCATTCGCTCATTGCCCGACAATTAAAAAGAGAGTGTTTTATTCTTAAAAGCCAATACACATTTTTTTCTAAATAAAACTCTTTAAAATTGTATATCCTTATGCTGTTTTTCTTCTCTAACTAACCACAGTGGGGTTGGTTGGCGCACTTAACGATTGTGGACGATTTGAACGGCACGGTGGGCGGGGTTGCTGACGCTTAGGGCGATGGAATTAAATCGATATATGTGCTTCACGTGAATGATTTCGACACCCCATTGAAAAACCTAGCGATGGTTGCTTTGACGATAACTTTTGAGCCTGCGCTGTGGGGTGCACGACAATTTGACACATCACTAGTGCTGTTTTAAATAGATTTTAAGTAACCTTACGTTCTGTCTAAAAAAAAAAACCGTATATATTTTATGAAAATGACTTCCGGATATTTAACTACGTACCAAATACCGCTAATCACAACAACAACAGACAAACAGGCAAAACACGTTTGCGAATCGGTGTCCGTTAAGCTCACATCGCAGCCGGCATCAAGAGTGGCCACAGCAAATCGTTTTCACACAGCCCAAAAAGTGATGCACACTGAGGCTGTAATGCTGAATAATATGGAGCACACAACAACAGCGGCCATTGCATCACAGCAGCGCAAACTGAAGAGGAAAATATGCGAATCCGTGGAGGGTGACGGGAATAATCTGGTGTTGTTTCAGGGTCGCGACGAAAGCTACCCTGACGAGCTGAACAAACTGATCCATCCGTTGTCCTGTCAGTTATGCAAGTCCCAGATGACCTCGATGAAGAGTGCCAAAGATCATTACGAGTCCAAGGCACATGATCGTCACATTAGTGCCTGGCTGGCCAAGAACTATACCGAAATGGGCCTCCAGACACCGCCAGTCAAACGTCTTGTCAAACAGGGCCCCACCGGTCCAAATGCATTCCATTGTAATCTATGCGATCTGCCGCTGACATCGATTACCCATGCCCGTCAGCACTATGCCGGGCGCAAGCATCAGCTGGTCGTGCAGAAGCGCTCGAAGCCATCGGGCGCCGGCTATTACAATTCGGATGGTAATTGGGTGCGCACTGGCACCAAGGCTGAGGTCATGATTGATGATGGTCGCTTCGGTATTGGCGATATGTTCTTAAGGGGCAGCAGTGATATGCATGACCTTTGCGGCGATATGATGGACATTTCCGTGGTGCAGCAGCCGCAGCATCATTACAATGCTGTCGACGAGAGTCTAACCTGTAAAATATGCAACATCAGCGTCACATCGGCATCACAAATCCAGATGCATCTCGATGGAGCCAAACATCAAAAGAAGCTGCGCCAAAAGAATCTCGACGAGGATCCCAATGCCCAGGAGCTGCTCAAAGAGCAACAACAAGCGATTGCAGCCGCATGCATCGTTGACATCAATGGCGATCTCTCCATGTATCGCACGCCCTCCGGCTCCTATTACTGCAAGTTGTGCAACAAGGCGATGAATCATATATCCATATTGCAACAGCATCTGCTGGGCAAGAAACATCTTAAGAATTTGCGCCAGCAGGCCGAAGAGATGATAACTCAATGAGTTCAGACTAGAGGAGATATATAGCGCAGCTGTGAATGATTGAGGACGACACAACAATACAAAGGAGGTGAAAAAGTAGTAAAAGAAGAAGAAGAAGAAGTCGAGTACAACAAGAACAGCAGCACAGCAGCTATATATATCCAGCGAGTTTAACGTATTTAGTTCAATTCAGATTTTCATCGTTTTACAAAATTTTGTTGCATGCATGCATCGGCAATTGATGGATGTTTGTTGAATCAATTTTACTTTGATAACAAACCGATATGTATATATATATATATATATATATATATATATATATATACATACACGGCAGGCCTGAGACCATTCAACGAGATGATCAACGCTTGGGAGGAGTAACCAAACGCCCAAAAGTCGAATGGGATTAGCAGAAGACAAAATCGTTATTTGTTTATAGTTTCGATCCCTCAGTCTGGGGTGATTAAAAAATTTGTCATGAAATGTTTTATTGTAAATGTATATAATATGTGAATATACTATATATATATATATATATATATATATATATATATATATATATATATATATATATATATATATATATATATATATATATATATATATATGTGTGTGTGTGTGTGTGTGTATGTGTATATATATATGTGTGTATGTACATGTGAATATATATCTATATATATTCACATGTATATACATCTATATATATATATATATATATATATATATATGTATATGTGCATGCATATATAGCAATATATATATTCATATACATATATACATACATACACACATACACACACACACACACACTATATATATATATATATATATATATATATATATATATATATATATATATTTAAATGTATATCCGCATATTATATATATTCATCAATATGTTTAATAGCAATCGCAATATGAAAAGTCTGTTTTAATCTTTCATTTCAGTTTTATTAGTTTCTTTGCATTATGATAACTAATTTTTTTTATTACTAATCTTTAAGCGAAAAATCTTCTCAGCTATGGCAAAGTGTAGTAGATCGATAATAGCTATTCGATTATAAGAAAAACAAAAAAAAAAAAAAAACATTTTATTTTTAGTCTAACCTAAACTCAAATCTAGCCAACAATTGAATTCCACTAACTATATACGCCTTCAGCTGATCCAAGCAATTTATTCATAATATTAAGCAACTGTGTAAATATTTATTTAAAAAAAAAAACAAAAAACCAGCTAAAAGAAATTGGAATTTGCACAATAGAAAAACCCAAAAGCAAACAGTGAAATACTTAAAATTAAATTCTTCTGCTGCAACAACCCCTAAGAGAGAAGAGGAGAGAGAGAGAGAGAGAGAAGAGAAAGAGAGATATAGTTAATCTATATTCTCTTTATGTAAATTCGAATTTTAGTATGAGTTTTTCTTAAAAAAAAAAATTATATGAAAATGAATATAATCGAAATTAAAATTTTAATGAAAATTTTTTTTCAAGTAAATGCGATTCATTCACAATTTATTTATTTAATTACTTTATGTGTACACAATTCTATTAACAATTTTATATTCATAATTTGTGTGCTCTGATCTGATCGCTATATATATATATATATATATATATATATATATATATATATATATATATGTATATGGGTATATATATAATTATTTGCACATAGTTTCCAATAGGAGTCATAAGTGTTTAGACAACAAAAATGCACTTTAATCTTAAATAAGAGCTACGAAAGAAATGTAAGCATTCGAAATTCGAATGCTGGCATTATATACAAGTTTTCATCAGATATATATGTGTGTAGATCGCGCAGGCTTGGCTTGACTGGGGCCTGGGCCTGGGTTGGGGCATGGGCTTGGCTGGGGCTTGGCTTTTGGGGTCACAACTGTTTTATATTTTAGCGAACTAAAAAATAATTCGTGTTGGGTATCCGCACTATTGTGAGGGTGAAAATTCGGTGGGCGCCAGGACGCGGCAGTGCATCTCGCGTATGAGGGGCACGGTATAGGCGACACACTCATCCCAGCCGGGTGAACGCCAGGCAGCCTCTCTGGTCTCCTTGCGATCCTGCAGCGATTTGTAGCCTAAGAAAAAAAGAAACCATATATAAATATATATACATATATAAAAACAATATCTTGTGTCTATTATAATTACACCAAATGTGATGCACATTGTAGAGTCGTCCGATTTGCGAGAAGAAGCCAGCGAAGGCCTCATTGTTGTGCTTGCGGAAGTTAATGGCGCGCGCCCAGTTGTTGCCCCACTCGATCATGGTGCCAGGCGTCAGGCGATACGATCTAATTGGAATGACAAGATATATGAAATATAATATAAAGAATAACAGACAAATATTTGCATCAACTTGCCGCATCTCATAAATATTTTTGCCAGTGCGACTGACGATCTGAGGCCAGTAGCTGAAGGCCAAGAGGTATTGCAGATGGCGGGAGCGCAAGAATTTGGAACGTTCATTCATTAGCTTCAAATACTCTTCATCGTGCCACAGATCCTCTTTGGCTTGATCGATTTTCTCAAAGCCGCCAGTGTATTTCCATAAATGCAGACATTGATCCATATCGCCAACCTGGACAGTCCATGAGGCAACCAATTTGCATGACAGGCTCGTCTTTTTCTCATTAATTAGGCCCACAGTGTGTTTGCTGTTATTGTATACAAATATGAGGAAAGAAAATTAATTAATTTTCAAGTTATCTGATCTGATCCGATTTGCCACTCACTAATTATTTAGATAGTCGCCCATGGAATCGGGGCGCACATTGTGCGTATGCAGCGCATATATGATTTCCTTATCGCTGAGCATGCGACTGTGCGACTCCTTTGTTGGCTCGATCTTGCGCACCAGCAGCTTGGAGAACCACGATTCCGAATCCTTACAGGTGGCCGTCGTTGACAAGCAGCTGGAAATACAAGCCAAAGAAATTAAAAAAACAAGAAATACAATTTAAAATTTGGAGCTCACCGCATTGCGATTGGACCGGCATTGTAGCCCACCGCCGACCAGGTGTTACGTAGCTTCAACATGTTTTGCTCCGATGTTTGTGCCTGTGGAGGGAAATCACTTGCATGTTATTTTTGCTACTGTGTTGTTATCATGCTAGTCGTTTAATTTTTTTTTTTGTTTTCGTTTCGTTTTCATTTTTGTTTTTGCATTTGCCCCCGTGTACTTTAGTCAAGGTGAAGTCAGAGTCAGACGAACAAGTGGCATAAGGAATCTTTTTCCCATCGATAGTTTCGGCAGTCAACCGCCCACGCACTCCGTTTATCAAAGGAAATGTACTCGATAGTGAATGCAGTTCCAAAGATGTATGCAATTAGTGCAAACACAGAAAACAAATATTGTATGCAGTTGATTTCAGGTATATGTAAATATACATCTATCTCTTGATATGTATATATATTATATGCATATACATGGATGTGTCTTATCACTTGGGGGGAGGCAATGCAAAATATGTCACACACTTTATCTCTATATACATCAGGTAGACCCACTTGTTATGCCTTGCAGGATGTATTTGAAAAAATTAAAAAAAAAAAAATTAAAAAAATTGTTGTGTATATTATAAATCAAATGTTGATGTTGTTATATATTTAAACAAAAAGAAAATAAAAATTCGTGCTATAAATAAGTATGCGATTGCTTTTAAAATATCGATCGACAAACTGCTGGCAAACGATAGATTTGCAAATGTCATCGATAGTTGAGGGCTTACGTTTGCTATAAAACTCACAATTTTGCAGAGCTTTATCAACTGTTATATATTTTTTGGCTTTATATTTTTTTTGCCATGATGTGATATTTATTGAGCTAAATTTAACTATGCCGCTTTCAGTAAAATCAATCAAGCAAAACAATATGCATTAGGCGCCAAAGGAATTCAGAAATTTGATTTTTAAATGCTGGCATACAAAAGCAAATTGCCATGACACACACTCAAAAGCTGCTTGCTATGCTTTTCAGTTAAATTAAAGCAATAAATAAATGCGCTTGCGGCAGTAAAACTATAAATTATTTACTATAAAAGCCACAAATAATAAATAAAAAGAAAATTTTTTTCAGAAAAACACTTTTAAGTAAATATTAGGTATTTAGTATTAAGTATTAAAAACTTGTCTTTTCATGTGCTGAACCAATTTAAGCTGTGTGAAAAGCTGTGATAAAAAGTTTATCTTAAACAAAGTTTTCAACCTGATGAAATGCAACTGTTACACTTTTCACACGTCTCTACTAAGTTTCACCCTAACTTTATCAGCTTGAACTTCCAATTTTAGTTTTTGGCTAGAAACTTTGACCGTTCACGCTGTTGCAAAAGAAAACACTTTAGTTTGGATTTTATATTTGAAAGTATGTATTTTTGATTTAGTTGTAATATAGCATGATAATCATGATACTGCACGATTATCGCAATTTAACAATATTGGTGGATCATAGAGTTTCGTTAATCCAGCCAAGTAGGTTACCATTAACTAAGATACATATTATATATATATAGTTGTATATATATAAATCAATTCGAATAAATAGTTTAACTATACAATTTTGAGCTAGCAGAATGAGAATTGAGAAAAATATATGCACGGTATGGAGTTGAGGAGGTAAAATCCTAACTTCTCTCATTTTACAATATTTACAAACATACTAATTGCCGAAACACACACAATTAAAATGTTAAGAACTTAATTATGTAAGTGAAAGTTGTACTTGGACTCACACATCAAACGAAACGTAATAACAAATTTGATTTGAATTTTCATTTTTTTTCCATTTTCTTTTCGCATACAAATTTCCATTGTTTTGATAATAAAACATATAGCTTTTTTTATAATAATCTTGGGTAAGTTCTTGTGGGTTGACTTGAACTGATATTCAGAATTATTTTCAGTTTTTCTTTTTTAGTTTTCATTTTTTTTTTTTTTTTAGTTTTTAGTTTTTAAACAAGTTGTCGACTTTATTTTATTAAGAAGAATATCAATGAAAGTCGTGTAAATTGATATAGAAAATTCAATGTATGTATTTTTTTGATGATGTAATTGATGCACATACATAGACGAATCATTGTTTTTTTTATGTTGTTGTTGTTGTTGTTTTTTGGACAAATTGTTCAGTTTTAGCAGTTACACAGCGTGAAGCATATTCGTACACATATGGGAATTCTGTTTTCATTTTTTGTTTGTTTAGTTTTTGTTTTTCTCCGAAATATTCTGTTTTTTTTTTTGGTTTTTAGTCATAATTACTATAATATATATAAAGATAAATGAACGAATGCTAAGTACAATTCCTTTACGTCAGACATTCATTCATTCATTTATTCATTCATCGCTTTAATACTATGAAACTGTGATGAATGGCTCTTGAGTATGTAGAAACAAATAACAATAATGAAAAGACTCCAGGAGAGGGAGAAGCAGCTACCAGATCTGCGTGCCAAATTGTGCTGCACTGCAGCAGGTAATTCACCTGAAAAGTTAAGATAAATTAAGTCATTTTTTGAGTTATTCTTTATCCTTTATTTGTTGATCTTACCCGTGAGCACTTGCACCTGCACAATTACGGTGAAGAGTCGACCAAGGGAACAGGAGTAATTTCCACTATCTGAAAGTTTGGCATCCGCTATAGAAATTCGACTATTGAGCCATTTGTCCGATACGCTGTGAATTAGTTAAAAGATTTTATTGATTAATTAAAGTCCAACAGGTTTATGGCAGCAAAGAGTTTATGCGGTCTCATTTGATATCTGAATAGATTTTTCTAAGGCTGTCAAGATTTACTAAGCTTTAATTTGAGTTACTTTAGTTAAGACAATATTAAAAAAAAAAAAATTTTAGCTATGGCATTTTAAAGTATTTTTAATACTTTTTTAAACTCTATTTAATTTTCTAAAAAGAGAGAGAAAGTGTGAGATTGAGTGAGAGAGAGAGAGAGAGAGATAGAGAGAGAGAGAGAGAGAGAGAGAGAGAGAAAGAGAAAGAGAGAGAGACAGAGAGAGAGAGAGAGGCAGAGAGATAGAGAGAAAGAGAGAGATTGAGTGGCAGAATGGGAAATAGATAGAGCGAGAGAGAGAGAGAGAGAGAGAGATAGAATGGGAGTCTGGGAAAAATATAGAAAGAATGAGTGAGTGAAAGATAGAGGGTGAGAGAGAGAGAGGGAGAGAGAGCGAAAGAAAGAGAGATAAAGAGAGAGAGAGAGAATGGGAAAGAGATAGAGAGAATGAGTGAAGTAAAGAGAGAGAGCGAGAGAGAGAGAGAGAGAGAGTAAGAGATTGCCAGATTGAGTGAGAGAGAGTCACACACACACTCACACACACCCTTGCTGCTCTGCTGACTGCGCAGTTGACGCCAGCGACCGCTGCGTGCTCATGGACTTCATTATGGGAGTTTCATTGGCGAATAACTTTTCTTCTAGCTGAACTTTCTTAATCAAATTTGGCACATGATAATGACATCTAAATGCCAAAGCATAAGTCTCTAGCATTTGAAAAATGTTCTTTGCGAATTTGTTTGCTGAGGAGGCGGGAATATATCGTAAATCAAAAATATGCAAAACTCCAACCACAGCAAAAGTTGAAGTTGCTCTCCTTTGTGGTATTCAAGATGAAAACAAATTGGTGATTTGTATCGATAATAAGGAAATGGGAAGGAGCTATCGAAAAAATCAAATTGATGAACTTTGAACTGCGTATATATTTATGTGTATTTATATATATATAATGTATTGGAATATTTTTTGTAGGATTTTTGTGGCTTACGAGATAGATTGACTTCATAATAAGGATGGATAATGGGATAGACTCTCAGAAGGGCAGCTAGACAAACAAACAGATGGATGGATGGACGGACGGACGGCTATGCCGACGATACTTATGGACGAACGAACTAATGGACAGATGAATTGATGTACAAACGGACGCACAGATGGACGTTGGATGGACGGATTTGGGGATGAACAGATGCAGGAAAAGGCGAACGAACAGCGAGATGGACTCTTCGATGCAGGTTATTATTCTGATTAAGAATATATGGTTTGCCACGCCTTCTTCTCTCTTTTATATATCCCAAAATCACATATATATGGGTTCAGGGTAAAAGAATAGATTATCGCATTATATTACTGGATTTCAATAGCAACTCTAAAATTCGTTTTTTACTTGGATTAAATAAACTTAGACAATTGAGGCGGTATGATATAATATTATATAATACAGCTATATGAAGCATATAAAATCGATAGTATAAAATTGAACTTAAACAAATTTCCTACCTGGAACGTTTATTGGTCAGTGCTTGGAGCGGTTCCTCGTCCTTGGCCCAGGTAATGAAATGTGTAAAGTATTTCTCTAGCTCCTGACTGGAGTAGGTATTGTGAGTTTGATTCGCATCGCCGATTAGATTTAATTCGCTAGCCGTATCATTCAGTTGCTTGCCAGTCGCCGAATTTCCCAACTCTGTTGACTTGAGTATGGCTAGACGTTCCTTTTGATAGAAATTTCGAGAGATTTGACACTGGAGATCGACGGTGCTGCCGGACTTGTAATATCTGTCACCCACATCTCGCTCATGCTCGTCAATGATCCGCAGCGGCGGCTCTATAGCGAATCAATGAGAATAATATTCAAGGGTCTGGATTCAGTGAGCTCTCTCCTCTTACCCAAAATTGTGAGATTTGTGGTAAAGACGCGCGGCGGATGTGTTGATACCTGGCACATATATATGCCAGCATCTTCCCGCTGTGTTGGATTGATCATCAAACGCCAGTTATTAGGATATTGAAATTTAACTCGTATACGTGGATCACCGCTATATGTGACATTGCCAACGGTGAGCAGTGAGACCTTCTCAGTGGTGCGTCGAACCCACATCACCTGCAATTATGATACGAAACATATATATATATATATAAATACATTATTGTTCGATATATATCGATATTCGATATACATCAAAAGTAATTTATTTATATCGAAAAACTAATCAGTTGTTGATATGTATCCATATAATATATATATACATTGTTGTTCGATATATATCGATATTCGATATACATCAATAGTAATTCGGTTTATATTGAAAAGGCAATCAGTTGTTGATATGTATCGATATTTAAAATATATATATATATATATATATATATATATATATATATATATATATATATATATATATATATATATATATATATATATATATATATATATATAAATCGATATATATATATTTCTTTTTTCATACCGTCTTATCCGTATCGATATTTAATATACATCAAAAGTCATTTATTTATATCGAAAAACTAATCAGTTGTTGATATGTATCCATATAATATATATATACATTGTTGTTCGATATATATCGATATTCGATATACACCAATAATCATTCGGTTTATATCGAATAACTTATCGATATGTATCGATATTTAAAGCATATAACTTGGTGCTCGATATATTTATATTTATATATTTCTTTTTTCATACCGTCTTATCCTTTAGCATGCCGACGCGACAATTGAGCACAGCTTCCGTGAATAGATGCACGGCAGCGACCAGTGTCTTGCCGGGATCGATTAGATTCGATGGCTCCTCGAAGAATGGTCCATAGTGATTCTCGTGATGATACTTGCTGCGAAAAGTGCGTGAACGTTCCGCATCTGTGGCGCTGCCGCCACCGCCACCGCCGGCTGTCCAATGATTTCGGGAACGTGCCGCATCGATGGGCTGCTTCACGGTGGCGCTACGTGCGCTCTTGGTTGTCGTCGCCGATGCAGCCAATAGATCTTGAGCCTTGGACGTGCTACTATTGCCAATCAGTATAGCCGTGCTAACGGCCAAGAGTCCAGCTTGATGGCGTGCCGTTGTCCGAGCTCTGGTTGCTCGTGTTGTTGCTCGCGTTGCTGTTGTTGTTGCCGTTGCTGCTGCTGCTGCTGCTGCAGTTGCTGCTGACGGCGTTTCGCCGGGCAGCGAAGAGACGTCAACGAGCTGCGGCGCTGTGGTATCAGCGGCAATGAGTGATAACGCTCTGCTCGTAATACTCTCATCAAAATAGAAATTGTTCTCTGAGCTGCTGTCGTTCGGTTTGCTAACAGCTGTCGATATCGATGCAGTTGCTGCTGTTGTTGATGTTGTGCCTAGACAAAAAATTATAAATATATCAATTTAAAAAATGTATATATGTATATATATACATATATTGTTTTTTTTTTTATTGAAATGCTTGTGCCTCGTTCACTGGCTTTTTGGGGCATTGCCGCAGCGCAGCTCTTCGTATTACAATTGTCACCTGATTCCGTTCAATTCACCCTCTCTTCCATTGTGATTTTTTTTTTTTTTTGTTGACTTACCCAGCACGGAGTGTACATGAAATTCAATAACTGTGAAAACGGCGAACAGCCAAAAGCATCTCAGACTCCACGGACTACGCTTCTGACTGTGGCTCGGTTTGATGGCCGGTCTATAGTTCGATTGGGCTATGTGGGCCGCGATTGATGCTGATGCTAATGATGCATTATTAACTCTTAAACGCCTCATCCTTTGCACGGGACGACGTGACTTTGACAAACGGCCCTGTTGAAATCAGAAACCTTCATTGTATTCTCAAAACGTAGCTGCCCTCAACGTTTCCAGGCGCCAAGACACAGCCATTAGCTGTCCATCCAGAACTCTGTGACGGGACTCGACTTTGATAGGTTTTAATGCGAATTCCTAGTCTAATGCAGCTGGAATCGAATAGAAAGTTCAATTAAGAATTGATTTGCTTTTCTTCAAAGTATTTAAAAGTATATATACATATATGTATATATCATGATTCGCATAGCCATGTGAACGACCTGTGCATTCAACCAACTTAATTTGTCAATTAGTATTAATCAGCAAATACATGACCTGAAGTTTGCAAAAAAATATATATGTATGTATATACAAGTGGATTGCTGAAAGGCACGTACACATTGAAAATGGGAATTGTGGGTATATGGTTTGTCTCATGCTGTACGTAACGGCCAGAAGGCGGGCGTGGTGCAGACTCTATAAACTATATATATTCTATGTATGCAGAAGACCAAGTTTATTGTAGATTATATTCTGCATTTTCTGTCATTTATCCAGCCAACAAATGTATTTGAAATACTCGACAAGACTTGCGCTTTGGCAAATATACACATTTGGATATTATTATTACGCTCTGAAAGTTTGATTAGTAAAGTCCATGTAGAAGAAAAGTTATTCAACAATTAAGTTCACAGAGTAAAACCCCAGAAGCGCTGCCCAAGCTGCGCAACTGTGCAGTAAGCAGAGCATGTGCAAGCAATTGTATATATATATATATATATATATATATATATATATATATATATATATATATATATATATATATATATATATATATACATACACATATGTGTGTGCATGTCTTGTTTAATATATATGTAGGTATAAAGGAAACGTATAATGGATTGGAGAGTTCAGGGTAGCTTCTAGTCGAACTTCTCTGGCTAGAGCACTTTTTTATAACTTGAGCCCATTGGAAATGGTAATCGGGGTATTTTGTTTTATTTGTTATTATTTTATTTTTTTTCTAAATTTATTTTTAATTAATTAATTAATTAAATTTTTTTTATTATTATTCGTTCTTCAGTTTATCAGGCATCCATTCAGCTGTTATTGCTGTACAGTAAATTTTAAGCATCTCTCACATCTATCATCAAGAGTCTGTACTAACTACTATTAGCTATGGAATTTATATAGCATATACATATGTATTAGTAATAATCAGTTGGGGATTTTAATGCTTACAGTTTTAACTGCAACCTAGCCTCAGTTGGCAGTTCTGTTAACTCAACAAAATTAATAAAAAAAAAAAATAATAAAAATTGCAATCCAAGAGCGGAAATGATGAGGTAAACTTGTTTAAAAATGTATTGGTAAATAAATGTTTTCCGGTGAAACGCGTTTCATCATTTGCAGTAAACGTGTTCAAAGGTGTAGAATGCGATGCGTCACTTATTGATTAAGTAGAGAGAGAGAGAGAGAGAGAGAGAGAGAGAGAGAGAGAGAGAGAGTCTATTGAAGTTAGTTAAGTTTTGTGATTTGTATCAGAAAAGCTGATTTCAAAGCGATTTTTTATTGCCTTAGGAGACAACAGAGAGAGCGAGAGAGCGAGAGAGTGTGTGAGAGAGAGAGGTTCATTGAGAGAGATAGAGAGAAGGTACATAAAATGAATTAAAGTTTGTTCCTACGGCAATGGACCTTGGCCAGCTGTGTTGTCTCTTCATCATCATAGTCATCGTCGTCATCGTCGTCATCATCGTCATCATCGTCATCATCGTCGTCGTCGTCGTCGTCATCATTGCCGGCGTCCATCATAGTTGATATATCTTTAGTTCTCGGCCCGCTGCCCTCGCTGTCCTCTGACCGTGCCCACAAAGTGCTTGCTTATTACATTTCTCTCAACTTTCATTTCCACTTTCCCATCGACCGTTGGGGACTCGCTTCGGGGGACCGAATGTTCAGAGGCTGCGTGGCTGCGAGGCTGTTGGGCGTTACTAGCACTTGCCCTTGGCTCAAGACATAATCACCGTAATAAATATTATATTAGTGAAGTTGTTGTTGTTGTTGTTCATCTTGCTCTTGCTGACATTCTCATCTTGTGCCGTTTTTTTTTTTCTGTGTATGATTCTGCGAGAGGCCCTCATCGCTTGGTCATAAAGAATGTAACTTTGGACTTGGTTAACTTGGCAACTAACGGTAATAGAGCTCTGATTTGAAAGGGACATAAATTAGTTGTAAATGCAACTAACGAAAGTCAATTCTGATTTCAAGAGTTTGTACTGTAGTTGAAAAATACTTAAATGGATTTTATTTACATAGTATAAGATGAACGGTTTGAAGTTTATATTGAATTTTACTTTTTCGAGTTTTACTGATATTTTCTATTATTTAATAATTTCGGATTACTATATTATATAGTTTTACTAGTAATGCCAGAAATTCTTATTGAAGTTTAGTTTTTTTTTTCCATTTTTTCTTTTCTTTTTAAGTATATCTAAGTACTATTTCATATAATTCTAATATAGATAATCTTGCAAAAAAGATATAATAATATAGAGATACATTAGAAACCCTAATCGAAGTAACTTTTTACGATCTCCTCTTATTTACGATCTTCCGATTATTTTACTATTTCAAGGGATCGAGCGATTTTAGGTAAAAAAAAACTACTTATGCTTAAATAGTGTCAGAAACTCTAAGCAAATTAAGATTTTTTTAGTTTTTCGCCTTATTTATAACTCATTTGATCTCTCCTCACTACAATTTTTCCTAACTATATTCAATCACTATATCATATTCTATACATATCATATGCTTTGGCTCAAACTTTCGCCATTAAATTCCTGATGACGTCAAATTCCATATATTAAAATAATCGATTATCGGAAAGGGTATTCGATTTTTGGCTTCCTGTTATTTATTACATTTTCCCCATAACGTTTTTCCTTTATTCTTTTTTGTTGTTCGCTGTTATTGTTCGCTATTGTTTGGTTTTAGGCGCATCCCTTTTGTTTCTCTTGTGTTTTTGTTGTGTGTGTGTGTGTGTGTGTTTTTTTTTTTTTTTTTTTTGCCTTGCCACCGACTGACGCTGTTGACATTTGAATTTGCGAAATAATTTTAAAGGGCGACTCGTTGGCAACTATTTACTTATGCAGCGATAACAACGGGCCGCGAATGAATGTAGAGTGGCGGGGGTGGTACGGGGGTTTCGAGGAGCTAGGGAAGGAAGGCTTAAAGCCTTGCGTATTCTAATTGCACTTGATGGGCGACCCGGGCCCGAGTCGAGCAACTGGGCGGACAGAATATTCTCATAACATAGCAGCAATAAAAGTCGAATGGGGCTCTTGTATAGCAAAATTTCATTTTATGAAATCCTCTTGCTCTCAGCTCTTACCTCTCTAGCAATAGGAGGAGAAGGAGCAGCAGCAGCAGCAGGAGGAGCAGCAGCAGGAGGAGCAGCAGGAGGAGCAGAAGCAGCATCATCAGTGTCACGTGCTTGCGGCGCTCTTTTTTTTTTTTTTTTTTTTTTTTTCTTATTTTTGTTTTGCTCCTATTTGAACCGACCCTGGCCGAGGCATAGACCATCGTTAGCATTCGCCTTTCTTAACCTGACTTTGACTAACTAGCTCTTAACGCTTAGCGTTGCTTAGCATATGCGTTCAGCTCAACCCAAAAAAAGACAAAAACAAAATCTAAGCTGAAACATGTGTGTGTGTGTGTGTGTGTGTGTGTGTGTATGTGTGTATGTCTGCAGTGGAGCACCTGCTGTGCCTCATTGAGTGCAAAACGTGCTTTGTTTTGTTTCATACGCATTACGCGTAAGTCTTGTACACATTTTAGCTAACCACCCACAGCCTTCAGACGCTCTGTTTATTACACCAAATTCTTCATCTTCTTTAGCTATACACACTCATCTATATATATGTATATATATATATAAGTATGTAGATGTATATATATATATATGTATATATATTCAGATTAGAAAGTTCCTAAGGCGCCCGACAACCGGGTTGACATCTTGGGATTACGACTTTTTCTTACCCTCCCGCAATGTAGCTTTATAACTTTGTTGACTACTCGTCACACACACATACACTCTCTCACACACACAAAGTTGTGCTCATACATTAACGCAGTAAGTATAGGTTATTGCGGCATGTTTGTTGGGGCTAACTGAATATAACAAGATTGCGGTTTTTGGTTACACTGCCATTGGCTGCATACGCCCCATATGCCGTTGTCTATATAGACTTGGGCTAATGGATTTGCCCCACACACACCATAATCTAATCATAATGCCGATACAAACTGGTGTGCAATTGCTTGTAGTAAATATATATACGCCTCGCTCTCATTCATTAAAATCGAAATTTGAATCGTTTAAACAATCGAACTCGAGCACCTCTATATATAGAGCTCTATTGAAGTGAGGCTTTTGCAGTTTAGACCAATGTTGAACGAATTGAAATTGGAAATTGAAATGAATTTCATACATGTTGTGCAGAGCACTGATAGTCATAATGTATTTATGCAAATGCCAAAAAGTTTATATTACAAATGTTCAAGCATGCAAATTCAATTGAATTAAATTTTAAATTGTATTTTTTTTTTAAATAAAAATGTAAAAATATAAAAATACAAATTTTGACGTTTTTTTTTTTGTGTTTACAAATGTATTTAAATATAATTTTAATTTTATATATTTTTTTAATTTTAAATAATGAAATAAATAAAAATAATAAATAATTCATTTTAAAAATAAATAAAGGTAAATAAACATTAATTATATATTTTACTATAATTTTAATTGTTTATTTTTTATTTATTTTATATAAAGAAATAATATAAAAAATAAATAAATGTAAATAAATAACACATTTTTAATTTTAATACATACATATAATTATTTATATATGCATACATATATTAACAAACAAATAAATATATATATTTTTTTCAAATATTTTTTTTAGTTTAATATAAAATATTTTTGAACAATAGTGTTTTAATAAAAAATTTTTATTTTGACATGTTAAAAAATGTTGATTATTTTATTTTATTTTTGTTTTTTTTTTTATATATATATATATATATATTTAATAAGAAAAAATAATACCAAATATGTTTTATTTTTATTGATTAAAAATGTTGAAGCATGACGGCCGCCTTAGGGGATTAAAAAATGCACAGCGGGAGACCTTTGTGAAAACTATCTTCAAAAACTAACTTTGAACAATATGAAAACTATTGAGTATATATATATATATATATATATATATATATATATATATATATATATATATATATATATATATATATATATATATATATATATATATATATATATATATATATATATATATAAGTAAAACAAAGGCAAATTGCACGCCACGAAACATTTGATGTAAGAATACGAAATGCAGCGCAATATAATATATGCATAACAGTTAAATAAATTATAACAATGCATAAATATATGTATGTATTTATGTCTTTAAGATGGATATTTATGATATGTATATATATATACAAATTCAAATTTTTGTTTTTTTTTTGTTTGCAAATATATTTAAATATAATTTTAATTATAATTTTATATTCTTTATTTATTTAAATCAAGAAAAAAGTATAAATAATAAGTAAATAATATAAAAAATAAATAAATGTATTGTTTGCAAATATATTTAAATATAATTTAAATTTTAATTTTTTAATTTTTAATTTAAATCAAGAATATAATATTTTTATTATTAGTAAATAATATGCAAAATAAATAAATGTAAATAAATAACAATAATATATTTAAAAATAATTTTAAGTTTAATTTTATATTTTTTATAAATAAATGAATAAGTATAAATAATAAATACAATAATAATCAAATATAATTATATATACAAAATTTAAAAAATCTTTATTCGTTTCAAAGTTGTGAGCACTTAAAGTTTTTTATTTGATGATGGTTCAAATAAGCTGTGAACTACTGTATATATACATATAAATTTGTAAAATAATTTAATAATTTTATATTTTTTTTACAAAATTATTTACAGCTGCATATGTAATTTTTAATATTGATATGTTCCCTCTAAAATATCGATATTCTAGAATTTATGGCGTTTTGGCATATTCAATATATGTAAATTATTATCTTGGTGCTCACTCATGCCTCACTTGAGTCGCCAAGCTCTAGCATTTTAAATATTCTGTTAAGGTTTGTCAGCCCCTTAGCTTTTACATATTTCTTTCCATATTGCTTGTCTTTCATTTTTATCTACAATGTTGCAAAATTAGAGCACAGAATCTGTATCAAATTTTTGGGCAAAACCAAAAAAAAAAAAAAAAAAAAACAAGATACTCATGATGCTACCGCAGCCCAGCGTATGCCCCAGATGTGGTTGCCCTGAGATTCAAGCTTATTCCTCACATTGAAGAGGCTCTTGAAAAGACAACGCACCGTTATGATTGAGTAGATTAACTCGACGTGGAAGGCTAAGCTCTGATATTATGAGAATCATTGGAACAAAAAAAGAAAAAAAAAAGTCATAAATTGTATAATATCTGATGAGGATTACTTGGAAGGTCGACAGAGATACATATTTATGCAAAATTCGCGTTGGTTTTGAAGTGACGAAAAAGTTGCCATGACAACAGTTTGAAAACATTTATTTATATGTATAAATACATATATATATATATATATATATATATATATATATATATATATATATATATATATATATATATATATATATATATATATATACTAGATATATAGATGTCTTTTTTTTTATATGCAGCTCTTTGGTCAAGTTTGAAAAAAACATTTTCTTGCATTGCATATCTAAATCATCATATAACATGCAATTTCACGCTCTTGCAAAAAAATTGTTTAAAATAAAAAAAAAAAAAAATGAAAACAACAAGAAAACACGCTGATTTACATATGACAAATGTTTATTTTGCCACATTTGTTATTTGTTTTCTATGCATTTTGTTTAATAAACAAATTTTATGCACATATCAAAAATAGATTTGCCATGTGAAATGCGGTTACTGTTGGCAGTTGTTTATACTGCAAATATCGTAGACATACATACATATATATATATATATATATATATATATGTATATATATATATATATATGTATATAAATATTTTAATTTATTTATTTAAGATTTGCCTAGTTTTGGTTCAAAGTTATTCCATTGAGCAAACTCTATTAGCAAACGGCCTTGTGAGCTATGCAACTATTTTTCTAATCTTTGCTCGTTTTATTTTTATTTTTATTTTTATTTATTTTTTTTTTGGTATTTTTCTCTTTTCTAAATAAATCGTGTTCCATGCTTGTTATATATTGAATAACATCCATTTGGATTAGGCAAATGAAATATACTCGAGCTGCTGGCAGCTCTCGCAGTCAATTCTGTTGAATTGAATCAGAGTTGAGGGATAAGAAGTGCGCGTCGGCACGAGCACAGTCATTATATTAACATGGAAGCAAATTCTGTTGCTTGTGGCCATAGAGAAGGCAGCTTGAATGTTTTTTAAATAATATATTATTTTATTTAAATATTCGTAGGGTTTTTTTTTTTTTTTTTCCTCTAGGGGAGCCCAAACACATTAGAGACTCGACTTGGGCATTCGCTATACTAAATCAAATCAGTATGCTTGCATATACATATCTATATATAGTATACTATATAAATGCATATATTTACATAAATTTGTATTTATAAATGGGTTTGTGTGCGTCTTTTACCCTTTTGCATTAAACATTAATGTTTTTGCAACCAAAGTAATTGTTTTAATGTGCAGAAAATAAATTATTCATACCACATTAATCAAAAATTTATATTTCTCTCAATTTCATGAACGACCTCAACCGAATTTAATTTAAAATTAGTTAATTTAAGGGGTGTTCGACAGAGATAGAGAGATGGAGAGGGAGCAAGGGAGAGGGAGAGAGAGATGGCAAAAAAAATTAAAGAGATACAAAGATTGACGAGCTGCAGGCTAACAACCACATAATTCAAACAAAAAAGTTAAATGAAGTATGAAAACTAAAAGAGAAAGGGAAAGGTACAGAGTTCAAGAACGAACGCAGCAATGGGAGTGCGTGAGAGCAAGGGAGACAGAGAGAGAGAGAGAAAGAGCGAGTGTGTGAGAAATTGGAATGCCATAATTCATTTTCGACAAAAGAATTTAGCGGGCAAAGGAAACAAACATAATAATTGGGATGTTTTTAATAAACAATTATGAAAAATAAGCAGACGAGCGAGAAAGGGTGAGATAGAGAGAGACAGAGAGAGAGTGAAAGAGGGAGAGAAAGAGGTAGAGAGGGAGAGTGAAAGAGAGGGAGACAGAAAAATGGCGAGAGAGAGAGAAGAGAAACGTATGGAGAGAATGAAAAGAGAGAAGAGAATCTATGGGAGAGAGAGATTAAGAGGGATAAGGAGAGAGATAGGGAGAGAGATAGAGGGAGATTGAGAAAGATAAAGAGTGAGATAGAGAGCGAGATAGGGAGAGAGAGAAAGAGAGAACGAGATAGAGAGAGAATGAGAGAGAAAGAGAATGGAGATTGAAAGATTTCTCAGTCTCTCAGTCTCTCAATCTTCTTTCTCCCTCTCTCTCTCTCTCTCTATTAAGTGATAGGGTGTTAGCGAATTGCAGAGAGAGAGAGGAAAGCAATACATAGGAATTAATTCTAACAGAAGGAAGCTAACAAAGTCATAATAAGGCAAAAATCCGTGACTTATGAGAAAAGAGAATCCGAAATTTTGAAATGGTAAATTCTAAGAATTGAAAGTTATTGAAACTGTATAAAAGTCAGAGATATGATAGAGCCTTAAAGAACAAAAAGAAGGAAAGATAGAGCAAGAGATAGAGATAGAAATAGAGGGAGACAACGATAGACAGATGAAAAGGAAGATAGATGGATCTAGACAGAGAGAGAGAGAGAGAGAGAGAGAGAGAGAGAGAGAGAGAGAGAGAACTAGATAGTTCTAGAGTGAGATTACAGATGAAAAGAAAGAGATAGGGAGCTAGACAGAGAGAGGAAGAGAGAGAGAGAGAGAGAGGGAGTGACAGAGAGAACTTAAGAGCTCCATAGTGAGATATAGACATAGGCAGAGACATGGGGAGGGAGAGAAAGGGAGCAATATATATACATAAATTATATAAATTATATATGAAACAGAGATAAGTATAGAGAGAATGAAAACAAGGCAAGGATGCCCAGCATTTAATTAGATTTTGGAATTGTTCTTCCTCCGTTTTATGTTTACTTCTCTAAGTACATTTAGATAAGTATCTAATAATGATCACAAAATGCAGATAAGTGCCAACAAGTATGCACCGCTCGCATTTCACTTGCCCGTTGACTTAGTTGAGTACACAGATTGATGTATGCAAAGAACTCTGTTCCAATGCAGCAACTGCCGAGAACTTTCACACGAGAAAAAATAACAAAAAAAAAAAACATTTTTTTTTGTTTAAAAGGGAAAGGGAGAACTGCAAACACTTTAGGCGGAGCAAATGGAGCTGGCATAATAAGAGAGGGAGACAGTGAGAGAGAGAGAGAGAGCAAAGTATATTAAATGCATCCGGTAAATAAGTTTTCACCGGAATTATAATATCTGCTTACTTAATATATAATCAAACTTTTCACTCACCCGGTTAAATTGTTTGTTTAACTTATATTCCCGATAAGGAAACAAACAAAAAAAAAAAAAACGAATTTGCCTTCACTTGCGACACTTGGCTAAGGATTGTTATTAAAACAATTATATTGTTGTTTTCTATTATTTTTTTATTTTTTTTATTTTCGATACTTCACATCACATTTGGCACTTGTTTGCTTTTCACACATATGTATATATATATATATATATATTTAATATATACATATATATATGCAACAAAAAAAAAAAATTGCTTAAAAAAAAAGTCAACAAAACTTTTGTAGATTTTACGCACGAAACTTTTATAATTTTCTTGATTTTATTTGCCTTTTTTTTTGTTTTTTTTTTTTGTTTTTGGAATTAAAGTCAATTATTTATTCTTTTATTTTATTGTCCTTTTCTTTTTGAATCGCGCATTCCGTTAGACGAGCGATAATAAAAGACGACAATTGAATTGGATATTCCGCCAGTGCGGGGCCAGCACGTTAGCATCGCTTATCCTTGAAAACCGTAATGAACTGTCGTTCGCAAAATTACGGACACATGGCGAAGCATCCAAATGAACAGCTCGGCGAGCTCTGAGTGCAAGCTCAGCGGCCTGCACACACTCATCTCTCCAGGCAATGCCACTCGAGACAATTCACTCAAATCTCTGCTCTGTTCACCACGATGCCAACCGCTGCAGCACTACAGCGAGGGGTTGTGTCCCAAAAGTGTGCCAAAGCTTGGCCAGAGCTTTGTGCAGATTTACTGGGGTAAATTTTTTGGCAGTTGCTCAAACACTCACTCTGAGTCTGAGTGCATTCGCTTTGCACTCAAAGTCGTATATTTAGTTAAGGGGAAATTAAGAAATTTTTAGATTTTCCATTTGAATGGAGGGGTTCAAAGATTGATTTGCTTTGGCAAAGATATGTACCATAGTTTGTAGCCATCAAATCCATGTCAGGTATTCATTGTGTAGGGTTACTTGTGGCCAGTATTTGTGTTTGCCTAGTTTTTGAGAAACTGAAAAACATAGTAGACACCTTTCGTCTATCCTTCTCATATATAAATAGACTTGGTCAGATTTCGAGTATTGTGTGATCAAAAAATACAAAAAAACACAACTCGAAAAGTCTAACAAAAAATATATATATATATTTATACACACATATATATATAGTTATACATATAGACCAACTGCAATGAATAAGCGTAATAAGGATGTAGATGATGCGCTGAGGAAGAAAATCGCCAAGTTGCGCTTCAAGCGAGTGGTGCGCGTTGCCTATGCCAATTATCAATGGGTCAATGAGACGGACGATCAGGGTCTCACTTTGAATGTGAAGAAGAATGTGGCGATGCTGGTGCGCAAGAAGCACAAGACGGGCATATTGACAATGGCGGTAAGTAGACAATGAGCATATACTTTAAATACTTTGTATACTTTATATATGTAAAGTAATATATATCCTAGTTATTGTATATGTCCGATATACTGCATATAGTCTATATATTTTAGATACTCTATATACTCTGGGTACTTCCTATCCAATATAATCTATATTCCTTATATATTCTTAAGACTATATATACTATATGTATCCTAATATGTTAAAACCTCATCTACCTTAAATACTCTTGATCTTGTATACCCAATATACTCTACATCTATATATAATCTATTATTCCCTGTATACTCTACATACTTCATATAGACTATATACTCTATATACTCTATATACTCTATATACTCTATATACTCTTATACTCTATATACTCTATATACTCTTATACTCTATATACTCTTATACTCTATATACTCTTATACTCTATATACTCTTATACTCTATATACTCTTATACTCTATATACATTATATACTCTTATACTCTATATACTCTTATACTCTATACTTTATATACTCTTATACTCTTGATACTCTATATGCTCTTATACTCTATATACTCTTATACTCTATACTTTATATACTCTTATACTCTTGATACTCTATATACTCTTATACTCTATATACTCTATGTACTCTATATACTCTTATACTCTACATACTCTTATACTCTTTATACTCTATATACTCTTATACTCTTATACTCGTATACTCTATATACTCTTATACTCTATATATTCTCTATATTCTATATACTCTATATTCTATATACTCTATATACTCTATATACTTTATATACTCTATATACTCTTATACTCTATATACTCCATATACTCTTATACTCTATATATTCTCTATACTCTATATACTCTTATACTCTATATATTCTTTATACTCTATATACTCTATACACTCTATACACTCTTTACACTCTATACACTCTTATACTCTATATACTCTATATATTCTCTATACTTCATTTAGCCCTCTATATACCTTGTATTCTCTTTGCATTTCAGCAAAAAGGTCTTTTGTCCACTTTGCATTCCACTCGCTCTGTAGCGGAGCGCAAGAAACTTTGTACTATAGTCGCTGGTCTAGGCTGTTTTACCCAAGTACCACCGGTAAGATTTCTATATATTTATTCATATTTTTTGTATACTTTATGTACTTCGTCTTCCGAAAATCTTTGCAGAAAATTCGAGCTCGTTTGGTGCCCTATCTTCACTTTATGATCGTAAGTGCTGGACGCACCTTAATGAAGGAGGGCGATCTGCCCACCTGTGTTTATTTTGTTGTTAGTGGCGAAGTCGAGATGTCAAGACTATTAATGAATAAGGTAATGCTATTATATGTATATATGCATATATTATTATATACATATGTATGCATCTCTCTTGATTTGACAGCTAACACGTAAGACGGAACCGAAGCCTGAAGCATTTTTTGGACCTGGCGATTGGATTGGCGAAATCGAGCTGCTCGAGGAAGATGTACGAATGAATACATACAAGGCCACAAGTAAATTATTCACATAAATCTATTCCAAAATAATATAGTTGTCTTTAAATAAGTTTCTTTCTTCAGCTAATTGTGAAATTTTGGTATTAGACGATTTCGATTTTAAAGCTATGCTCAAACCATATGTTAAGAAAGTTTGGATTGAGAAGAAAAAGTCGATTGCCTCGCTAAGCTATCTGAATTTCATGAAGCCATCACAGGTAATAAATATTAACTATATATCATACAGATGAAAACACTTTATATTATATATACTCTTAGTCAGTGAAATGTATTTCTAAATCTAACAAATTTAACACTTTATAAGACGAGGGTTAGCTTTGAGTATATTTTCCATATTTTTTGCTACGTATACGAGCATTAGAACTGTCTGATCAATAGCCGAAAAGCCGAAAAGCCGAATTACATATTTTATATATTTCTTAATTTCTCGAACTCTCTTCGAGTTCATTTAAATTTTTTTGCTATGTAATATTTCTTTTCCCATTTTCAGATTGTGAGCGCCTGTAAATTTGGTATCCTAAGACAATACGATCCATTGAGCACAATTTATCCGGATAGCTCCGATAATATACAACATGTGTATTTTGTGTTGAGCGGCGAATGCGTTCTATTGCAATGCTTGTATATGATCGTAAGTTTATAGTTCTCTTTAACTCCAACTCCCCCCTCTATTTCCGTCCTTATCTCCTTGCTAGGTAACACATGAAAAGGGCGAATTACACTATGAATTATCTCCCGTGGTCGAGGACGATTCGGAGAATGAGGGAGAAGATGAGAAGACAGATGCGTTCGATGTGCGGGAGCTATTACGTTCGAGCTCTTCGTTGGATGAAGTGCGAAAGAGTAAAAAGAAAGCGGTATGACTGTGATCTATATTATTCTGTTTTTCCCATTGGATTTCTCTGTTTCATTCACGTTGTTGCATATATATATATATATATATAGAAACGCAAGGCGGAGTTTGCCAAAATCGAGGCGCACTGTAAAATGTTGAATACGAAACCAGAAATCGTCGAGGAGCGTCCGCTGACGCGTCAAATGCGTCTGTCACATCATCATAGATCGCTGGTGGGTAAAGTTTGGGATGACGATATTGATTTTATGCTTGGCGAGTATTATGAGGATTTCTATTCGACGGATAGTGAGTATGAATCGAATCGGACCTCGAATCGTGCCTCGAATCGCAACTCGAATCGGACTTCGAATCAGATTGATCAATTGCCTCGAGCGAGTCACGTGAGTAAAAATAGCCGGCCCAGCCAGGTAAGCAATCGCAGCAAGGACGCCATAGTAGAGGAGGAAGAGGAGGAGTCGGAGATATTTACAGCCTCAGCGTCGGCCGCCGGATCGGCCTCAAGAATGTCGTTTAAATCTAATACTTCTAAAGTAAATATTGTTAAATGTTTAATATATGTATTAGCATATTCCTTATGCTTGACACTTATTGTCCGCCCATTCAGAGCGATGATAATTATGCCACCCATTTCGTGGACATCGGCTCGATGACATTTGGCGGACTTTTTGGTGTGGGCGAGAAATCCGATCATCGTGTTGTTATGGCCCGCACCACAGTCCAATGTCTGCTCATTCCACGCTATTGGCTAATGGAAGAGGATCAGAATCCGGGAAACATTTGGCAGCGTATGCGATTCTATCTGGATCGCTGGATACCGTCGAGGAAGAAATTGTTCGATGACTTTATCAGAACGCGCAAATGGGCACAGTTCAAGACCGACTGTGTCGAGGAGTTCACACACTCGACCACCAGTGATACTAAGCTGGAAGATATACCCATCATAATTCGCATAGTTGAATCAAAGGAGCCCAAGCATAAATAGATCGATCCATAGAGTTCTTTTTTTTTTCTATCGCAGCAACAAATTTGGTTCCATTCCTAAAAAAGTCAACAAAGCTTACAATTGGGCTCATTTGATGAAAAGAAATTCAGTTTATCATTACAAATATCAGGTTTTATTACTTTTATACAAAATTCAATTCTATATGCTGCAGGTACATTTTACGAGATATTTCCCATTTGCAAATTTCCCACTTAAAAATTATTGTGCTTAGATAAAAACCAATTGAGTAAAAGCGAATGTTTCAATTTATCCGCTCATGATGGATAGATAATAAACGCACTTACGATATATGTAAATATACCCTTTGTAAAGCATTGATTGTATTTTCAGCCAAGGGAAATTTTAAAGATGGGTTAAGCTTCTGAATTGATAAAATTTGTGCACTTAGCTAGTATATACCTACGCTATCAAAAAGTACCAACTTGAGGTGTATTTTTTAGCCAAGTCATAAACCACTTTTCTAAAAGGAAATGAATGGATATTTGAGAAAAATTCTTGTAAAATGCTATAGGATATTTTTATATTTTTCCTTGCCAAGTCACAAATCTATATGAGGACATTTGCATATTTTGCCTTGCCAAGTCACAAACCTATTTGAGCTTAGGACTTTGTTTATAGTGCAAGTAGTTTAGCGGAAAATTAAATGGATATTTAAGGAAAAATATTTACGATATTGGTCAGGATTATTTTTTAGCCAGGTCATAAATCTATTCGAGCGGAGTCTTTTATTTATATTAAAAGTATATTAAAGGGAAGTTTAATGAAAATTTGAAATCACATTTTTACGATATTGCTCATGATAAAGGACATTTATATTCCTGTAGCCAAGTCATCAACCAGCTTGAACTGATGCTTTCGTTTATAATCCAAACATTTTGATGAGGAAATTAATGGATAAGAAGACATTTTTACGATATTGCTCATGATAAATAACATTTGTGTTCTTGTAGCCAATTCATCAACCAGCTTGAACTGAGGTCTACGCTCATATTGCTGGCTATCTAATAATAATGTCCCAGTAACTAAAGTTTGGAATTTCCTTTTGAAATTCCTTTCTAATAGCTTACCCCTGCTTGGGACGGTTAGGCTACGAAATAAAGGTAAATGATTTGAAGGGAGGAGAAATTGAGTTCAATTCAAAGGGAAATGAAAGGATTTCAACCAGCCCACGTATTATAGCTGTATTCCTCACTTTCGGCACAGAGATTAGTGTAGTTGGGATTACGTCCTCTGATGCACTCGGAGGCCGGTGGTCCAGCCCGATAGATTGGATTGTTTTGCACATTTGTGACCGCATAGTTGCAGGCGAGAAGCGTATTGCCCAATCCATTGGCGTCTGTGAACCGGGCAACAGCGCAGCCAACGCGATTGTTGCGCTCATTCACCATGGTCGTGAAGTGGCCAATGGCACTGCGGACCATAGAGATGCGCCAAGTTAATCAAACAAGCTAAACTAAGCAAAGCTAAGCTACGATATTTAATGGGAATACATACGGTCCGGCACGTGGCACATGAACCTCCACATCGGCACTGGTCGCATCGTGATACTCCTCGAACCAGGCGGCGATGCGCTGTCGCAGAAACGTCGCCGTGTCAATGTTGAGCGTGAAGAGAATGCTCAGATTCTGGCCGGAGTAGCGATAGGTGTTCGTGTTGCGGCACTCGTCATGGGCCATGCGGCACTGCAGCGTATTGTAGGCGGCCACCTGGGCGAGCGTTGAGTCCCACGACATTGTCGCCATGTGCAGAGCACTTGGGAAACCGCTGAGTCCGCCACCAGCCACCAGATTGCGTCGATCGTTGTGCTCTTTGAGGATGAGCGGAATGTGAGCATCGAGCGAGACAAACTCGCCCCTACAGCCACTCGCGAATTGCTGAGAAGCACAAATAATTTACATTCACTTATTCGCTTTCTTTGCTTTTCTCTGCTGCGTGCAATACTTACACCACTATTGCCGCAGACGACATGGCGCAGTCCGCCCGGACAGAGTGCGGGATTGCAGTAATTCTGGGCGTTGCTCAAGCGCGCGCCCAGCCAGAGCAACTGCAGCACGGTCGCAAATCTGCTGCTGAGCACCATCGGCAATCGAACGGAGTCGCAGCGCCAAGCGTAGCCCCCAACAGCGAAGCAACTATTTATAGGCAATGCCAGGGCTTGGACAATGGCAATGCCTTCGCATCGTGTCGCTGGCACATCTGTTGTTCGCACTGTGCCTGCCATACATATCACAGCTCACATAAAGGGAAAGTGAGACAGAAAGAGAAAGAGAAAGAGAAAAGAAAACAACTTGATGCACGGCTGATTGTTCTATTCATTGAGAGCTCTGTTCTTGCGCTCGTATACGTAATAAATTCGATAACAGCTGTTGCGCTGCCCTCGTTAGCCACCTTTCTACTCAGCCCCGCTTTTCCTCATTATTATTATTATTATTTATTATTATTATTATTTTTTTTGCTATTAATTTAGGTCGCTGTCTGACTAACTGATTGACATCAAATGATTGGAGTCTTTTGATGCGTCAGAACTGCCTCATCTTGTCAATCAACAGTTTCAATTGGAAAATTAAATAATTTCCCAATCAATTGATTACATATAAGAATATCTTAGGCTGAGCTCTAATTGGATTTAAATATTATATTATCCAATTTTATGTTGTATGCTGTATGCTGTATGATGTCTGCTGTCTGCTGTATGCTGTATGCTGTATGCTGTATGCTGTATGCTGTATGCTGTATGCTGTATGCTGTATGCTGTATGCTGTATGCTGTATGCTGTATGCTGTATGCTGTATGCTGTATGCTGTATGCTGTATGCTGTATGCTGTATGCTGTATGCTGTATGCTGTATGCTGTATGCTGTATGCTGTATGCTGTATGCTGTATGCTGTATGCTGTATGCTGTATGCTGTATGCTGTATGCTGTATGCTGTATGCTGTATGCTGTATGCTGTATGCTGTATGCTGTATGCTGTATGCTGTATGCTGTATGCTGTATGCTGTATGCTGTATGCTGTATGCTGTATGCTGTATGCTGTATGCTGTATGCTGTATGCTGTATGATGTCTGCTGTCTGCTGTATGCTGTATGCTGTATGCTGTATGCTGTATGCTGTATGCTGTATGCTGTATGCTGTATGCTGTATGCTGTATGCTGTATGCTGTATGCTGTATACTGTGTCTGCTGTATGCTGTATGCTGTATGCTGTATGATGTATGCTGTATGCTGTATGCTGTATGCTGTATGCTGTATGCTGTATGCTGTATGCTGTATGCTGTATGCTGTATGCTGTATGCTGTATGCTGTATGCTGTATGCTGTATGCTGTAGACATATATGTAATCTGTCATTCTACTCCTATTCGTTAATAAATAACATTCAAGAGATATTTTCTAAAGCACTGAATTGAAGTACTCCCCAGTGGCCATCATGCTTTGATGTTTCAGTCGTGCTGCCAATCTAAACTAATTTATTTTTTAACACTCCATTAAACTTACTCTCTATTCACCCATCCTCTTCCCTCTCTCTCTCTTTTATTGTTCCTTTTTATTCGTTTTTATCTAGTTATTTGTGTTCATCTTTCTAGCTGCTGGCTAGAGCGTAACCCGCTTCTTTTTTTTTTTTTGCACTTGAAGTGCTTATAAAGAAGTCGTTCATGAAGATTGCAGATTCCTGTGATACCTTCCGTTGTTGGGTTGGGGTGGGGGTATTCTAGGTCCACGTTTGAAAAGTTTAATTGAATGGCTTGAACTGGAGCAGCTGCACTTTTACTTTTTGACTGTCTGACTTTGACATATGCCGACATCACCCACGCCATGTATCGACGTCAAGGACCAGACGAAACCAGGCAAACTTCCGACTCGATGCCCGTCTGTTTTGAACTTGGCTCGACGCACTGGGCCAATCAGGCCTCGGCTGCAGCTTTGTGTGTTGAAGCTTTTGCGCTTCACCATTGACATAGAGCTCAACAAAGCTCTGACGGAACATCGACAGGGGCGACAGGCTGAACAGGTGCAAGTGAATGGTTAGGGGGCTTGGGAAGGGTTTAGGGGGGTTGGTTCGCATCGAGACCTTAATTGAAATGCTGCAGCTGCACACGTTGTCTGCCATGGGCAACGTTTCATATTTGTTCATCTTATTGAAGCAATGGCCGGTATGTGAAATTTTCCACAGATTTCATTTTCATTAGCCAGATAGGTCAGTCAGCTTCAGTACGTTTTCCCTTTCGCTGGCAACAGATGTTGTCGAGAGACTCTCGTTTACCCAGAGCTATGCAACAATTTCGTTTTCATTTTAACAATTCTTATGCAAGAGCAGACGAAAAACAAAGTTTTCTAGTTTGTAGTACATGTTAAGCACTTGCCATCTAGTATTCATTTTTGTGGCAAAACTTGTGCACTCACAGTGGGCATTCGATAACGTAGACAGGCCCAAGTGCCCAACCATGAACATTGAGTGGGAAAACAGAAAAAAAAAGCACACTTGCTTAAATTACATGATGTTGAAGAGTATTGTAATGGAGGTACGTTGTATTTAAAGGAATAGACATGTTTTTCTATAGGCGAAATATTTCTATTTGTATGCTCATTCTCTCTCACTCTCTTCCACTCTTTCTTCCTCCCTGTCGCTCTCTCTCTCTCTCTCGCGCAGTATTTGAGCTTGATTCACTTTCTGTTTTATCTAATCCAAGCCTATCCATATATAGTCTCTCTAGTCCCCAATATATCCAAGACCTCAATTCAAAGCACAAGTCATGTTGTACAGTGTAAACAAGTGCGCAGCTGTTGATTCCACTGAGATTGTCGCTGGCGGAAATGACTTTCACAGTTCGCGGATTTAGATCCGAACTGGCCTCGCATAATTAAGCAAAAACATTTTTCTTTCTCTCTCTCTCTCTCTCTTTAGGTTTGTATTATTTGTTTTAATGTAATGAGTATTTACAATTCGAGTGGTCAACAAAAATTAATGCAAAACAAAGATGTGAAAGGGCTGCTGCACGAGCTCCCAAACGCACACAGCACACATGTCACAGAGACCCGAACACAAAGGTATCTCGTGTATGCGGATTGTGGATCGCTGTTTACCAGCCACTGGAGGCCCAGCCACCCTGTGGTGCCCAGCCGCCGCCGCCACCGCCGCCGCCGCCGCCACTGATGCTGCCTGCATCGGAGATGACCTTGACGATTTGAACCGTACCGGAGCTGCCACCATAGCCGCCTCCATAGCCACCGCCATGACCGCCTCCATAGCCACCGCCATGACCGCCTCCATAGCCGCCGCCATAGCCGCCGCCATAGCCGCCTCCTGCAGCGCCCTCGGAGATGACTTTGACAATCTTAACAGTGCTGGCACCGCCGCCATAGCCGCCTCCAAAGCCACCGCCATGACCGCCTCCATAGCCACCGCCATGGCCGCCTCCATAACCGCCACCATAGCCGCCGCCTCCATAGCCGCCGCCAGCACCACCATCAGAGATGACCTTGATGATTTTCACGCCCCCACCGCCGCCGCCTCCATGGCCACCGCCATAGCCACCGCCATAGCCACCGCCGCCGCCATGATGACCACCACCATAGCCGCCGCCACCATGACCGCCGCTATAGCCACCGCCATGGCCACCGCCGCCGGAGATGAGCGAGCTGCCGCCGCCAAGGAAGCCCGCATGGGCCATGCTGCACACAGCGAGCAGACAAACGAATACCTTGGAAGTAGAAACATTCACAATAAATCAAATTAAATCTCAACTTTTTCACTGCACAGCACAAAACAAAACAAAAAATTACAAAAAAAAAAAAAAAATTTGTTTTTAATAAAAAGTTTAGCTCGAAATTTCGCTAATCCCGACGACGATATTTCGAGTTGAACCGTTTCGAGGCAGGACGCACCTTCATGTTGGCTCTGTGTCTTGCTTGGAGCTAGGAGTTGGGATTACAAATGCGACTTTGACGAGAGCTGAACTTCAACTGTGCCGCTGCAGTGCACTAGCGTTGGCTTTTATGGCCAAATGGCGTGAGCCCAACAGCGCCCAAAGCCACAAAACCAGCTCGACCCTGCCCCAAGCTGGTTAGCCAGTCGGCCAACCCGTTAACCAAAGTGTATGCTAATGCATGACACTCTAATTGGTTGTCCACGCGATGCTCTATTCGGATTATGCCATCATACCAACCATCATCAAGCATCACAAAGACCATATCAAGCCATATCTCCCAACACCTTCAGAGATCTCTCCGCTCTCCGCTCTCCGCTCTCAGCACTTTTTATTAGCTCGTTATGCAATTCATCAAAGCGCTTGCACAAAGAGCATTGACCAAACACAACAAAACCAAATGCGAATAAGTAGCACATTTTAACACTCCAAACATCAAAAACACCAAACATCAAACATCAAATTCCAAAAAAAAAAAAAACCAAACCCAAATACAAATCAAACGCCGCCTTCATAAGATGCCCTAACAAAATGGCCATTGTAACATTTTAATAACTCAGCTGGAGCAACATTTGCAATATTTTTTTATTTTTTTGTTAGCTTTGCTTTTTTTTTTTATAACTTCATTGCAATGATTAACAGCTACAGTGAGGAGTTTCCGACTAGCAGATACCCTGGACAGAATCAAGAATTATTATTCTATGCTTTGTTTATGCATTCACAACGAATCACACATGCTTGCTCTCTCTCTCTCTCTCTCTCTCTCTCTCTCTCACACATGCTTACTCTCTCTCTCTCACTCTCTCTCTCACTCTCTCTCTCTCACTGTCACTCTCACTCTCTCTCTCACTCTCACTCTCACTCTTACTCTCTCTCTCACTCTCACTCTCAATCTCTCTCTCTCTCTCTCACACACACACACTGTTTCCCTCCCAGCTAAAGCAGCAACTGCCCTTGGGCTGCGCTTCTGACTTCTCTTTCCCATAGTAAAAAAAATTGTATATTAAAATTTAATTGCTTAATAGCTTTTATTTTAGAAAGAAACTCTCTTAATCTAATTTCATATTTCATAGCATTATAATTACACTCAGATGTTGGTATTTTCTAAAGCTTAAGGTTTTAGTACCTCCAGTATATGCACATATGTGAAGAAGTTAGGGAGAGATAATCAGATCCGAACTATATAAAATATGTGTATGTATGTCAGAAGTACCAACAGATTTAACTCGAAATCTCTAGTTGTATTCAAGCTGAATGTATTCAAGCTATGCCAAAAATCAGAAAAACAAATTAATCCGTATCAAGAATGGACAAATGGATGGACAGAGAGTCTATATTGGCTTAACTCGCTCACCTAATCAAGCATATATATGTATATATTCTTTATGGGGTCTACTATGCCATTTTTTGCCTGTTATCTAGTTTTAAAGATGTCCAATACAACCAAAATTCTAATTTTCAATGGGCCAATAGGGTAGATCATGTAAATATTAAATTTATTTTTAGAGATGTATGTAAATATGTTCATAAAATATATATATCAGATATATATATATATATATATATATATATATATATCAAATATACTATGTGCAGTAGAGGAAATAGAGAGAGAGACACAGATAGAAAGAGAGAGAACAAAATAGAGATGGAAACAGAGAGAGAGAGAGAGAGAGAGAGAGAGAGAGAAACAGTTAGAGAGAAAAATAGAGATAGAGACAGACAGAGAGAGAGAGAGAGAGATACAGAGATAGAGAAAGAGAGAGAGAGAGAGAGAGAGAGAGAGAGAGAGAGAGGAAGAGTTAGAGAGAGACAGAAAGAGAAAAATAGAGACTGGAGAGAGAGAGAGAGAGAGAGAGAGAGAGAGAGAGAGAGAGAAATGTAATTGATTATTGTTTGCTCAACTTATTAAAGAGGAACTGAAGAGTTGAATAAGTTCATAAAAATTATCAAGTGCTTCGAAGATGAAAAAAAAAGCAAAAGTTGTTATGCATGACTAAAAAACGAACTTTTGAGAAAATGAGAAAGCACATTTCCGTTACATTTTGAGTTCGTAGAATCAAATAAAATATACACAATATATATACATATATTTATAAATATTTTAGAAAAATACTTAGATAAGGTGGAGTATATAAAAGAACATGTCATATGCTTCAGTTAGTGTGTTCAGCGCTTCTACAGAACCAAATTCAGTCAATAAATGCACTCAATGCCTGACCAGTTGCTATCCATGCATATTATATATTCCTTATCTATGATATCAGCTTATTAAATTACTGCATTCAAATGTAAGTCCAAGATTCTATATCAACATGTTGTCTGAGATTTGATTTGATGAAGCTCATTATCGTTAAAGGCAGAGCCAGTTTTTCATGTAGTTTCGATTTCGATGATGCCGATGGGGCTTATTAATTTGTAAAGCCTTCGGATCGACACTTGATAGATGGCACATATAATTTAACTGAGTTGTGGTACCACGTTAATTGCCTCAGCATTGTTGCGGAGTTCGCGGAAGCTCACAAATCCCACGCAGTCACGACATCTAGCTCTGGCTGGCGGGCGTATAACTGGCTCTGGCCCATGGCGGAGTCAGCAATTATGTTGAGTTGTAAATGAAATGAATTAAAGCTCACAAATCTTGAATATTTCCAAGTTTTCAAAACTTTTTTGCCGTTGGAAATTTTTGTACAAATTTATGACTTAGTATTAGGTGAACTTCCATTCAGGGCTGCTGCATTCTTCGATATTTGACGAGGGTTCGTCTGCCGGTGCGGACAGCTGAGCCAAAGTTTTTCAGTCTAAGCCGCTAAACAGGTTTCCAATTTACATCATATTGCCTGATTTCCGACATAAGTACAAGCATAAAGCTTCATTATAATTTCTTCATTTGCTATAATTAGCGTTAGATTATGCAATTCCAAGATTCGATACGTTGATATTATATTTATTATCATATTTAAATAAAAAAATTATCATGGTGATCATATTTATTGGTTAAGACTTAACATACTTATAATAACTGCCCAAGAAGCACCGATAAATAAGAGACTCAAGATAAAAATTTGGCTTTGTCAGTGCTCGAACTCAAATGATAATTAATATAAAAATCACCATAGTTCATAGCTCGTATATATTATAATAATTTGAAAAGTCCTTAACTATTTCACAATTTTCCTCAGTCTCTGTCTACCTGGGGGCATCCCCTCTATTGTAATTGATCCAACTTGACATGATTATAACTAAATGTTATCCAAATGTGGCGTGAAGTAATAATCCTCTTATTATGACTGTCGAGTTTACTTTCTGACATATCATCATGAAAGTGACAAAATAAAATCATTGTGACAAATATGTTTTTGATTAATGAATGTATTTTCGATACCCACACAAATGAGCTGCTAAAAGTGGATAAATGCAAATTATGAAAGCATATGTCACAGTCAAATTTGGATGTCTGTTAAGCAAACCTCACTCATGAGTAGTAATAGTTGCGAACTAGGTTGCCTTTATATGTGAATCCCCTTATGTATATACTCGTATATAGAGTATATTATACAGCATACAGCATACAGCATACAGCATACAGCAGACACAGCATACAGCAGACACAGCATACAGCAGACACAGCATACAGCAGACACAGCATACAGCAGACACAGCATACAGCATATATTATAGGGTACTTTATAGTTGCGTACTCTGCCTTCTACATATTTTTCCTGAATAAATTGATATAGCTGCAATCAGCAGTGGCATAAAATGTAGAGTGGTTCATATAAAATCTTATAGTTGTGCGAAAAGAAAAGCAAAGCTTATTAACGTTACTTAATGTCCACAAAGGTACCTACTCTCCCTCTCTCTCTCTCTCTCTCACTCCTCTCTCTTTTTATTTTTTTGTCTATGATAGCTATGACTATACATAAATTAAGGTGGTCCATTTGTGCGAAGACGCCTTTCACCTCATGCCAAAAATATTAATGGGTCTTATTTAAGTCAGAGCTTCCGACCCAGAAACCAGCTTGTTTGCCTATTAGTTATGCATGTGTATTATTTGATATATATATATATATATATAGCCATCCATATATATATATATATATGGATGGGAATTACTTTGTTCAAGGTGTTAAAATGTCTTTTAATGCATTTTTGTTGTTCGTCTTTCAATTTTCTGCAATTTTCTATTAAGTTGTGTCTGGAGGCATATCTACTTGATCTACTTGGAGCTGTGCAACATGTGCAGCTAATGATCGAATTAACCGTCTGGCCAATTGCTGTTGATGTTAATGATAGATCCGAGTATTACCATGCATAATTGCCAACGTTAAATTGGGTACGCGACCCTGTGATATCTATGTGGCTCGGGGACTCCCGCTGCCAGCCACATGAAGAATAATGATTTTTAAATGTTTTTTTTGTACATTTTTTTTTATATATTTTTCAACACAGTTGAAGATGTTTTGTACAGTTTATAAACTATTTAACACGAAAAAAAAAAAGATTATGTATGGATTACAAAAAACAACAGGCACACACTATGTGTGCCATCTTAAAGATATAGTAACAACAACATCTACAAGGCTAATGCCGTTGCTCAACTCGGACAACAGAAACAAGCGAGTCGAGTGCCTGGCCAATCACATGGTTGCACGTATGTATGTGTGTGTGTGTGTGTGTGTGTGTGTGTGTGGGTGGGTGGGAATGGTACTATGTGTAGGTAGCTGTTGCTTTAGCTAATGGCCTAATTGCGCTTAATCCCAGCCATTGCCACCGCCAGCAGACCAGCCAGCACCACCAATTGGGCCACCGCCATAGCCGCCCTCGCCCAGCACCGTCACAACTTTCACATTCTCGACCTGATGTCCATGATCGGCGATAAAGTGTCCGCCATGGCCATGTTCGATGGCGCCGCCAGCCTCGTGGATCACTTTGACAATGTTCACATCGCCGCCGTGACTGTGACCGTAACCGTGACCGTGACCGTGACCGTAGCCATGATCGATACCGTGACTGAAGCCGCCATGCGCATAGCCGCCTTCCTGAATGACCTTAATGACCTTGACTTCGCCACCAACACCGACACCATGATCGAAGCCACCACCATGACCATGTCCCAGGTCGAAGCCATGTCCATGTGCCTCCTCATGGATCACTTTGACAATTTTCACCTCGCCGCCATGTCCATGATCGAAGCCACCGCCATGTCCATGTCCATGTCCATGTCCATGTCCATGACCCTCCTCATGGATGACCTTAACAATGGTGGGTGCACCACCAGCGTAGCCACCACCACCACCAATGTAGCCACCACCACCGCCGGAGTAGCCACCGCCAATGAAGCCAGCTTGGGTCAGGCTCACGCACAGAAACAGGCAAACGAACACCTAAAGCATCAAATTGTGGATGTGGAAAATTAAAGGAGAAATGTTTTGGCTGTGGAGCTGCGTGTGTTTACCTTCATTTTGTTGTCGGTTCTGCTTGGGTTCAGCTTTAGCTCTTGTTAGACGAAGTTAAGCCTGGAAGCCTAATCAGTTACTAATATTGATACCAAGCTGGTGGGCTGCTATTTATACGGTCATCCAGAGCTAAACAAACCAACGAAAAAGTTAATTGCTATCCAAAGAGAAATGATAACAACAACAACAACAACAACAACAACAACAACAACAACAACAACAACAACAACAACAACAACAATCAGCTGCGCTGCATTGAACCCAGAAACAAGTTCACGACCTAAAATAGCCAAACCTATAAATTATTAATGTTTCTTTTAATGGCTAACAGCCAAATATTATAATCTTGGCTACTTGTTAAACGAAATTGGTAACATTTATGCGCTGCATATATGAATACAAACATATATTAGTCTATATATATATTATATATACTATATATAAAATATATACATATATTATGTATTTTAAGCCGCCTGCTGCCCTATCATCAGTAATTATGTTTGTTAGTTTCAGTCTTGGTCTGATGTAGATGTTGGGCTGATCATATGACACACCTACCTATCAAGTGATGCACCAGTTGCGACACTATTGATCGGTTTTATATATGTTCGAGATTATTTTTATTGACATACACTAAATGCATAGATACGCCCCTCTTTTTTTTTTTGTATAAGCCCAAGGTTTTTACTAATAGTGGTACTAGTAGAGTGGGTGGAAGAGATTGAAAGAGAGAGAGAGAGAGAGAGAGAGAGCGACAGAGACAGAGATCAACATTTTTATTTTATTTATTTATTTATCTATTTATATCTTTATTTAATTATTTAATTTTTTAATTAATTAATTATTTTTTATTTATATATTTATTTACTTATTTATTTATTTTATTTATTTATTTTATTTATTTATTTTTTATTTATTTATTTAATTTATTATTAATTTATTTATTTATTTATTTATTTATTTATTTATTTTTTTATTTATTTATTTATTTATTTATTTATTTATTTATTTATTTATTTATTTATTTATTTATTTATTTATTTATTTATTTATTTATTTATTTATTTATTTATTTATTTATTTATTTATTTATTTATTTATTTATTTATTTATTTATTTATTTACATACATAACAAACGAATACTTTAATACCCTTTTGACTTTGCTTTATTCAGTTTGACTGACTTTGACTCTTTCTGATTCCTTTCGGTTCACTCTTGACTCAATTTGACTTGCTTTGACTCAGTATTGACTGCATTTGACTCGCTTTGGATTAACTCCATTTTAAACTCCTTTGATTCACTTTTATTGAATTTGCTTTCTTTTCTTCGCTTTGATCCACCTCAACTCATTCAGGGTCACTTACTGTGATGTTGATTCATTTTTATTAAATTTTAACTGAGTTTGACATATTTTGGATTCCCCCTCCTTTACTTTTGATTCACTCTGGTTTCAGGGATTCTTTTCGATTCATCTTGACTCACTTTTGACCTAGTGTGTTAGCTTGACTCTGTTTTGATTCTCTTTCAGTCACTTTTGACTGCCGCTCATTCGCTTTGACTCACTTTGGTTAACTTTAAACTTATTATGACTGACTATGAATCACTATGACTCATTTTGACTCATTAGTATTCTAGCCTGATTACAGCTTAGCCAGTGTAGGAAGTTTATCATTATAAAGCAGTTTTGGTTTTTATTGTCCATTAGACATATATGCCTACTTAACGAAAACCTAAAGACACAACCTTGTGTTCGAACAAGAACCAGTTTTGATTTATGATATAATTTATTTGTATGATTTTATTAATTATTTGGCATATATTTTATAAGTAATGTGGTTAGGAAGCTTCTTTAAGTTTTAATTTATCTGAACAGATTTTTCAATTGGATTTCTTTAAAAAAAAAAATAAAGCTAGAATGTATTGTAAATTCTTTTTCAGTAATAGTGATATATTTTTTTATAATTAAAAAATATTTTTTTTTTTCCCAATTGGTTCACTTTTAGTTAGAAAATACGTTAAAGAATTTTACTCTGTGCAAGTCTGCTCTTTATTATATAAAGGAAAATAAATATGTATAAAAATGCAATAGAAAATATAAAAATATTTATGCATTCAAACTTCAGCTTACAGCTCAGTTACCCTTTAACTGTTGGGGCAAATATATTCGACTTGAATATTCTAATTTGCTTATTTCGAGTTTCTACATATTTATTTATATGTTTACCTCCTCCACTTCTTCATCCTTTTCTTTTATTTTGACAAACTTTCACATGGCTAAATATTTATATGCGCTTTTTTTTTTTTAGATATTCTGAATGAGTGAAGTTCGATATAATAATGGAATTTTTTGTATGTAAAAGAAATGCAGCAACTTGTCAAAGGCTAGCCGAATCGCAACAATTGGGCAAGAGATGCAACAAAAATTGTGTTCAAAGCTAGGCGAGTGTGGGCAGAGCAAGTCAACATATCTAACGAAATGTTTTCCATTAGCTTTAATATATTTCACGTTACAAAACTAAAACAAAAGATAGAAAAGCAAAGAAAAAGAAGACAAAAAAAAACAAATGTGAATCTTGAGCATTGTAAGCAGAGTTGGAATATATGCGATATGCATATTCGAAAGTCCAATGTGACTGACTGAACTGCCCCTGGAGACGTTCGATGTGTTGTAATTTTGTCGCTACTATTCCATGGCTTCAACTGTGCCTCCAATCAAGCAGCGCAATTAATCACGCCTCACCTCCCCCCACCACGACTCGCCCTGCTTGCAGCAGCAGCAGCTGTCTAGAGTCGAGCACTCATTGTATTGGGTATATTTTGCCGGGGGTCGCCGGCATTCAAGCATATCCAATGCCCATTAGCCGATCAGATGATCTGCGCTGTCATTGCCGAAATCTGTGCAAATTTTTTAAAGTTTTGAGCTTCGCTGAACCAGTTTTATTTTCACACAAGTTAAAACTTAATGAGATCTGAGATGTAAAGTGTGCGAGAGACGAAGTTCGATATGGTAGATACCCATTGCTAAAAAGTAGCTAAAACGGGTTTTTTTTTTTATATATAATATTAATATTAATATTAATATTATATTGATATGAATGCTCTTAGATTTCAAGTAGCAATATTCAAATTTATATAGCTCTCATTCAAGTGGCTTTCAGTTTCAATATGCAAATGATTTTTTCTTTGCCAAAGAGTTGCTTATGCTGACACATAAGGCAATAGTGCGATGGCTTCAGCTGAATCTGAATGATTCTAAAGAATCATTTGTATATAATATACAAAATAATATATATAAAAAAAAACTGATGGATAAAAATATAGCTATATAGAGATTGTATAAATTATTGGGTATTCATTAGTCGATCAGCATTAAGAATTGATAGTCATGCCATAAGTATATATATTTTATAAACAACTTAACAACTTGACAAAACAAATATTAAGTAGTATTATAGGGTATATGTGAGTCGAATAAGAAATGTGAAACTCACATTCATGAAATATGTTTATGAATATAAGAAACTTTGCTCAACACCACCTTTTTTTATATACATTAAACTTATACGATGTTTATAGGGTATATTTTAGTCAATCAACATGACATTTGTCAATCATAAGATATGATATGAATGTTAAAAACTTTGCACAACTGTTTTTATATTTATTATTATTATTTTTTATAGGCAAGGTAACCTCATGACCTTACAGGGTATAATTGAGTCATTCAACATGTGGAACTGACAGTGACTAAGAGTATTTGGCTATATAAGCAACTTTGTTGAACTGTTTAAAATGTTCGATGGTAAAGCATATTTAAATGATTATTATAGGGTATATGTGAGTTGATCAATGCCCAGAATAGATGTCATTAAATAAGTGGAAGAATATTAAATATATATTTTATTGAACTTGATAAGATTTTATGCAGCAAATACAAATGCAGGGTATCTACTAGTCGGTCAACTGTCATTTGATCAAGTTTTCTCGCAATTTCGCAGTTTGCATCTTTGATGGGCTAAATTGGCAAACCACATTAAATAATTTAATTATGCAAATATCCGTTTGGCCATTTAAAGTCAAAGCGCATCTAACAACAAAAGGGCCAAAGTGAAAGAAATAAATGCAAATAATAAAAATAATAAAACAAAAGAAAAAAATCAAATAAATAAAAATTAAAAATAAATAAAAACAAAAAAAAAATGAAAATGCTAATGAAATGCAAATAAAGCCGTCTTTTAACACATGTTTTAATTATTTTTTTTTATATTTTGTATAAATTTTTTTATTGTTAATTTTTATATTGATATGACATTATTTATGCATTAAGAGATTTGTGCATTTGCCTAATTAACAAAATGCAATTCATAAGCATATGTTGTTGTTATTGTTGTTGTTGTTGCAAATTTGTAGCTCTTTGGCAACTTTCTCGTCATCAAATTGTATGTAAATTTAATAACAATTTGATAATGCAGTCGATAATATTAAAAAGTTTAAGTTATGCATTTTTGTTGTTGTTTGTGGTAAGCTCAAATGCAAATAAAAAATAAAAAAAAAAACAACAACAAATGCAAAATAAATGTAGGCTGATGGGGCTTTTGTTGTGCGTTAATTATGCGCTCAAGTAATTATTATAATTAATTATTCATTATATAGTTATTAATATTAATACGCGTAGCTCAATTTTTTATTTAAATGTTGCCAAACATCTGCTTATTAATACGTTTATAAATAAATATAAATTATATATTTCTGTGCAATCAATCAAAAAAAAAAAAAAAAATTGTTCATGAATATTTGATTCATTTTATAAAATATTCAAATTGTTTCTTATGCACATATATTTAATAATAATTTAATATTATATTTATGTATGTGCATGCATGCGTATGTCGGCTGCGTTTTCTTTGCCCGATTCCATATCTCTGTCAGCTGTCATACTTCCGGCTCAAGCCACAACTCACAACTTCTTGGCATGAGCTTCTCCTCTCTCTCTCTCACTCTTACAGCTTGCCTACGCTCTGTCACAGTTGCATTGATCCTTCCGTATGTCCACACACGCATGCACGCATGCATATGTGTGCGTTGTTCACACGACGTATTACTCTTTCCTCTGTGCATGCTCTCCCTTTCTCACTCACTCTCTCTTACTCACTCTCTCTTACTCACTCTCTCTCACTCACTCTCTGTCTCTCCCTCTCTCTCACTCACTATCTCTCTCTCTCTCTCACTCACTATCTCTCTCTCTCTCTTTCTCTCTCTCTCTTTCTCTCTCTCTCTTTCTCACTCTCACTCTCTCTCTCTTTCTCTCTCTCTCTCTCTATCTATATCTATCTATCTCTCTCTCACTCATACATAAAAAACTTAACATCGAATGCTTGTTTACAGAATGCAGGGTATGTCCTAGTCGAATCCCGTTAAGCAATGATTTTTGAATTGGAGGAAGGATAAGGCTGGGGAGGTAAACAAAATACGAAATATACAAAATCTCTGTATTCATTAAAGAAACTCTCATTGTAAATTAGAAGATTCCATATTTTCTGTTATTCAGGCTAAAAAAATACAAAATGAAAAACTATCGAAAGAAAATGCATTTTTGTTGATAGAATAATTCTGGTTCCACAATATAATTAATATATGAAGTATAAAGCTGAATAAATAATGATATATTTACATAATAAATCATATATGTATATATATATATATATATATATATATATATATATATATATATATATATATATATATATATATATATATATATATATATATATATATATATATATATATATATATATATAAATATATATCTTTATATATATATATATATATATATATATATATATATATCACAATATATTTGTATCCGAAGGCTCTCTACTCGAGTATATATTCATAGAGTTTATATTCAATAGCAACTGATATTATATAGTAAATATATAAATTAACTTAAAAGTAAATATTTACGCTAATATACTCTTCACTCACTTCATGAACGTGTATACAAATTGATTTATAAAATCTTAAATAAGACTTAGCTCAATTATCTAATTAAATATTGTAAATTATATTTCTAAACTATATATAATATATATATACAACTAGCCAATTTATGTAAATTAGAAACTTAACTAAACCAATCTTTTTAGTTTAAATTTACTCCTAAAGAGTATTTTCTAGTTAACTTTAAATATATATTTCTAGTTTCACATGGCTTGCGAGCCAAGTGCATGTATGTGTGTTAAGTGAACTGGATTCTATATATTGGAAATGTTTTGGGGTTACAGCAAAAAAAAAAATTCAAACTTTTGCCAATGGGGTCAATAAACCAGAGCACGCTTAAAGCTCTAGCCACAAATTTGGCATTGTTTGAAACTTGACTAAAGCTAGTTTCAGCACCCATATTTATGCCTATTTTGTTAGAGCTTTTTGGGACAACGAAATTTTATGGCAGCACTGCTATAACTTTTAACACAGTTGTGATATTAGCTAAGCAGTCAATGCGTTCCACACTTAACGAACATTGAAAGTTATACAGAGCAATAGCTGAAAATGTTAACAGAATTTTAACAGTTGCTTCAGCATAGACATGAACCCAGGTCAATGAGTAGAAAACTATTTTTTAATTTATACTTAAAATTAAAAAAATAATTACAATATATATTTTATTTTATTTAATTTTTTTTTCTTAACTAAAAATCTTATTTATACAAATATTAGAGAGCATTATAATTTTTTTTTATAGTATTTTTTTTTTATTGATCATTTGTAAAATTTAATTCGATTTCAAACGCTTGGCTGTTGTTGTTGCAGTAACCTTTTTAGCCTTTGCTTTTTACTTGCTGCTTGTGCATTTTGTGTGCACCCTCTATCTCTCTCTCTCTCTCCCGCTCTCTATCCCTTTCACTCGCATGTCCTGCCAGCAGCTTTGCAGCTTGTCAAGCAGCCACGCTGTGGCCATTGTCAATGGATTTGCTTTGGCTTCCCGCTTTTCTAAATATCGCTTAATTGCTCATTAACTTAATTAAAAAAAAAAAAAGAGGAGCAAATAATGTACGTTAGCTGTCAACAACTCGACTGCAAGATACTGCGCAATGCACGAGATTTCTCTCAGCAAGTAAGTATGCTATACTTTAGTCGGAGAAATAACCCAAGTTGTATATATGAAAATCTATTCGACTGGACATGCCTAAGCTACCCCATAGCCTTATCTAATAGGGTATTCGAAGATGAAATGGACGTCGCACACGTTCGCGCTGAGAAGCCATCGATTACAAACCTTTCAACCTTCCTTGGACCCTTACGACTCCGTCCGTTCGGCCGTCCGTTCGTCTGCTCTTCCGTCTCTCAGTCCCTCCGTTTAACCTGTTCCACGCTTCAAGATTGCGCGAGATGTTCAATTAAAAGCTGCCAACTTTTAAGCATTTAATTATAGCCAAAGAAACTTTTTCCAAGCAAACAATTTTTAACTGCGATTCCAGTGTTGCGCATTAAAAGTTTCACTCTATGCAAAAAATAATATTCGTTTCTATGGAAGTGCAATTAAAGGCCAATGAAATTTTAATTTGATTGACTCTAAATTTTATTGTTATTATAGGTCATCAATTTATATATATAGTATTGGAAATTTCTTTAAAATATTATGCATATTTATTTTTTAAAAATTTATAGTTTTGAGTGTTAGAAAATATTAAAAAAATTATAAGTTTGAATTTATTGATGTATGAGGGTTTTAAGAGTTGAAAAATAGAAACTGGAAACTGAATATTAACACATATAATTTAGTCTTAATTAAATTAGCTTTAATTTAATTATTATTATTTTTTTTTAGTTAATTAATTATTTTTTAACATATGCTGAGTTTATACAGAGTCTGCTTTAATATATATGTTTTAATATATAAAAACTCTATTGATAAAAAAAATTCATAAAAAGTATTGGGAAATGCATAAAAATATATTTTAAAAAAATTAATAGAGCTTATTTAAAGTATTTGAAAATGATTTTTAAATTTATATATTAATACATAAAGATTCTATTTTTAGTGTTGCAAAATAATTACAAATATATAATAAGAAATGCTTAAATATTAATGCTTAAATATTACTTAAAGAGCTCCAAGGTACTTGACAATAATAATTAGAAATTATTTTTTCTCTTTATTCATAGAAATGCATAAAATGTTCAATTCTAAATTATATATTTAAAAAGTTTTCAAAACAGAATTAAAATATTTTCTAGGATTTCATAAATAAATAAATAAATATTAAAAACAATTATATTTACATAATAAAAAATAATTTTTAATTTTAAAAGAAAAAAATCATTTTTAATATATAAATTTAAAAGAAAAACAGAAAACAAAGGGTATATAGAGTTCGGATGCTATCTCAGCCGCAACAAATCATGAACCAGGACTTATGCCTATTTTTATATTTGAGAGACTTAATAGATTAGCCATAGAACGCGTGGGGCGCGAGCTTTAATTTAACAAAAGTTTAGACGAAATTAAAAAATGAAAGAAAGGCATTGGGAAATGGAATGCCCCTACTAACCATTGGGCTGTTGGAGCTGCACGTGGCAGCCGCAGCATGAAATGAAACAAACGCCAAAAGAAAGGCGAGAAAAGGCGATGGAGCGATAGCAGTGGCAGCGGCAGCGGCAGCGACGTCAGCAGCAACAGCAACAACAGCAGAAATCGACGTAAATCTTGCGTTTATTTGTTTATATTTCGTAACATTCCGGCTGCTGTTAGCTAACAGAGCGGCTAACAGCTGCCGAAGCATGCCGCTGTTAATGGTCGTGCATGAAGGAAGCTGTGCGGCAATTGCCAGAGGCATCCGTAACAGCATCACAAGCTCGGCATCGTTGCACGTGGCCGCTGCCATCATTGAGTTTAGTTGAAAATTGCGCTTCAGTCGAAGCAGTGCAGCCAGCCAGCCAGCCAGCCAGCTAGTTGATTGTCCGTGGTCGTGTTGCCGTTGCTGTTGTTGTTGACGTAGTCGCCACGCTGCGACTGGCGTTCGTTCGTTTGGCTCGACGCCGTTAGTGCCGTTAGTGCCGTTAGCGCCGTTCACGCCGTTCAGTCGAGGTCGTGGTCTCGCATGAAGCGGTCGGACAAGTCGCATCAAGTATTTTAAGCAAAAATATTTAAAACTGTAGCGCAGTGAAATTGAAGTTAGTTTAGTCAGCGTAGTTCGTGCCACGTGCGATTGCGATTGCTATTGCGACTGCGATTGCCTTTGCCGTTGTTTTGTTACACACGGCCGGAATCGGAGGCGCGAGGTCCTTAGGCGCAGCGACGCGTAAACATAAATTTTGCGGCCAAAAGAAAGAAAGAAAAAAAATAATAAAATAAAAGATCAGAGCCAAATCTACATTTTTTTGCTGTGCATTCTTGCCAAATGGTTCGTTGTTTGTTTGTTTGTTCTTTTTTTTTTTTTGTAACGGTGCTTTTGTGAATTGTTGTTGAAGTCGGTGAAGCAGGCAAACAAATCAAATTTCCCCCCTCCCCGCTCTCACTCACACTCTCCCACGCTCTGTCTGTATCAGTCTCACTCGGTTGAGATGGGTGAGAATTTTCAACTAATTTGCTAAGATTTAGCCGCATGCCTTGGACCTTGGGCCGCCTTTTATGATTGCATTAATTTTCGATTATTCTTTTTCCAACTGTCAGCACTTTGACAGGCACTTCAAAGCCACTCGCCATAGATCGAATTAATTGAAACCCCGCCCGGTCGGCCTAATGACTTTCGAAAGTATTTAAAACGGCAATCTCGAACCCGAACATCACCAGCAGCAGCAGCAGCAGCAGCAGCAGCAGTAGCCGCCGCCGTCGCCGGCAGCAGCAGCAGCAACAGCATTTTGCCTAATTTCTTTTTTGGCCGAAAAAAAAAAAAACTTTTTGCCAAGTGCTAAACCAAAATAACAAAAATACGAAATAAATATAAATAAAATACAAATTACAACGCGGCGAACACTCTCCATCTCTCTAACTCTGTCTTTCTCGCTGTCGCGTCGGGTGAGTATTGTAATCTTAAGACTTTGCATTCCGTTCCGGCATAGCCAGCAGTAACTCCAAATGCCAAATCACATAACTGAGCTGATAAAACATTTACAAATTGCCATTTGCCAAACAGAAATAAATTTAGGAATTTACAATTTTCCCAGATTCAAGTCAAGCTTTGGCAGTTTCAAACTCGATTTGCTTCAATTTTAGTTTATTTCCATTTGTTTTATAAATGATTTTTTTTTTTGTTAAGTTGCTGAATGCATAAATATGTTTAACAATAAAAAATAAGCAGCTTCAAATGAAAATAAAAAATTTGTTTTTAATGCTAATTTAAATTTTCTTTTATTAAAAATTAAAATTAAAAATAATCAAAAAATAGTCTCATGTAAGAATAAATATTAATAATAAATTAATAAAAAAAAAAAAAAGAAATATACAATTGGCCAACATATTTTTTGTTGATTTTATTAAAAGATAAATCAACGTATAACATTTTATAATTCTTTTAAATTAAAGTTCAGTTCAATAAAGCAAAGTAACTTAAAAATTTGTTAAGCATTTTTAAATATAATTAATTTTAAGAGCTATTAAAAATTATAGATTTCATAATTTAAAACACTTATTTTTTGTTTCTATTTTACTATTAAAATTTCTTAATGACAATGAAAAATATAAATATAAAAATAAAAAAAAAAAAAAAAACAAATAAACTGAAATAAATGAGTGAATTTTGAATATATATCAAATATTAATATTACAAATAAATAATATAATTAAAATAAATTTTTTTTTTAAATTCTAAAAATTTTATTTGTAAATAAAATTTTTTTTTTAATTCTAAAAATTTTATTTTAGAAGTGCTTAAGCGAAGAGTTGGTTTGAATGCTAGTATAATGATGCTATAAACTAAATTTATGTTTAGAGCAAGAGGTTCTCCAAATATTGTCATATATTAGTGTATAGAATTGATTGTAGTTTTAAAAAATTAATTTCGTAGTTTATACAATATTTTGTGAGGGAATGTGAAGAATCTGAACTGAATCGTAAAATGCTCAGACTTTTCTCTGGAATGAATCTGATCTTATTTGGAGTTCTTATCTAAAATTTAGATACTTTCTTGATCTACAGCTAGAATATATACATAGCAATATTTATCTAAAGAATTGTTTGTATGCAACAATTAAATTTGATTTACAATCTTTGTGTTCCCAGAATTGCATTGAATTCAGATTAAGTTTTTTTTATTTGTATTGTTTATTTTTAATATATTAATAAAATAATTTATTTTTAAATATAATTATGGAGTAAACTCTTTTTTTTTATTTACTAGTTTATCTATATAATATATTTTATAATTTATTTGTATATATATTTTAAACATTATATTTATCTAGTTTTAATTGCTCAAATTCTAGTTTTTTCAGCAATTATATAAAATTTTTTTGCCTTTTCGCTGCTAATGAGTATAAAATTTGATGCAATTAGAAAAAGGCAAATCTAATCGTGTTAAACATTTTGAGTATTAAATATTTGATGGCAACATTATTTACGTCTAAGAGCAGAAGAGAAATTGAGTTTGCCCCCAAAAGTAGGCAACAGACAGCGCAGAGTTCTTTATAATTCTTAAATGTATTCTAAATACTTGCTCAACAAATGTTTTCTTTGCTTTTTCGCTGTTTTACTTTTCATTTCTTTTCTTTTCATTTATTTTGTTTTCTTTTTCTAATTATGGCGAAAATGAATATGAAAACGTTTCATGGTCGTAATTTCATACGCTGAATGCTTTTTAATTGCATTTATGCCAACTTGATATGGCGAAGATATATTTTATGCTATATATATCTATGGCGAGAGTGAGAGTGGGGCAGATTTGGGAGGAGAGTGAGATAGGTAGAGATAGGTGAACATGAAAATTCATGTCAACACATTTTCATTAACGCTTCAATTTCACATGATACAATTTTAATATTCTCTAATTGTTGCTCCAGCAGCCGACTGCGAAATTGCCCCAATTGAAGAGCAAAATATGCATTCAAATATGACTGCCTCTCTCACTGCCTCTCTCTCCCCCTCCCTCTCTCTCTGTTTGTCTGCCTATGTGGACCGCACTGTCTGTGTGCCTGCTTGTCTATCTGTCTAATTTTTCAGCCTGTCTGATGCTAATGGAGGCGATTAAGAATTTTAATTGCTGCACTGGGAATACGAAAATCCGCGTGTAGTTTCAACAGCTGAAACTTTAATTTAAATTCTCAACAATCTGCATATATTTATATGCATATTCTTTATCTATACATATATGCATGTTTGTATATTTTGTGTGCTGTAATTACATACTTATTGTACATCGAAGCCCAAGCACAAGTGTTTTCTCTCTTTCTCACTTGACCCACAGCTTATAAGCTAATGCTCGCAAATGATTATAAATTTCATTTCAAAGCTGCTCAAATTTCACATATTCACATAATTCCATGCATCTTAGAAATCATTTGGCATTTCCATCATTTGTTTGCATTTCATAAGCATTTTCTTTAAACTAATTAGTTTATCGATTGCAAACACATATTCTATGTCTCTCAAGTCAGATATTAAGTCATATTAGATTGCTTAAAGTTCAATTTAACGTATACGTAATATTAATATTATTATATATTAATATGTGTTACGTATACGTAATATTATTTTGTTACACATTACGTATTCATTTTCATTCATATTAATTGTTCATTTAGGCAACGTGAGCAAATTGTGAAATCTCAAATTGTTTTTGGTATTTGAAAATAATTCTCTGGAGTCTACGATTCAAATTTTCTAAATTTAATTTAATTGGTATTTATTTAATTTATAATTTAAATATAATTTAAATTTTTATGTATTATAAAGAGAGAAAAAATTATAAAGCACGAGCTGAAGGCCACAGTTGCCATAGCCTTAAGAAAAAAAAAGCTAACTGATAATTTATTTAATTATAAGCTAGCTCTAAACATAAATAAATAAATAAAAATTATAAAAATACTTATTTTATATTATTACTATTACTCTTTACGAATACATATTTCTTTATTTTTAATTTTTAATGAAAATTAATTAATTAAAATTAAATGGGAAGAAATGTTCTAAAACCCAATTTTATTTATTGTTCAGCATAATTAAACAGAGCTCAATGAAAAATAAATTGTAATAACTAATCTAAAATTTTTAATGTATATTTTAATAATTCTAATAAAAATATTAATTTTTATACATCAATAAATTGGACGATTTTTTGTTGTATATTTTTTGTAAATTTTTTAAATTTTTTTTATTTATTGTTAAATATTTTGCTGAAATAACAATATGATAGCTTTGTTTATTGTCTGAAATTTAAGAAGAAGAAATCAAAGTCTAGTTAAATGTAGGACCTACGCTCTAGTCATATATAGAAAACATACAACATTAACACGGAGTACGTGAAGGATGACTTGCAGTGCATATTTAAGAGAATTTTAGACTTTTGTTCAGTTAGATATACCTTAGGGCAATAAGTATATGTGCATACCCATTCTTGGCAGTAAAGTTAGATTTTTTTTTATTTATATTAGTAGAGCTACTAATAATAAAAAAGTGAAATATATTAGTTCAATATTCATTAACAAATAATTTATTATTTAAAAAATGTGTTAGTTAAGAGTAAATTTGTTTGACATTGTAAAAAAAAAAAGAAAAAAATATTTAAAAATAAAAAATAAAATAAATAAATAAAATAATAAAAATAAATAATGAATAAAAAAAATTAGTTTTGAAAATTTGATTTTGTAGCTGAAAATTTGATATTCAGTTTAGTTATCTAACGTCAAAGTTAGCTGAATAAGGATTTCCCAGCAAGTAAGGAAATTTTTAGCTTGGTTTTTCAAATGAAAAATTTTCATAATAATAGATAGATAGTTAAAGCAGTATATCAGAATTGAGCAACTCAATTACTGCATAGTCTATATATACATATATCTAAATATAAAGACAAGTGAAAAAGATCTTTAAATTGAAACATAATTAAATTTATGCTATGCGAGTAGAAAAAGTGAAACTGACGTCTAATTCGCTGACAATTAAAAAAGTAAAAAGTAAAAAAAGGTAAAAAAAAGGGGAAGCAAAAGAGGTGATAGAAGCAGCTTGAAGTGAATAGAGTTGAAACTGGTGTCAGGAGTATTGACAGTGCTTTGGCTGGCAAAATCACAAATGAAATTCATTTATGAAAATGCGCGCAGTGTGGCTCAGCGCTTGTGCCCGCATTCGTTAACAAGTATTTGCTTTTACACACACACACACACACACACACACACATGCATGTATGTATGTATGTATGTATGTGTGTGCTAAGCAGCCTCCTGCTCTGCTCATCAATGCGGCAAAGACGGCAAACGGATGCCAACACTGAGAGATCTGAGCCTGTGGAGCAAGACCCGCATTTGTTAGTTGGCTGCTTGACTGTTTCATATCGTTTCGTTTCGTTTCAGTTCGTTTTGTTTCATTTGTTTGTCTCGCCTGTCTGTCTGTCTGTTTGTTTGTTTGTTTGTTTGTTGCCGTCTCTGTTGCTGTTTGACTACAATTTACGTCATTCAGCCGCAAAACACCTGAACACCGCCCTCTTCCTGTTCGTCGCATTAACCCGCTCTCAACCCCCTACGAAAAAGTCCCAGCCTCTGCCGCCTCCTTTTCATGAATCCGCCCATCAGGCATCAGGCAGCCCTTTAGCCCTCCCAACCAGATGGCCACCTGCCCCAAGTGCCCCGCCCACAGTGCGCACTAACGCCTGTACATACATAATTAAGGCGTGTTATCCTTGTTGACTTTGTTATTAATCCACTCCAGCAAATTGTTGTTGTTGTTGTTGTTGTTGTTGTTGTTGTTGTTGTTGTTGTTGCTCTGTTATGTTGCTCTTCTGTTTTGTGCCATATTATTATTTTTCTCTTCACTACGCTGTGCAATACTTCTTTTATATTGTTATTTTTGGTATATATAAATATAAATATATATATCTCTATATATATATGTGTGTGTGTGTGTGTGTGTGTGTGTATTTGTGAGAGGTATGTCCATGTGTGTTGGAAAGGTTTCGAATTTTATTATGCGGAAAAAGGTTAATAAATGGAATTTTCAAGTTGTTAAATTGTTTATTTAGGATGTTTATAACACACACATACATATACACATTCACACTCTCTCACACACACACACACATTCACACAGCAACACTTATACATATGCAGTCGCTCATGGCTTGCAGCAGATTCCATTGCCATTTTCACTTATACTCTCTAGTCTCTCTCTATATCAAAGTGGGCATATTAGCTCAATAGATTGATTAACGCTGCTTGGCTTAAAGCTGCCCAATTTGACATTGCAAAGCTCTCTTACACCTCTCTCTCTCTCTCTCTCTCTCTCTACCCACCTCACTGTGAGCTCAGTTCCTTGTCTTAACTCTATATGATATCCCTTAGTTTATCAAACTGAATTTTCACACTCAGTTGAGTGCAAAAAGTATTTGTATTTATTATTCATGTTTCACGTGGTATTTGCTGGTCCATCATTTATCATTTCTCATACTCTTACTCTGCTCTCTTCTTTTTTTTTATGTTTTGTATATTTTGATTTTTTTTTTTTCGATCGGCTGTGCATTTTCCTGTTGTGCTACGCATTTTCGCAGATTGGAGCCTTTTCGCCTTCATGAATGCGTCTATATAGGTATGTGTGTATGTGTGTGTGTGTGTGTGCGTGACTGACTGACTGTTTGTGTGTTTGCGTAGTGCGTGTGTTAAAATATTTTTTGTGTTTCGCTGCGTAAACGGAAGGAAGCTGCTGGCAAATTTTGACACGTTGACATTTTACGGTTATTATTATGATGCCCTTTCGACAGCACTGACAGAAGGGTATATCAAATTAAGCAACGATTTTACATTAGGTCAATCAATCAATCAGGCTGTGATATATATATATCATATATATATATTTATTTATTTATTTATTTTTATATACATAAATCCAGACAAAGAAAGTATTTAGAGACTGAAGTGAAAAATTATTTAGAGCATTTTAATTTATTTAAATATTTTCTTTTTTAATTTTTATTTAATTATATATTATTCAAATAAGTTATAAATAAATTTATTTTAATTCTCATTTAATTGGTGAGAGCAACTTGAAATTGTTTAAAAACTTATTTTTCATTTGACTTTAAGTTGAATATTTAAAGGACTCGAATTTTCAATTTTCGTCTAGCAAGGCTAGAGTCTATATCTGTGTGTGTGTGTGTGTGTGTATTGCCTCAGCGGGGCCAAAAAGCTTGGGGCAGCCGAAAGCAATAACGGCGTTTTTCTTTGCTTAGGTTTTTGGCTTCTGGTTCGGGCTTCCGCTTCTGCGTCATAGCCGAGGCTTAATGCGAGGCACTCACTTGATTTTTAATAAATGCTCCATATTTTTGGACACAGATGAGACTCGAAAGAGCATAGCAATAGACATAGTACTCGAGAAGTGGTAGACAGAAAGAGTGAGAGAGGGAGAGAGAGTGCGTGGATGGGGCTCTGAAGCAGAGCTGAAGGAGTTTCAAGAGAGATAAAAGCGAGAATCAGTAAAAGTTGACAGATAAAAGTAGAAGTGGAGCTATAAGTGAATACAACTGCGAGTAGCTGAATATAAGTCGAAAGAGTCGAGTGGGTATGAGTGTAGGAATAGGGTTTGGAACAAATGGGAACGTGTATAAGAATAGTCAAAAATGGGGAATTAGAAAGAGTAGAAATGTAAGTAGTATAAGTAGAAGATGAAATATAAGTAGAACGAGCGTTGTATGTACGTATAAGTAAGAGTGAGTAGCAGTATAAGTAAAGCCATAAATGATTATAAGTATGAGTAGCGGGGCTTAAGCTGAGACTCAAGTGAGCATAAGTAGAAATATAAGTATATGGAAAGATAAAATTGGAAATAATATTTAAAGAGATTATACAAAAAATATGTAAGAATAATAATATTAATATATATGTAAAGAAATTTCAAAATATAGATCATCTTTGATTTTTTGTTATACATTTTTATGTAAAAGTAGATAAAGCTGCCACTAGAGGTAGCAGTAATAAAATATACAAATTAAAAAAAATAAAATAAAATTGGATAAAAGTTGGGTTCATTTTTTTAAAGTATTTTTTATTATTATTATTCTTATAATTTTTTTTTTTATAAGTACAAGCATAAATTATTATTAATTAATTAAATATTAAGAAAAAAAATGAAAGTAAATATAATTTAGAGTGAGAAGCTGTTTAGGTAGAGATATAGACAAGTATACTATAGCTGGGTATAAGTAAAGATTCAAGTGAGCATAAGTAAAGATAAAAATTTTTTTTTATTAAATATTTATTTACAGTATAAAGTACCGCTACCTTTTAGGCAACTTAATCTAAACGGAAGTTAACTAAATTATATAATATATAAATATAAGCTATATTAACATATGATACATGGGGGAAAGATATTTTAGGGATAATAGATATGGATAAGTCTTAATTGATTATGAATGGGAAGATGTTCTGATCAAGACACGATCCAACAGGTCTTGAGGGTGTGGACGTTTAAGTCTTCTCTTAGTTAATAGAAGGAACAGAATTGTATAACAAAAAAGAGTATAGTAAGCTAAAAGTGAGAGTGAATCAGTATACTAAATAATTTCAATCACACATGATTAGTTGTGTATAAGTATCAGTATAAGAGTAGAAAAAAAGTTGAAGTGAGCAAAAGTGAGCAGAAATAAAAGTTTCTGCTGACGCTTAAGTAAAAGTATAAGTACAAAAATTAAAGTGAATATAAGTATAAGTAGATAAACCGAGTATAAGTAAAAATACAGAGAGAGAGAGAGAGAAGGGCAAGCATAGATAAGTAAGAGAATAAGAAAAGTTTAAATTGTGTACAAATGAAAGTTGAAACAAGTTGTTCAAGTGTGTCAGCATAAGCGTTGATAGAGCAAGTATAAGCCGAAGTAGAATAAGCAGCAATCGAGGGAGATTTCAGAGTGCGCGTTGACAGAGTTGAATCGTATTAAAGGTGCATATGTATATACATACATGTATGTATGTATGTATGTATGTATGCAAGAGTAAAGATTGTGAGAATTGAATGGGAAGAAATGATTTCTACTTTAGAGTTAATTTCAATTAAGAATTCTCTTTCGAAGAAGTTGCAATCATTGAGCTCTCTCTCTCTCACTCTCTCTCACTCTCACTCTCACTCTCTCACTCTCTCTCTCGCTTCAAACATTGAAATATAAGAAATGCATATAGATGTAAGTATGTAAGTACTTGAAATGTAGTTTTCAGTTGTGCTTAAGCTCTGCTGGGTATTTGCTAATGGAAATATGTCACGTTTCACAGTTTTTGATTGTGAGCTGCTTTTGTGCGCTTTTCAATTTGTATTATATGTGCACTCTCCTCTCTCTCTCTTTCACTATCTATATATATATATATATATATATATTATTTTTATTCCATTTATATATACATGGTATTAATTAGTGACTGGACTGCTTGGTTAGCTCAAGACTTGATATAAATATACGCTTTTCCATGGCACTGGCCGTGCGTTCGTCTTGTAAGTTTTTTTTTTTTTTTTGGGCTGTTCCCAAGTTGGCTTGGCCCAGATAATTTAATTAAAAATAGCAACCATTTCATATCAAACAAAATTGTACGCAGAACAACATAAATGACTAACCGAAAAGTGGCCCCAAGGCGACTGCAGCCAGAGCCCGTTCCAAATCTTCATCTTCATCTTCATCTTCACCCAACTCACTGTTCGTGTCCGTCTTTTGAGTTCGTGTGCATGCACATCGTGTCTAGGCGTATGGCTGGCCGTGGTGCGAGAATTCATTAAACTTTAAACCGTAATGAATACTCAACAAATTTGAAAGACAAGAGTGTACAGAAGACACCCAAAAACACAAACACCAACAGCAACACCAACAACAACAACAACAACAACACCAACACCAATACAAATACAAATACAATTACATAAACAGCAGCAGGACAGGAAAGGCAACAGCTATTGCTGACATTGCCATGGGCTTTTGGCTTTAGCCGCAGCTTCGACTTTGACTTTGGCTACGGCTCGCTTTCGCTCTCTCTCTCTCTCTCTCTCTCTCTCACTCACACACTCTAGGCAGCAAATGGCCATGGCCATGACGGGGGGTCTGCAGCAGCAGCAGCAGCAACAGCAGCAGTAGCTCCTGGCACCTGCAATTGGAAAGTGCCAGCTTTTGGCCACTTGGCACCACATAATCAGCACAGTTTATGCTGTCGCCACTCGCCGGGATCCAGCCTTACTCCGGTCGACTTTGGAGTCTCTGCCTGCTGCACACGCTCGAGCAATATAAATATAATTTACAGCGAGTAATAATCATAAGAAGCAGGTAAAAGTGCGATGCGCAAGAAAGTATGAAAAGTGAAAAAGAAAAAAAAAAAAAAAAACTGAAAAACGGAAAAATGGGAAAAGGGAAACAAACTGCGCGAACGACCAAAATGAAATTGAAACCAAGAAAATGAATTTTACAGTTGGAGCATAACGAATACGGCATGCGCTACGCACAGGTTTATAAATAGTTTTTAATTTATATAAATATACACATATATATACATATATTCTGTATACATATATATGTATAGATGTATAAGGCGACCTTCGTTGATTTGAGCTGAGTTTTTAGAGGTTTAGGGGTAGCTAAGCCCTAATTTGGCATTGACATTTCGTAGCTAACATTAGCAAATAAAGCAAATGGAAATGCAATAGTCGACTTGTAAATACCCTGTATGATATGCCAGTCTATATACCTTTTCTCTCTCTCTCTGTCTCTATCCCTCTCTCTCTCTGCACTAGTTCTTTTGTAAATATTTTTATTTGGAAAGCGTTAAAAAATTGGATATGGAGAAATCTTCATTATTCTTTGACTCTTCAAGTATACAAATCAAAAAAATTTAATTTTGCAAATATTCTGTTTTTTTTTTTTTTTTTTTTTTTTATATATTCATGTTATGAAAACTGTTAAATATAAAGCACACTTTTCTTGGTCGCTTAAATAAAAATAATTTTTTTTTTTAAGAAACGAATTTAACTTAAAGCATAATCTTTGCTTTTTGTAAATACTTATACTATACTTTAAAAAAAGTATCATTAATGCGTACTGCATTACTTTATTCGAAATAATGTATAATATGTAATGAATATAATGATAATGAATCATTTATATTTATCTACTTCCATTCTTAGAGTTCTCTCTCTCTCTCTCAGCTTGAGTTGAGCTTTTTACTGCTCAACATTTATCTACTTTCATTCTTAGAGTTATCTGCCTGCTGCAGTTCGCTCAAATCTATTATCTTATGCCATGCGTCAATCATACCCTTTTACGTTATACCCAATGGCTGCAGGGTATCGACAAGGTCCGTGAGCTCGTTGAATAATTGAAGGCGCGCGTATACGCAATATGCGTACGTTTTTAGTTGCTGTCGCTCATACGCCGCATGTGCCGGTGGCATTTTTATTTAAAATACAATTTGCATTTTCGGGCATGTGTAAAGTGCTTGTGCGAGTTAAGTTAAGCTCTTTTATTTATTCTTTGGGGAACAATCTCTGAATCATCGCCAACCGCAGTCCGTCCGTGTGTCCACGTGCTCGTCGCGCTCATCGTCATCGTCATCTCCGTCGTCATCGTCATCGTCATCGTCATCTCCGTCGTCATCGTCATCGTCATCGCCATCTTAATTGTGTGGAAATAAGCGAGTGAGTGGCCCCACTTCATAGCAAGTTAATTGCGGGCTTTTGAGTCATGTGCTCATATTAAATATGCATGTGGGGGCACGTCAAATGGTAATGGGCACAGGAACAGGCACAGGAACAGGCACAGGCACAGGATACAGGCCAGTCAGAGATAGAGTTCTGGTTCGGGTTCGGGCTTGGTTTCGCAAGTCTGAAGTTGAAGCACGGGAATGCGAACGCAAACGCGAACGCGAACGTGCTGCCTACACGCCCGATCGACTGCCGGCTGAGGCGGCTGCCCTGCTCTGCACGGCAATCCGATTAATTATGCATGAATTTACTTAGCCGCCGCCGCTCGAAAAATATGCTCCCAATTATACAAGCACACGGCCGAGACACTTGCCAACGGCGCGACCAGTCGCAGAGCAGAGCAGGGAGTTGAAGGTGGGAGGGGGGGGGGCCTTGGGGGAATGGCATTTGGCTATGGCATATGCTAGGCCATCTAGAGAGCAGCTTTACGTTTTCAAGTGCTTAACTCAATAATTCAGCAGATCCATCGCTTAATGTCCTGAAGCGAAAGATTTGTGGAAAAATATCAAATGGGAAATATTTTTGGTCATTTCATTAAAAGTTTGGTAAGCAAAAATAGAAAAAAAAATAATAATAATACAAAAATAAATAAAACAAAAAAATAAATAAAAAAATGGACTGAAAATAAAAAAAAACAACATTTAAGATTGAATTGAGAGCAAAATTTGCTTTGTCAATTATTTTTGATAACTTCAAACAGAATTCTATGAATTAAAAATTATTTTTTATACAAGAACCAGAAAGAGCGCAGTAGTCGGGAGTATTTGACTAGGAAATACGCAGAAGAGATCACTGCGTTTATACGATTGGATAGGCAATAGAAGGTCAGAAATACGAATGGATAGGCGGATGAATAGATGGACGAATACATGAATGGATAGACGGATGGATAGACGGATGGATAGACGGATGAATAGACGAATGGATAGACGGATGAATAGACAGATGAATAGGTGGACGAATTGATGAACGGATAGACGGATGAATAGACGAATGGATAGACGAATGGATAGACGAATGGATAGACGGATGAATCGACGGATGAATAGAAGGATGAATAGCCGGATGAATAGATGGACGAATACATGAACTTATAGACGGAGGGATAGACGAATGGATAGACGGATGAATAGACGGATGAATAGACGGATGGGTAGACAGATGCATAGATGGACCACTAGACGCGTGAATAGACGGATAGATATAAGGACGAATATACGGACGTAACAACTTATGGATTGACGGACAACCATGGCTCTAATAACTTAGCTAGGCGTCCTTATCAAGTGGGGTTTGCCACGCCGCCTTCTGTTAGTGAGTTTATCATAGCTCTACTTTAAATTACATTTTAATTGAGAACTACCCAACGTATACAAATTGCTTATTTAGTTTATTTTTTAAGGCAAATTTAGATACTTTTTATAGACTCGAAATAATTTATTATCAAATGGCATAGCATATTTGATTTTTTCAAATTAATTTGAAAACTCTAACTTCAACAGCTGCTGCAGTATTTCCCTCGTAAGCAGTAACACTCTTGCCGGGTCACATCACGTTGCAGCACCACATGTTGATTGTGTAGCCGCAAGTGCTTGCCGCTAGGGTATGCGAGCAATTTAAGTTTCATGGCTCGCTATAAAACGCAGATAAAAAATTGTTTAGCAACAGCACCAAAGAGGACATTACTTTTCTTTTTATTTATTTATTTTTGTTTTTTGTTTGGTTTCGTTTCGTTTTTACAACAAGTTTGAATTAAGCCTCGCAACGGGTTCGAACTCGCAAACATTTTGGCTGTGGCCCGCTCCAAGTGGGTCAGCATTGGCATTTGCCAGATAAACTGTTCAGCTATATATATATATATATTTGTGTTGTGTGTGTTTTTTTAGTGGGTCACTTGATTTAAGTTAGTTAATAAGATTCCATTGATCTATTTATAGCTGTGCAATAGGAGAAAGAGCGGAAAGGGAGAAATGTTTGGAAGAGATGCAGATAGCTTTGAAAGCAATTATATTGTATGTGAGTTTTTGATTTGGTATCAGTAGATAGATATATAATATATATGTACTATTCTATTCAATATAATTTATATATAACATCATTCTACTATGAGGTACATATATTATAATAATATATAAGTAGGTGAGTAAGAGTAGAAAGATACATACCTGCTTCTAGGCGAGGAAGGAAGGAATAGAATAGAAATAAACAAATTGTCTCAAGTTATGCGAAGGAAATTACTAAGTAGCAGACAAAAAAAATATATATATATACCTGAATAAATAAAAACCTCGTATATTCATAGAAATTCCCCTCTGGGCATTATTCCATCTAAGCATCATTCAATAAAATGTAACGCATGCTGTAGCAATTCTAAGTCCATTCGAAATGAAGGTAGTTAGTTGAGTGAATGACGTCTATAGGTATTGTTAGCTTGACCGAGAATGGAGAGAATCTATAGATGGCTATATTTTCTTAAATAGTCCATGCTTGTCCTGCCCTTTGTGGCTTGCTCGTGTGCCTCGGCCATGGTGTGGACCACAACAATTGCAGGCGACAGGTGGAGGCAAATAAATAAATTTGTGTCCTGCTGCTAGCAGGACTGCTGTTGCTGCTGATTGTTGCTGCTGTTGCTGCTGCTGTTGCTGCTGGTTGTTGCTGCCACAGTTGCAGCACTACTCGTTAGTATTGCTGGCAGTTGCTCCCGGGCATGACCACATGGACTATTACTCATACGCGCTATTAGCCAAACACTGCAACAAACACACACACACACACACGCACACCCTCAGCTCAGTACACGCAGCGCTGCTCAGCTCTAGCTTGCATTGGATGTAAAAGTGGGTTTTGCGGAATTGGATGTCGCTAAGGTTTTGCTCTCTAGATGCCTAGCTAGAAGAGCTTGTGCTTTGCTCTTGTTTGTTGTTAGTTGTTATTGTTATTGTTGTTGTTGTTGCCCAAGTGCCAAACGAAGCGTGGCAACCTCAAAACGTAAATTTTAACGTCCTTGACATTTTATGCCGTTTGGCGTTTGGACTCCTTGCAGCATCGTGTGGCGCCCATATGTATCAAAAGTGCGTCCATATAGATGTTATATATATATGGATATATATATATGTATCTTTGCGTATTTATATGGCATGACAATCTAATAACGTGGCCAACACACATTGGCAACCGCACTTTATAGCGCTTCATTTATTCGTGCCCAACTAATTGTTTACTTAAGGTCCTAGGCCATAACTAGTTAAGAATTAAGCCAGGTCAGGCTGAGCCCAATGGTAGCATAAGCCCAAGCACAACAACACGCACACGCATAGACACACAGAGAGAGAGAGAGAGAGAGGGTGAAAGGGAGAGAGAGAGGAAGAGAGCAAGTGTGTGTGTGTGTGCTGTCCAGAGGATTACTGTCAGCTAACCCGACTGCCATTCGCTTGGAAAAAGGTCAATGCACAAGATTTTACCTTTTTTTTTTATTGCTCTAGTTGTTGTTGCTTTTTCAATTTTTTTTTTTTTTAATATCACGCAAAAAAAAAAATTAAAATAAAAATGTGACACAAATTCGATTTGGAAAATCGTCTGAACCTCAAGCCCCAACCTGAACCAGAACCAGAACCAGAACCAGAGCCGTAACTGGAGCCATCACCTAAGCCCAATAAGCGTGTGGCGTGCGTTAGATTTTGCGCCAGGCCATGACGCGATTGCGTCTCTCTGATTATGTTCAGCGGCAGCGGGTCAAAAAAAAAAAAAAAAAAAAACAAAAAAAGGTTGCCCAGCGCTATGACCCAAGCCAGCCCCATGGGCCGGGCCATGCCCCAAGGCCGACCTCCAATGCCAGCTAGTCCCATCGATATAGTACATGCCTACATATATATTGTATGTGGGCCTAGTTTGTAGCTATTTGTACATATGTTGCATATCGTAATATCAGCGATTTACAGTTAATCCCTAGATTTCTTTCATTAAGTGGATTTTACAATCGAATACCAGTTGAAGGCCCAAGCGCATGTTGTGCGCCTAAACTCAATGTGGACCAAAAAAAGGGCGCTTCGGTTGTAATGGAACTTTAATTGAACTCTTCAGATTGATAGCCAAGATTGAATAAGAGCTGAAGCCTTTGTGTGTAAAATATTAGCTTTGCTCTGGAGTACTGAGTATCTCCTAGTCAGCCATAGCCGACTTACGCTCTCTTTTTTTATATATGATTAGGATTAATACTTTAGACTTTTATTTAATGTATCAAAATCCAAAATACATCAATGAATGAATGAATATATTTCTTGGCATAATTCATCATTTTATTAAATTTAACATAAATGCTTAAATGTGATCATTAACTTCATTTTAAATCATTTTTTATTTTTTATTTTTCTAAAGATGTTTTTTAACTCTGTTGTTTTATATAGACATATATATTAAAAAAATTTTTTTTGCAGTTTTCATATATTTTACATTAATAAATTATTATTATTTGTTTATAATTTTGTTAATGAATTTTTTCCAAATCTGTCTAATTTAATTTAAAAATTTTAAACAATTTTTTTAACATTTTTAAAATTTTGTAAATTTAAAATACGAATTTTGTTTCGTATTTTTTTATTTTTATAATATTTTATAAATATATTTTTTACATAAATAAATGTATATTGTTTTGTTCATGACTATTTTTAAATTATGACTAATTTATTTAACAAATTTAAAACAATTTTTTTTTTTACATTTTGTGAATTTAACTTACTAATTTTATTTTATTTTTTTTATATATATGTATATACATATATATTTTCTTAAATTTACAAACGTATGAAAATTCAAGTTGCTTTTCACTTCGCACCCGTTGCAGCTTTAGCTTCCCACATGGAGTAACAGAAAACAAGAGAAAATCTGTTTTTTTTTCTTTTTTTTTGTGAAAGGGTTGAAAATCGTGCGAAAATTTCGTATGCATAATTCTTGTGGCTTGCAGCTTTGGCGTTTCACTGATTAAGCTTTTGTGTTTCCGTTGCCTGCCTCGATTTCTTGTCCACTTCGAGTTCAGTTCAGTTTGGTAGTTGCATTCACTGCAGTTGTTGTTGCTGTTGCTGTTGCCGTTGCTGTTGCTATACCAGCTGCTGTGGTCGTAGCTGTCGCTGGCAGCTGTTGCTGCCAAAGAGCCGAAAATCAAGCAAGCATCAATCAATCATTGCGTCAAGCAGTGCATGACAGGATGCATGCTCGGTCGCACCGCAAAACAGATGCAGCGATAAGCCACAAAGCGATGACAACTGGCCGATAGACGATAGACGATAGTCGATTATTTGCATTTGATTGGATGTTGGAGAATTTGAATTAGAAATGGATTTCTCAGGTCGCCAGCGGAAGCAATAAACCTGATTTACATGTGAGCAAGGAGCAGCCGTCCACTTCTCCTGCTCGCTGCTGCTTCGCGCTGCACATGTGTGATTTTTGCTGTTTTCATTTTGTAATTTATTTACAATTGTTGTTGTTAGTTCTCTATTTCGATTACCCACCAGCCTGCAGCGAGTCGAAGGGCTAGCAAAAATGTTTCCTTAATCCAAGAGGTCTCCAAGCTTTGAATGCCCTTCTACATTCTCTCCCTCTCTCTCCCGCTCTCTCTCTCTCTCTCTCTCTAGCCTGTTGTATGTGTGTTGGTAATGTTGTAAAAAGTTTTATTTGTCGCTGATTTGAGTATCGAGGCCAACGCCTATGTAGTCGCATTCGTACTCATCCGTATGTCAGTCGTGTGTGTCTGTGCCTGCTGCTGCCCCTTTTGTTTTGTTTCGCTCACAAGCACAAAACAAAAATGCAAAGTAATGCAATTTATCTGAAAACTATGCTGCCACGCCTCCCTAACCCACGCCCCCTCATTCAGACACACAGTGTGTAAGAGAAAGAGAGATAGAGAGAGAGGGGAGAGTGAAGGCATGGGCAAACAACAAAAACATGCAACATGATGCACAAATTACATTGCTCGATGTACTTGTAGGACATAAAAAAAAAAAAAATAAATAAAAAAAAATAATAATAAAAAAAAAAAATAGATAAATAAAAAATAGATTCAACAGCAACAGACAAATAACAGTAAAAGCAGGACACCAAAATTTAATGTTCTGTGTCACAGCGATTTCAATTAACTTTAGTGAACCATTTGGATTAAATGAGCACGAATCGAGCTGTTGCATATTTGATGTCATAGCTGAAATGCCCGTCTGTGTGGCCAAACTAAATTTATTTCTTCCGTTCTTTCTCTCCCACTCTCTCTCTCTCTCTCTCTCTGTCCCTCTCTCTTTCGTTTCGAACTTTTAGCTTTGGTTGCGGTTGAAAAGCGAAAACTTTTTATGGCTTTGCATAGAGTTGAAATCCGTTTCGGACTTAAAATTTAACAGCAATTATAGATACACATGTATGTGTGTGTGTGTGTGTGAATTTGAAATTAAAAAATCGAACATTTGGATTTGATAAAAAGCTAAACAGAAACTTTCAATATGATTGAAAAATTCATATGAAGCACATACATATACATATACATATACATATATATGATATCTGACCCAGCAAGAGTAATAGCATTCGCAATCAATATATTTGAACAGCTATTTAAGTTATCGATAAATTAAAATTTGTAATATGCTCATTACGATTTGCCATTTAAACATGATTCCGAAAATATATGAAAATATGTATGTATGAAAATTTAAATATTTTAGAGATTTTACAGATTTTAGCTTCTGGTGGAAAAGTGTAGGACAAAATAGTGCCTTTAGTTAAGAGTATTGGAGAAGATACAGCCAAGTCGATTTGGCTGAGATCAACAGTCGAGAATCAATCGAATTTAGTTTAAATTTGTATAATATACCAATTTTCATAAAAGTGTTGATTGACTTATGCTCCTTGCTTATGCCTTTAAATATGTTTGTTTTTCTATCTTTACTATAGCACGCAAATATCAGTTATCTGTGTAAATTTGCATAGTCTACTCATGAAAGAAATAGCAAGAATCCATATACACATGCTCTTATTCTGATTTGGAGAACTTTTGTTCCGTTTCTGTTTTCGTCTGACAGTTTTGCGTGGAGCAATACGTACTATAATCTTTGAAAGAGACTTATTTTGCGAGTTATACGATAGACGCTCACACACTGCGACTTATTCGGAGGTGCAGTTCTCCCAAGGGCATACACGCATGCTGTCGATGTGTTTAGCAAAAACAACCTCCCGCATACACACCAATACATACAAACGTAATTAAAAACAGATCGTTGCTGTCTAAGCGAGATCATTGAAAACAATTGCTTTGGATGTTTTTTTTTTCTTTTTTTTTCTTGAATTGTTTTCCGACTTTCAAATACTCAACAGTTTGTTGCGGGCTCTGATCTTAACCTATCTATATACCTCTCGCATTCTCTGTATAGCTTGGGGTTACATACAAATCTGAAACGTTTTGAGCATTTTCCTCAAAACTTTGAATTTTGAAACTTTAAAACGGCTTTAGCTGAACGAACAACATAAATACTATTGTAAATCTGCTCTTTAGATATTTGAGAGAAATTTTGAATCCGATCAATATGAGCGGCATTTCAATTGGAGTATTTTTCAGCCTGCGCTCTCCCACTCTAAAACCCTAAAATTGAGACCAAGAAGTAGCAGCTACAGGCAATGCTTGGAACTTGGGCAAATACCAAATTTTTGTCTACTATTTTTATTATTATTTATTTTTTTTATGTTTCTTCATTATTGCAGCTTTTTGTCCTTAACTCTGCACAGTTTTAAAGTCTACTATTAAAGAGTGAGAAGAAGCCGAAAATTGCATTCGAGTTAATTGATTTTGCTTGAATTTATTATGTTTTCCTTTTGGTGTTATTTTTTCTTTTTCTTTTGTTTTCGTGTGACTTTCCTAAATTTTCCATCGCGCAAGGCACAAATTAAAGAAATCCGAGTTTATTTTGCAGCTTGTGCGAGTATGCAAAATGTGTGAGGATAATAAACTGCTAAATATGTATTCCAGTTTAGACCGAGTTGCCTCAGCTGTTGGCACACAACAAATATTTAGTACACACACACACACACACACACACAAGTGTGTGCCTGTATGTGTGTGTGTGTGTGTGTGTGTGTGAATATGTTTGCGTGTGTGTTTATACACATTTATTTCGTTTGCTTTTTGCCTACTCAACAATAGCAGCAGACCTAGAGTGTGTCTGTGTGTGTTTGTGTGTGTTCAGGTTTGGGTGTGCCACCTTTGTGTTTGTCGTCTCTGTGTGAAAATATTTCTATGTCCTTTAATAAAAATGATAAGTCACAGCATGGGAATAACAGAAATGTGAACACGACGAGCTGAGCTATCTAACTGTCTGTGTGGGTTCGGGGTTTCCATTGTAATGCTAAAACCTGGCAAAGCTAACACATACGAGTGATTTAATTAAAAGACAGAAAAATACTCAAACACACACACACACACACACACACACACACACATAGATACACACATGTGCACATGCAACTGTGAGCTTTTGGCCCAAAATATTCGAGATCTCTGCACATTGCATCGGTTTCAGAATTCAATTAGTATTTATCAAGCTTCACATTGCTGTCTATGCACTGCAGCCAGACAATGAAGTGATACAAAAAATGTTTATTTTCATCTTCTTCTATACTTTTTGTTGCTTTTTGTTGTTGTTGTTGTTGTAGTCTTTTTTTTTTTTTTCCAAGCCTGCAGGAATTTGTTGTACATCGATGTGGGCGATTGCATTGAAAAAGTCAAAAAGTCGATGCATTGCAACGAGCAAAGAATTTATACAAAATGATTTTGAAAATAAAACTGAAAGCTTAGATGCCAATGGACTAGTGCGATTTTATAGTTTAGATATTATAAGGATTTCTAACAGAAATATTTTGCGTATGGAAATAACACTTTGTATTTAATAAATGTGAATTGAAAGGGTAATTAAGTTGCTGTGGTGTTATAATTGAGTGTGAATCGGTTTTGAGTGAATGAATCGTTTACATTTAGAGTTGAAAATATTTATATGATTCAATTTCAGGTAAAATCGATTAGTTATATTATGGAGAGGTAAAAAGTACTTTTTGAGTTATAATTGCAGATACTTGAATCATTACGTCTTCTCCGAACTATTAATAAATTATATCGAAAGCTTTTTCTGTTTATGATTTCATCATTTGTGAGTTGATAAGCGACTCTTAGTTTAAATAGGAGCTGTGCATGGAGAGGGCAAATCGGATACTATGGATAAGAGTTGTCGATAAAATATTTCGTTATCATTTATCGATACCGGTGTGTCAATGATGAGAAGAAATAGTCAATAGTCTCCACAGAGAGTTAGAATAGGAGATACATCACTTGCAGGCTTCGATAATATGACTTATCGATAACATATATATGCAGCCTTTATCGATAGCTGTTTGTCAATAAAAATAGTCACTATGAGTTAGAATTGGGGATACATCACTTTCAGGCTTCGATAATATAAATATGACTTATCGATAACATATATATCGATAGCCTTTATCGATACCTGCGTGTCAAAGAAGAAAAGAAAATAGTCCATTTGGGTTAGAATAGAAGACACATAAATCTAAATAAATTCGATATTTTTATCGATAACGGTTATCGATTGCTGAATTGTGAACCGTTCAACTTCAAGCTAAATAAATGACTTGACTTAAGAAAAATCGAATAGTTTTATCGACTGCCCTCATCGATTGCTATCGACAGCTCTTATTGATTGCTAAGCTGTCACTAAGGCAACAGGATGCTATGATTAAGTGTTAGGGCAGCTAGCTAGTCTCATATCAGACATATAGAGCTTTGCTTTATCGTTTTCGTCAGATTAATGGGGTTTTCTTGAGAATGTCGTGCTCGATACACTGACTGATTTCACATGACACCTCAAGCCAACTGCTGCGTTTCTTCTTTATTTTCTTTTTTTTTCTCATAGAAACAGGAAAAAGCATGACAACGAGTCGTTAACTTAGCCCGGCCAACGCGTCGCTCGTCGCCAGCGTAATCCTAATGAACGTCCTGTCCCACGGCTGTTGCTTCTGTTGCTATTGCTGTTGCTCTTGTTGTTGTTGTTGTTGTATACTGTACATCCGCACAGCATAATTGCTGCACACTTTTTCGCCTGCTTATGGCCTTAGGCCTTAGGCTGTAGCGGCCTAAGGCCCTGGGCCCCCTTTGGCATGCCAGTTCAGCGTCTTTTACGCGTCGTTGCCACCGCTCGTTGCCATCGAATATTGAAGACGATTCCGATCCGATGCCTCAACTGATTGTATGTGGCATGAGATGGTTCATTTAGCTTTGCTTTAATTAAATAAGTAACTAAATATTGAATGAGTCAAAGATCGCATTTTAAAGCCCGCAGAGCAAAGCTGATTGAATCTAACTTAATGGCTTATTTATGTGCCGCGAGTGCTGCTCACACAACAAAAAGAAGGACTCTCTCTCTCTCTCTCTCTCTCTCTCGTTATTGTTGCTGATAATTTATAAATGGAGCTTGGTTTCGCTTTAGCTTTAATCAGAAAACACATAAATTGTGCGTGTATTTCGAAACACAATTTGGAATGCCAAAGAGTCTTTTGCCAAATGTTCAATGCGAAATTAAACATAATTTTGAGGCGCATTTAAGCGAGCGACTAAAGATGATAAATGATTCACAACTGACTATGGCAACAATGCCAAAGGCTGAGAAAAAAAGCCAATAATGCCAGAGACCCACGGCCACAGAGTGCTAAAAACCCACAGCAACAACAACAACAAAAATATTGAGACAGCAATCAGCAGACGCGTGGGTGACTATGGCGCCCCAGATAATGCGTACGCCATACAGCGTGTCATTCAGTCAGCCATTCAGTCAGTCAGTGAGTGAGTCAGTCAGTCAGTGAGTGAGTGGAGTAAAACAAATTGAGCTACAGGCAGGATTCAGGCAATACAGAATCAGCTCGTCAGTCACTCAGGAAGAGTGCGTTTACTGAAGGAAAACGCTTGTAAAACTAACGATAAGCGTCATGTAATTTGTGATACGAAACGTTTACGGCCCTAGGTGATTGTGTGTGTGAGCAAACTCACATTATGAGGCAGCAAATTGATTTATTGTAGTTTTATATACACACACACACACACACACACATATACAGAAATACATATACTATATATATATATATATATATATGCAAAAAGGTACCGAATCGACCGAAAATAGGGCCCGGGGCAGTGACCTATTTGGTCAGTAAACTTGAAAAACGTTCGAGCAAAAGACGTAGAGACATCACATCATTTATTAAACTGTTTAGACTGGCAGCATACTTACGCACAGCACTGTAACGGCTTATCATATTAGTTAGCATGCTTAAACATAATTACCTCGATATCAATGCATTGCTCTAACTCATTAATCGATTTATTATGCAAAATTTCACAACAATTTAGCTTCCATTATTCATGTCGTTCTGGGTTCACTCACTCATTATATGCAATTATTTTCGAGCTAAATCAAATTGTTGTCCTGGCCCAGTTTGTGGTTTGTCGTTGGTATGGCCAACGCCTGGCTCGCTTCACAGTTGGCGACATTGGTAGTTGCATTGGCAGTTGCATTGGCATTGGCATTTGCATTGCCTGCAGCCAGTCAAAATTATTTCGAAATGATTTTCAATTATCCAATCAAGCCAATTAGGTAATCAGCAATTATTTAAACCTATAATGCTTGATATCCCATAGACAATCAACTGCAATTTCGATAGAAATTTTGAAGATCCAATAACTAAAGTAAACCAGATTGAGCTAAGAATATTTTCCTTAAATCCTTACTCAACTAATCTGGTAATCTGTAGTTCTGCTTTGATATTCAACGATATTGAACGAACTACTATACTATTTGGCAACACTTTCAATAGTAACTTAAGGCAACTAAGCGTGCCCCAGACTAGGAAGCAAGCTGAAGCACACTTATACGTATAGCTCAACAGAGTTAGTTAATGGCTGCTCTGTGCCTCTACTTGGGTGATGATCTTATTGTTATGCTCATGGCATGCATAAATGTAGTAACAAAATTGTGTTTTAGTCTTAAAAGTTCCTTGGGGAGTCATGGGTTAAGGTATACTCTGTCTTTGCCTTTTTGGATTTTGAGTAGATAAATATATTGACGACTCTAGCTCTTCTTGGGCCTCAGCGTTACTCTTAATTGATTTCATGAGACGCGAAATAACTTTGATTATAATCAATCAAATATAATCACATGAGCAGCCGAATGTTATTGACAGAGTTACGAAACGATATAATCAACAAGCATTCAAAGTAATTCGATGAGCCTAAGTCCACCTAATCTCTGCTGCTTGCAATTTGCAAGTTAAAGCAAAGCAACTCTACAAATATTGAATTCGAGCATCATGTTCGAGCTTGAATTGATTTATTCACTTAAAATTCTAGTCTTATATGCCAAACATGCTCAACAAAAATAACTTTCAGTCATATTTGTCATGCATTCGCGCACATTTTTCCACTTGTGTGCCTTGTTTAGAGATTGATTTTAAATTCGTATTGCTTGTTGCCTTTCGCTCTCTGTGCATGAGATGAGATTATTGTATTAGAGTATTAGAGCTCAGTACTCAGGTATGTTGGATCTTATGTCAGTTGTTCTATTGACACGTTTTGAGGTTATGGCAATGTTGAATGAATGATTAAATAATTGATGAATGCATGGATAATTGATGAATGATTGAATGAATGAATTAATGAATGAATCAATGATTAAATGTATTAGAAAATGATTGATTTAATTAATGATTGCATGAGTGAATGAATGACTGACTGAATGACTGAATGAATAAATTAATGATTTCATATATTTTAAAATAATTGATTGATTAAATGAATGAATGTATGTTTGATTGAAATGAGTGAATGAATAAATGAATAAATCAATGATTAAACGTATTTTAGAACGACTGATTGAATGAATTATTGAATGATTGAATAAGTGAATGAGTTAATGAATGAATGAAGGAATGAATGAATGAATGAATATATCAATCATTAAATGTATTTAAAAATTATTAATTAAATAATTAATTGAATGAATGAATGAAGGAATTATTAAATCACTGAATGAATGATTGATTTAATGAATTAAAAAATTAATGAATGCATAAATGAAAGAATGAATGAAGGAATTAATTAATGAATTAATGAATGATGAATTAATGAATGAATAAATTGATTGAATGATTAAATTAATGAATAAAATAATTAATAAATAAAAAAATGAAAAAGTGAATGAATGAGTGCTTGTATGAATTAAATGGTGAATTAGTGTACGAATAAATCAATTGAATGAATCAAAATTAATAAATTTAAGCCACACAACAATTTCCTATAACAATTTCGATATATGTTTAGAGCTCATGCTCATAAGTATTCATTCGAATAACTCGACTGTTTGACTGAATGAATAATTAATATAATTAATAACTGTATGAATGAATAAATGAGTTAACTGCTGCATTAATAAATTCTTACATGAATAAATGAATAAATGTATTTATTCACTTAGTGTACATACTATGATATCGATATATGATTGATAACTCAAGCCGATAAGTTCTACCTCATATCCAAATACTTTGTGCTAATCAATTCAAATATTTTTTGCACATTTACTTCCAGCCATAAATATGACTTATTCACAAATATATTTATAGTCAACTATGAATGAGACAATTTCATTTAACATTAAGTAAATCAGATTTGTGTTGTTCAGATCAATTTGCAGCTGTTGATATGAATATTTCAATTGTAGCTAGGCTCAGCTTTGCAGCTGATGTAAATTTAGATTCAGTAGATGGAAATTTGTTGGTTGGCTGCCAAATGGTTGGGGCTTTTGTTGCAGCTCTAACTGGATGTCAGATGCACTTTGATCCTTTTCTCTAGGCCCGCATCCGGCAACTGTGAAAATGTGTCCACTCTCTGTGTGTGTGTGTGTGTGTGTGTGTGTATTTATGCACAGGCTGCAACGTCGGCTGGAAGCTGTTAGAGAACGATGCTGGCTCTGACTCTGACTCTGACTCTGTTTTAGTTTCTGTTTCTGGGGAAATAGTTCTATGGCTGTGTGTGTGTGTGTCCCATTGGGACATATTTTATATTTAATGCAAGACATTTGTCATGCGGTTGGCGCATTTATTCAAAGTATTTGCTGCAATTTTAATGCCAAAATGAGAGCGCAATTTCAAATACCAAAAAAATGCACACGAACCGCACCCAGTCGGACCGAGTCGGACCGAGCTGGACCGGGCCCAGACGAGACGGCCCAGTGCCTGGGCGACACTATTTAAAAATGAATTTATGCGAACATCTGTATGCGAATGCCTATATATATATATATATATATATATATACATATGTATATGTGTAAGCCTTTGATGCAGAAAACAATATGCTGAGAGCTGTCTGATTTATACATATATTAATATCTATATATATATATATATGGAATCTGTATATATATATATATATATATGTACATATATAAGTTGTTGACTTAAGATCGTTTTAATTAAATTCTAGCTGGCAACTTATTTATTTTACGTGTTTTTGTATATTTCTCTTTATAGAATCACTTGGACGATGCCACTGTGCAAGGCAAATTGAATCAATCTTTGAATATATCAAATATATATATATATATATATATACATATATGCGGGGCAGGCAATAACCAAATGAAACTTTACAAAGCTAACGCTACCCCAAAGGGCATCAATAAATAAGTGTGCATATACTTGAAATATATATATATATTATACAGATATATATGTATATATATATATATATTTATATATATTTGCCACATTTTTTTTTTCCAGTAGATGCTTGCATAGAGCAGTCAGCATAAGAAAGGATAGAAAACACAAGCAATCAAATTCTATTTCCAAATTGAATTTTAAATGCACTCACACACTCGCATTGCCATTGAGTGGGCAGCGGATGGCAAGGAGTAGAAAGGAGGCCAGCTGAAAGGACATAACGACAATATTTGCCATCAAAATCGAAATTGAAGCACTGACAAGGCAGCTAGCTAGCTGGGCTACTTGTTAGCCAGACAAAGTAATCAAAAACTTGCCAAGCAGCAGAAATAGAAATAGCAACAGAAGCAGCAACAGTAGCAGCATTGCGGTCCGGTAAACAAGCTCCGGAAATCTGCGACGAAACAAAAAAGAAGAAAATTACGGAAACGCAGCTTTCGATAGTCAACATCAAACAAACGACAAAGCCGGAAAAGGGGCAAACGAGCCGGGTAGTCGATAGAGGCGTGGCTCATACATAATACATGCCACACGGACACATATAAAACAATTGTGTAACAATCATAGCAACAATCAATCAAGCGTCCGATTGCCACATAGATTTCTTTTGGCGTTGACAAGCTAAATAGTCAAGGTCAACAACCGACCGGAGATGCCACAAATGTGGCCAACAGCCAGCCGTTGCCGTGTCGCAGACAGAGACTGAGACTGAGACTGAGACCGAGACTTGGACTCTCTCAACAAACACAAACACACACTCAAACACTCACACACACACACATACACACACAGAGAGAGATATCGAGTCAGTCAGCCAGACATAGCGACCGCTTGCCCGCCCTCGATTTCCGGCCAAATATAGACCCGCAATTGCAGAAACCCTTGCGCCTGCGCCTCCTCCCGCCACCACGCCCCTCTAACAGTTGGCGGACAAAAGAACATTTTTGATAAATGGCAGTTGGAGTAAAAAAATTTGCGGCAAGCCAAAAGTAAAAGTTTACGCCAGCTTGCAAAATTGAAAGGCAAGTAAGGTGGCACAGATAAGGGCCACAAAAAGAAGAAGAAGGAGGCAAACAAAAAAAAAAAAGAAAAAGATAAAACAATAACAACAACAACAACAACAACAACAACAACAACAACAACGACAACAAAAAGAACAACAACAACAATAACAACAGCCGTCCCATCACGAACAGAAGTGGCATTAGCAAGCGTCAGCCTCCACTTTGATAACAACAGGCGACCAAAAAGTATAAAAAACGAAAGCGAAAAAGCAGAAAGAGAAAATAAAAAAAAAAAAAAAAAAACAACAACAAAAAGTAAATAAATAAAAAATAAAATAAAATCGAAAGAAAATAAAAAAACAATTGCCGTAGAAAATTGTTTTCCCTGCCGTACATCAGCACACTCCGGCAAACGCCTACGTCTCCATTTCCGGCACCGTTGTCGCCTTCGTGTCTGGTACGGGTACGGGTACGGGTACGGGTACGGGTACGGGTAACGGGACACGGAACAGGAACATTCCGTATTGCTGGTTATTGATTCAGTTGACCGCCTGATCGATGCGCCATATGTCTGGCTAAAAAGACTGTCTGCCACAGCCACATAGCCAGTTGGCCGCATGCCACAGGTTGCGAAGGTTGCCCCGATTTGACTATTTGAGTTCATCTTACGGTTGAGTGATTGTGACTTTGTATAGGAAAGACACTGTGACTGCTTGAATAGCAACAGATGGTGTTAGCCAATCGATCGGTCTTCGCTAAATAAATGAATGCTTCATCCCATTGCCAACTAACTGCAGACAGAGCGAGCGACAAACGAGACTCCAGCCAGAGCGCAACTATAATAATTCCCAAATCAATATACTTAACTATTAACCAAATGCGTCCCACTGTGCCCACTGCGAGAATGAGTCGTGCCACACGAAGCGTCCATCTATTGGCCAGCTTGGCCTGTCTCCTGGGACTCTTAATCTTGTTGCCAGGTAAGTGATCGCTTCCGATTCCATTATACGATTATATTGTAAAGACGGAAGTGTTTTTATGCTTCTAATTGGATAGAGTTTTCAGTCAACTCTTGTGGCAGGGGAAATTATTATTAAATTAAATTTTATTATACTGTTTCCTGGTTTGGTTTGGGTTTGAATTCGATTGAAAAAAATTTAATTGAATTGAAATTAAATTTTTTTTACAATATTTAAAATGAGTTTAAATAATTAAGATCTAAAAAACAAACAATTTCCCAGCTTATTTATAGACTTCTTGTTGACTCATTTGGTGTGATAGCCTCATTTCACCCCAAATGAGTCAAAAAAAAAAAAAAAATAAAAATAAATAAATAAAAAATAAAAAATAAAAATAAAATAAATAAATAAAATTTCAATCTCAGTATTCATATAATCTGTATAAAATTCAACTATTCCCAACCTCAATTCTGGACTGACTCATTTGTGGAGTTAGGCTTAAAAAAAAAAACTAAAAAAAAAATATTAAAAATATGAATTCCAATATTTACATATATTATCAATGTGAAACCATTGTGGTATTCACGCCCATGCTGTGAATGATATAGAAATACAGTAGAATCCAGCTAGAACGAGTCCGCTTTTAACGTTCGTTTGGTTATTCCAACGAAATGTTTGCTCTCTATACGAACTTACGTATATAACCAAATTTGTATGTTTAAAGTTTCTTCCGGTTATAACAACGGTTTCTTGTTCGTCGCTATAGCCGGATTCCAGTGCATAAATTTTAAATTGCAACTCAGTAGGTATTGTTGTTCATATAAATAAATAAAAACAAATAGACGAATACATGTCTACATTATGCTTGCATGTGTATATAGGATATTTCTTTAGTCGTTCATCTTGTCTGCAGCACTTGCTTAGGCGTTTTTTCCTACGCTTCCTGAATAAGTGTATATATAATTTATCGGCTCTGCCACGCCTTCTGCTGCCTCATACAGAAATTTCTCACAAACTCTTTTACCCTTAAATTAGCCCTTTAAATATAATTTATTCAGCCTCTACTGCAAATAGAGCTAGATAATTGGCATATTGCTAGGCATTTCAGGTAACCAAAAAAATATTTTTTTTTTGATAAACATAATTGCTTAGCCTAATGGCATGGGCAAATGCCAAATAATTGCAATTGGCAGTGCCAACTTATTAATTTTAATTAGCTGGCAAAAATGGTAATTATGCTTTTCAATTAACCAGCGAGTGAAATTGCAATAAATTCTATTAGCTCTAAATGGAAATGCAAACAAACGAACATAGGTAAATATATGAATATACATATATATATGTACATATATAATATATATATATACATACATATATTGTAATACACAGGCTTATACATTTAGCATACTTGAGATTTTTGCGTGTTTCTTTTCTTATTTATATATATTTTTTTTGTTTTTTTTTTTTTTTTGTGATAGCTAAATGCTGGCTCACAGCTGGCCGTTTTGGCTTGAAGTAGAATACGGCCATGGCCTTAACAAATGTTTATTACGCATACACCGCGTGGCAACAAATTAAACATGACTCGTTTTATGTTAATGCTTGGGGCGAATCGACGTACTGTTGATACTCCTGCTGCTACGCCTGCTAGTACTCCTGCTGCTACTCCTGCTAGTACTCCTGCTGCTACTCCTGCTGCTGCCACAGTTCACTCTCTGTCTATCTATCTGTTTGTCTGTTTGTCTGTCTGTCTGTCTGTCTGTCTGTCTGTCTCTGGCCTGTGTTGTTGCTGTAGCTGATGGCTGATGTGAACGTAAACGTGAATGTGAGTCTGCTGATTCTGACGACTGGCAATTTGTTTATTTGATTGCATTTTCTGCACTCATTCGGGCCAAGGGACAAGGGCAAAGGCAGCAAAGGTGGGCGGGCTTCGGGTAGCGGCGACTGTTTGCCTGACTCTGCGCACAAATCAAAGTCAACTGCGGTAAGTGGAACGACAAATAAAGTGCAGCCGTTTTATGGAAGCAACTGCTGCAAGTAGCTTCCACTCCCGGCTCCCGCTTCCTGCCACCCTACACACACACACACACAATGCTGACTGGCAAGCAAAAATTTTTTGGCTGCTTTATGTTTAGATGCAAACGAATGGCAATTAGATTGATGAACATCGAAAGCCGAACCACGCTGATTGCGGTGTCAGCAGAATTGCGAAGCGCTCTCTCGCGCTCACTCTGCCTCTCTCTCTCTCTCTTGCACTTGCTCTCCATTCAGCATAATGATGAGATTGATGAGCTACTAGTGTTTGGCAATAGATAGCATATACTTTAGCCAAGTTGCCTCAATAAATTTATGATGCTCCAGCAGCGCCGTAGGACAGCAGCTGCTGCAGATAAATGATATGATGGCCATAAGCAAGTACAAGTACAAGTAGTTTGCTAGCTTAATCCAGTTATTGTTATTGACGCTCCTGGCCCTTGTGCTGGCCCACCATTTGCATAAGCTGCAACTCATACTACTTCATGCTTCAGTGTTGATATCCAAATGCCGCATTCTGTAGCAGTTGAACGTGGCTGCTGGATGGCTCTTAGTTATGCATAAAACAAGTTTTGTAGCACGTTTCAATTCATTTTGCCTGAATGCTTTTGGGCAACTCAGCAGCTGGCCCCCCCCAACTCTCACAAAAAATCCTCTGTCCAACCCCAACCCCATCAAAAATCCTCTGAATTTTTTGGCTTGAACCTACTTGGAAATAATTCCTGTTTGCTTCAAGTATTTTTTTTCTCCTTTTTTTCTTCCCTTTTTTTTTTTTTTTTTTTTTATATATTCTCTGTGTTTTCTTTCAGTTTTATGAATTTTTTTTTGCCACGCCCACATGCACGCCCGCATACACGTGTATGTTATTATATGAATTCCGAGCGGCGTTTTCTTTATTTTGTTTTTCTTTTGTCAACCCGGTTTTATCTTTACCCTTGCACAAGAGCATTTTTTGGTTGCTGGCTTGCCCCCTCCACAATCCATTCAGACTGATATACATCCTCACTCACTCACTCACACACTCACACACAGTCCTCGCCACATTCACATTTAAAGCCGCATCCACATTCAGATTCTGGTGCCAGGTGCCAAACGCTGACCGCCTTCAATATGCATGCTAATTTCGGGCACCCACTGACGCGGCCAAAAATCCCGAACCCTGATCCGGTCTCCAGTCAGCAGTCACCAGTCACCAGTCACCATTCACCAGTTTCCTGTGTCATGGCTCCTGCTCCTGCTCGTGCTGCCCATGCCTTTGCCCTCTACTCTTTGCTTTGTCCACGTTCAGTGGTTGCCTCAATTTGATTTTAGGCATAAATATTCATGAATTGGTGTCTATGCGATTGCGATATGTCCCGGTTGCGCCATGTTCATGCCACGAACCTAACTGAAAACCATTTGCTGCCCAGCTCTCACTGATAAAACAATGCAACAAATTCCCACAATAACAAATTTCCAACACTGCACTAAGCTGCTCCACAGCATGCATTGTTTGCCATCGAAATGCCAGCTCAATGGACTGCAGTTGAATGGATTACATTGGGTGTACACGACTATGGAATGCTTGCCACGAATGTGCGCTATGAGCAACTATGAGAGCTATGAGAACTACATATGTGAACTATAAGTAGCTGACTGCTTGACCTTTGTAATCCAGCAACTGGATACATTACCTCGCTTCTTAAGTCTCAGTTCTCTTAACTTAACAGTCTCTGCAATAAGTGTGTGCATCAATAATAATTTACATAGTAATATCAAGTAATACTTAGCATATCAAATGTCGTTAAAGCCCAAAAATAATATACAAAAATTCAATGTACTCTCGATTGACGAACACAATTCATTGCAGCATCTTGTTCGTTAAGCGAAACCTTCGTTAACCGAAACCGAAACATTTTACATAAGGAAAAAACGTTTTTTTTAATAAAAAAAAAAAAAAAAAAAAAAATGGAAATAGAATATAAAAAAATAGATAGTATTAAAAAATTAATTCGGGATGTGTATGTACAATAAATATTTTGAAAAAATTTTTGTTGGTCGTTAAGTGAAACATTGTTCGTTAAGCGAAGCTTATTTTTTGCCAAAAAAAAAACGTATTCGTTATGTGAAATATTCGTTATACGAGCTGTTCGTTAATGGATGATTCATTGTATATCTAAATATAATATGAGAATCATCTCATATAGCCATCATCTGCACACAATGTCAGCGAATGCGCTGCTAAATGAACTGAATAATGTAAGTTTTAGCTCATCTCTTCCTGACGAAATATCACAATTCAATTGAAATTATTTCATCAAACCATTTAAGTCTTAAATATACATTTTACATTTTACATTTTGAGTGCGCATTACAATAATTTGAATAAATATGCTCAGTTCATCCAGTCATCGTTACTTGTGCTTGTTTTCGAGCGATTCGCGCACACGCGATTCGAGCTCTCTGCGCAAGTCCTTGGGCACCATTAGCTTGGCCTTGGGTATTATTTGTTCACTGAGCGATCTATAAGATGCGGGTTTATTGCCCAATTCATCTAGAGTAGTACGCACCAAAATCGCCAGCTGATCGAACCAGCCGCATTGTTGCAAACGCAATGTCACCAGCTTTTTTAGGGATTCATTCGGGTCCTTCTTGGAATCAGCTTTTGCGTATTCCATATCGGATAGGAACAATAATTTCTTGTTGCTGTTATCCATAATTTCGAAAAATTCATGAGAAAAATAAAAATATTCGTATAGAAACGACTGGAAGTGATTTCGAGTATTGACTGAAACAGACAGAATTTTGTTTTATTGAGTTGATTTATTTCGAAAGAACTCCGCAACAAGCGTTTAGACTGAGCAAACAATGCATTAGTTGTCTTTTCAGTAATGACATATAAATTTTAGTTTCTTTTTTTGGATTTTTGAGGTTTCACTCCTTTTTTGCGCTCATCGAATCGCGGATTCATGTAGGCGCGCAAACGCATCTGCAGCTCACGGCGTACATTATCCGGCACCATGGCGCGTGCCTTCGGTATAACCTCAATTGCAATGTCCTCGTAGCTAATTTGATTCGCACCGCGCTCTTCCAGTATCTCACGTATCAATTTGCGCATTTTGTCACGCCAGCCGCACTCCTCGAGGCGACGCTGTAGTAGTGCCCTTAACGATTCGCTGATCTCCCGACTCAAATGGGGCTTCTCGACGTCCGATTCACTGAGGCCGGAGAAATCGCCTTTGTTGTCTTCCATTGTTTCAGTTTCAATTTTAGAATTTTGTCAACTTTTTTTAATAACACGCTAACAACGATTCCAAAAAAATTTGTAAGTGAATTTATTTTCCAAGTTTTTCTACCCAACTTGTCGTCTCGCCAGCTCCGCAAAAAAGAAATTATGACTACGCAATTTCTATTTGTCAATAGTTTGCCCCTATCGATATTTCAAATTGACAAGTTTTTCATACATATGTTGAAGATATCGTCACACTTTTGTCTACGTTACTCAACACTGTTTAGTGCCGAGAACTGTGATGGCAACACAGCCGATTGCTTATGCTATATTTGCTTCATGAGCGTACATCGTTATCAGTTGAATAGATTTCTAATTTCTGTCTTCTCTATATACGATTACTTTCAGTTTATGGCATTTGCCAACACTTTTTTTTCAATAGGGTATAGAAGATAGAAGAAGGCATTGCCATCAAGTCTTTTTTATATGTATTATTACCGTAGAATCTGGTTATAAAGACGCTTAAGGCACAATCCACTTTTATCTATTACACTTCTCTCTCCCACTCTCTCTCTCTCTCTCTCACTCTTAACTCTTGCCACACCAGTTAGGGTATATGTTAGTCTCCTGCCTCACTAGAGCTCGCCTGTTCACGCTATTGAGTGTGCCAAAATATTTGATTAAAAGCAATTATCTGAATTGGTTATTGACAACAAATGGCGCTAGTTGGGATAAATTGCATAAATTAGTACTCATTATATTAGCTAATGCAAATGATGCAGAGTTGTTGTTGTTGCTGCTGCTGCTGCTGCTGCTGCTGTTGGGTACTTTGGTGTGACAGGAGACAACACAGCGCTTTGGTTTTCGAATCATGACATCAGAAAAGCAACATCAGCAGGCGAGATCTTGAATAGCAATAACATAGCAAAGCCGTAAGCGTTGCGTGCGGCCACGCCCAGCCACTTAATGCCCGCCCAATTAATGCAGCTTAGCGGCTGCTGTTGCTGCTGCTGCTGCTGACAGCAGAACCAGCATGAGAAGTAGCAGCAGCAACAGCAGCAGGAGCAGCAGGAGCAGGAGCAGCAGCAGGAGCAAAAACGTTACTAACGCAACTTCATGGCGTGTTGCAATTAAGTATGACAAATTACTTGACAAGCGCCTCTGGATGCCGCAACAATGTTCAAGTTGCTCTCCAACGGCAACGCCTGGCTGCATCGCACTTCCTGTTGCTGCTGTTACTGTTGCCTGCTGCTGCTGTTGCTGCTGCTGCTGTTACTGTTGCTATTGCTGTCAAAGTGCCTCGGGCGTTGATGCGTGTTTAGTTACTGACACTTGTCGGCCATGTGTCTGCCATGCCATCCATGCCAGCGCTTTATGTTCACGTTCTCTGATAATTTTCTAATGTAAGCCAATATCACGATTTAATTACAACGCACTCGCTGCTGTTGCTGCTGTTGCAGCTGCACCTGCCACACATTGTGTGTGGCAAATGAGTTGCGCTTGATGCACATTTGATTAACTTCCTCACGCTGCAGCAACTAACAATGTTTGCTCTAATGTCAACCATTAGTTAGCTCTTAATTAGCTGAAATTTGTTCGTTTCTTTGCATTTGAGTAGAGTGAGTTAACTACAAATTAGATGGCAAAACTTGCTCTCTACACTGAATAAACTTTAGATTAGATTCTTATCTGAGTCTAAGAATGTGTGTAACGAAAGTTTTTTATAAATTTGAATAAGGATATTTGCTACTCGGTTAGTGTTCATGATGTTTTATATGACTCTTTGTCAGAGCCACTCAATCATATGCATATTAGTCTTTATCAATCAACAAACTTGTTTATAGTTTATCTGAAAAAACTCTCAATAAAATACAAATATTTTTTATTCACACATTCAGTAACTCAAATCCAAACTCTATAGCCAATTTCCATCTAAGTCTTTATATCAATCTCTATTTCGAATTGTAACTCAAGCTCTAATTTAGTTTCTATTTAATTTTGTAATCCCAATGTCAAACTAATATACAAAATCGATTTATATCTGTACCGTAGTCTACTTTTCAATTTGTATTTGAATCGCTACCTCAAACTCAACTCTATTTGAATGTCAACTCTATCTCTATTTGAAACGCTTTATAAAGACTTAAGCTTTAGCTTCAGTGTTCAAGTCAATCTATTAGTTAAACCCAAACTCTACCTTCAATCTCAATATAAGTCTTTATCTCAATACCTCTCTCTATTTCTAAATTCTTATTATCTCTTGTCTATTTCAACCACATCATTCATTCCGATCTTCTTTTCAATCTGAATGTGTCCAACTCTTAATCTTGCCCTCAGTATTGATCGTATATTTTCTCTAAGTCGTTTTAAATTTTTATCAAAATTTCTATTTCTATTAGAGAATGAGACAGAGTTTAAGCTTTCTCATTCTCTACCGCCATCTCTATCGCTCTTTCAATCACTAACTCAATCACAACTCTATCTCTATCTCTATCTCTATCTCTATCTCTATCTCTATCTCTATCTCTATCTCTATCTCTATCTCTATCTCTATCTCTATCTCTATCTCTATCTCTATCTCTATCTCTATCTCTATCTCTATCTCTATCTCTCTATCTCTCTATCTCTATCTCTATCTCTATCTCTATCTCTATCTCTATCTCTATCTCTATCTCTATCTCTATCTCTATCTCTATCTCTATCTCTATCTCTCTCTCTATCTCTATCTCTATCTCTATCTCTATCTCTATCTCTATCTCTATCTCTATCTCTATCTCTATCTCTATCTCTATCTCTATCTCTATCTCTATCTCTATCTCTATCTCTATCTCTATCTCTATCTCTATCTCTATCTCTATCTCTATCTCTATCTCTATCTCTATCTCTATCTCTATCTCTATCTCTATCTCTATCTCTATCTCTATCTCTATCTCTATCTCTATCTCTATCTCTATCTCTATCTCTATCTCTATCTCTATCTCTATCTCTATCTCTATCTCTATCTCTATCTCTATCTCTATCTCTATCTCTATCTCTATCTCTATCTCTATCTCTATCTCTATCTCTATCTCTATCTCATTCATTGATTCATATTTAGCACGTCTTATTCGCACAAAATTCCAATCAAAAAGAGAACAAAAGAATGTTAAGTGTGACCAGACTTTATGCCACTTAAAAATGCTTAATCTAGTGTTCTATAGTCTTATATGTGTAAAAAATCTATCTTCGTCTCTATATCATTTTTATTTCTTATCGCAATTTCTATCTACATATAGCTATAATCCCAAATATAACTAATGAAGACCTGCTCTAGATACTATTGCATATAGACTCTATATGCAGTGGGACAAATCGAATTGATTTCTTAGTTAATTTCAACTATTTTGCAATGTCTACGTGCAAACGAGTGTTTGTGCTTGCTACATGAGGGCAGCTTGCATCTGTTTCATCGATAGCTTTTCTGCGACTGGCATTGAGTAATCGATACATTTGCAGCTATACAACACTGTAAAGCAGCAGCAAATTGTAATTGATGAGGAAGTGCTGCGACTTTTGAGTGCAGTACAATGTATAGAGTTGATGTTGATGTTGTTGTTTTGCTTATATTTATTTCAAATTGGCAATTTAAAGACTTAGTTCAATTAACTAACAGCTAGGGAGTGCTGCTGAAGTGCTGCTGGCGTGCTGCTGCTGCTGCTGCTGCTGCTCGCGTATGCACTGCAGTAATAAGCAATTAGCGAGGTCTAATTAGCTAGCCAAATGTTCAATTATTCAGCTCAGCGCTGCCAAAAGCCACTGGGCATGGACATGAACATGGACATTAGCTTGGACATGGACATGGTCATGGGATATGCTATGGAACTATTCTGGTCAGGTTCGGTGAAATATAAAAACCACTTTTGCCGCATTTCGCCCAGCGAATTGAGTTCAATGCTCAGTCGAGCCGAGAGCAATGAACCGAATGGCAGGCATCGCATTTGGCATCGTACCCACACATACACACACATAGATTGAGAGAGAGGGAGCGGGAGAGGGAAAGGGAGATGGAGAGGGAGATGGAGAGGAAGACTGAGAGTGAGAGAAAATGCCTGTATGCAGAGTAAGCTTTGCTGCTGCTGGTGTCGCCGTCGCCATCGCCGTCGCAATGGACCGCTTCAATGTTTATGGCCAAGCCAAATGAATCTGCTGCTAGCAAAACATGGCTAAGCAATGGCCCGCCCGCAGCCGCCTTTTTCGGCAGCCACGCCCACTTGCTGTCTATTGCAACGCGCTTGAATGGTTTTGCAGCGGCCAGTCGTTGCAGCTCAGCGTGGTAAATTTCAATTTGGCAAACGTGCGGAGCATTTTCCTTTAGCCATACTTTGCTTCCTTTTCTCCGCCTGTTTTTTTTTTTTTTTTTGGCTTAAACTTTGAGCACAAGTTGGGTCTGGCGACTGCGTTATTCAATGCGTTAGCAGCTCGACTGTTGCACGTGTAGCAGCAGGAGCAGGAGCAGGAGCGAGAGCAGGAGTAGCAGCAGCAGGAGTAGAAGCAGCAGCAGCATTCGTATCTGGGCGCGTTCCACCTTAGCGAATGCAATCATTTTGTTGTTTGTTTGCCGAGAAATGCAGCCGGACTTAGCTGACTTAGCAACGGGCCGCACTGCACTCGAGCCCAATGCGATGTCCTCGCGCAGTGGCATCATCAAATTTTGCTGGCAAGCGAATCACGGCACAGTCTAAGTTTACATTTTACATTTCCCCCCATTTTGTTTTCTCGTTTTTTTGTTTTTGTTTTTCTTGTTGTTTTTTTTTTTCATCGTTGTGAGGGATAGAGAGAGTATTTGTTGGACGGCACGCGCGTGACACTAAAGCTTGCAACTAAGACCGCCTCCACAGCTGGCTGGCATTCGTTGACGACATCGATGTCGATGTGAGCGTCCTTGCCCGGTGTCGCTACATGGCTATTGGTGTATGCATTCCAGCATGCCACTAGCTATCAATGTCTGTAGACACAAAGCGACGAAGTAGACACTGTGCAAAAATAAGTTTACTTAGCACAGCCGGTGCTTGCATATTGAAACGCATTTGCTCTCAATGCTGTTCCATTACGAATAGTCCTGGTCTTATTAAAATCTTTTGATCCTTTGAGTGCAGTGGATGTGCTCACCAGCTGCGTTTTAATACAGACACGGCTCGTCTTATTGTTTGCTATCCGCCTTTTAATACAACTGAGCATCTGTGGGCAACAGATAACTGAGAATTCATTTATCAAGTGGATCAATTTCAAACTTTTAATGCTTTCAGCATTTATTTAATGGCGTAGATAATGAAAAAGTTTATGTCATCGGTGAATGAATTTTGTTAGATTGTTAAATTGTTATTTATTTAAATTTGAAGTTTGTGATTTCTTCAACTTATAATATTTATAAAGAATAAATGCTTAAAATAATATATCTTGAGCATAAATTCACCAACTACTGAGCTTTATTTATACTATCGAAAAATTAAAAATTAAAATTAGAAGTTACTATTCAAGTTATTTTAAAAGTTGACTTATCATCAGAATCAATACAAATATGAAAAAATAAAATAAATTGTCAGAATTACAGTTATTTTATATTGAGGATGAATTGATATTATTATTATCTAAAAATATTTTTAAGTTATCATGAGTACAAATAGGAAAACGAGAATCTGTTTATAACAACTCCACTTATAGCATTCATACGGTTATTGCGTTGAACTTCTGTGAGCAAACTTATAGGGCTATAGCGTCTTCCGGGTATAACGGCGGTCCCATGAGTGTCGTTATAACCGGATTCTATTGTATAAATTGCTATACAAAATTTGGCATATAAAAACAAAAAATTAAACTATAAATGAACTATAAATTATTAGAGTTACAGTATATCAAGAGTATATGTATTTAATAGCAGTTTGTAAATTCTTCAAAGTTATCCCGAAGGTAATTCGTACAATGTGGATCAATATTTAATTGTTACAGTAAGAGCATGTCGATGAATACTAAAAAGCAATTTCTAGAAACTTTAAATTTATCATGAGGATATATGCATTAAGTGTAAATTTCACTGAACAATTTACAGTTAATTCATATATCCTCATGTTAAATTTAAATTTAAAGAATATGGAAGAACACTAAAATGCTATTTATCTAGAGGATAGATACGCAAGCATGAATCAATTATATATAATAAATTCAAATTAAATTCAATTATATATAACAAATTCTTACAGTTAGAGTCTACTTACCATGAGTATAAATATCAAATAGTAATCTGTTATCGTGAAGATTAAGTATATTATACAAAAGTTTACAATTATAAATAATTAGGTACACTTATTATATTCTGCATCTCCTGCTTCTAAATGTGGCAAACATTAGCTGTGATCATTCATTCATTCTCAACAGAGTAGCGTATGTAAATGCTTGTTGTTGAAATGTTGTTTAGACGCGCTGTGCTGTCTTCTTAGGCTATATTTGGCTAGCTGAAAATCATGTTAGGAATGCATGAATTTGCGCAAAGGCAATAAATTATGGTCCTGGCTGTTGCGGGCTGCGACAAAAGCATCCTTTATTATCCTGTCACACGCATGTCGACAATGTATATGCATGTATGGCACCAACATGTTAGCAGGGCTGCCGACACTGGATGGGGGAGGGTGGCCACGCACAGACCGATCAACTCACTAACACAGAGCGACAGACGCAAGTACATGCATAACCATATAACCATGCCCCATGGTGGCACCTCTACGAGTCACAGTGGCATCAAATTCACGCCAAATCGAAATAGCGACTATAAATGCCGGCAGCTAAGTGCAGCCGTCGAATGCAGACACGAACAGCAGGGGTTATGGGGCAGCGGGCAGCGAGCAGCAAGCAGGGGGCAGGTCATGCCAACTCCTTTTTAGCCATCATTTCCTCTATTCTTGTTGAAGCGCACAGTGGTGTCAGAGCGCACAAAAGTTGTAAGCTTTTAAATTAATTTAAGAGTGAGTCATTTAATCGATTGTGATAGCTAAGAGAGCTTGGGATTGGCAATTTGTGTAGGAATGGAATATGGGAGAATATGGGCTGATGTAAGGGCTTATCTTGTAATAATATTCATAAATATTTTATTTATGCATCATTATATAATTAAACTACGATTACAGCTTTCTAATCTAGTTTCTTCGTAAATATATATACAGTTGATACTTCTTCTTTAACATTATTATACATTCGAGTTTAGTTTATTGATGAATATATCTTAAATCTATATAAGCAATTTTTCTAGGAATTTTGCCTGACAAGTCTACGCTATTCAAAAATCTTACTCAAATTTGTTTTAAACATTTTTATCAGGAACTTTGAAAATGACTTTGCTAGTAAATATAATACTGCTGAATCCGATTATAACGACACCGTTTATAGCGTTCGCACGGTTTCATCGACGAAATTTTCGATCTTCATAAAAAACTTTTGTTAGTAAACTTATATGGGTATAGCGCCTTCCGTATATAACGACGGTACCTTGAACGTCGTTATAAAAGGATATTTCTGTATATCTATATACATGCATATAAATATATATTAATGAATATATATAAAATTTATATATGTATATATATATCGTAAATTTCTATAACACATAGCCAAGCTTAGTTTATTCATTAATATATTTAAAATTTTATATTATACATTTATTACCAGGAACTTTGCAATACAGTTTGTCAGGCGCTAATATCCGCTCTTAATTAACTCAACAATTATTTAATATTTTAAAAATGAAAGCCTAAATTGCAATAGTTCTAAATTATGTACTTGATTGATTGCTTGATTGATTGATATAGCTAAGCATTGGTTATGACAGAGCAATTTCAATCAATCAATCAAAATAAATGTACGTATGTCTTTTATTCTACTCTGACCTATTATTGTTTGAGTTTTTAATTTATGCGCATAATTAAGTGGCTTGGCACCACTGTGCGGCCCCAGATTGGCTGCGGTTTAGTTTCGCGTGTATTTGATTGCCCCTTTTGCCTTGTGCCGCGGCAAAGATTGTGCTAATAAATCAAAGTGTTTTGTTATTGTAGCCACTTGAAGCGTGGCACAAAAAGGCGCAGCTACCAAATGCTCCCGCACTGCCCGGCGCGATGAGGCGAGGCGAGGCGAGGCGAGGCGAGGCGAGGCGAGGCGAGGCGAGGCGAGGCTAGGCCTCAGCCGTCCCTCCGTCCCTTTGTCCGGGGTTCGGCCCGCATTTTGTCACATGCCGCAAAGTGGAACATTATATGTATGCGAGTGCAATTGCAAAGGTTTAGCAGGGCAGCGGCAGCGGAATGCTGGATGGATGCTGCCAAAGCCGTTTGATGCACGTGAGATACTTGCCAAGTGCAGGGAATGCGAATTGAAATCAAGTCCAATTGAGTTGCACAGCTTCTGAGACCTCGTGGCAGTTGCATTTACTGTTCATGTGCATGTTCATGCTCATCTTCATGTTCATGTTGATGTTGTTGTTGTTGTCGTTGTCGTTGTCGTTGTTGTTGTTGATTTGGATTTTGATTTTGCTGCAATACTCGAATGCCTTTGACAGACAGGCTCTGCCTGACTACGCACGATTCCCTGGCTGAAATTGATAAAGCTGAAGATCCGACATACGCCCTGAATTAATCAAAATTCATTCGAGTATGCCAAAGGCAGGCAACGTACGTATAATTAATTTTGGAAAACTTTGGCTAGCAAACTTATCTTATGCAATATTTCATTTCCTGCCAGTTTGTGATCAGATTCTTAAAATCTCTAGCAACAGCAGCAGGAGCAGCAGTAGCAGCAGGAGCAGCAGGAGCAGCAGTAGCAGCATCAGCAACATTATTCACATTGATTTTTGCATAGTTTTGCGACTTTCAGCGGAAACGGCGCACGACACCCTCTGCTCCCTGCTCCCTGCTCTCTGTTCATATGGGTAGCCCCCGTTTGCGCAAGTTGGGCAACGGGAATTTGTCAAAGTCAAAGTTACTTCCATGTCTATCGATTTTGAGCTTGAGTTAAATTGAAAGGAAAACACAGGATGTGCTTGCGGATGAGCTCAGCGCCGGGCCGCTTGCAACTGAAGCGAATGTATGCCATGCTTTAAGCGGCAATTCAAAAACATTTCGGGCAACTTCTGAAGTGGATGCTTCCAAAAGAATGTGACGCATCACCGGGGTGACAGGCGCACACAAACATCAAACGGCAGCGCCTAGCCCTTGGCAGTGTAAAAACAGTTCCTAAAGCTAACGTGAATAGCTGCTAAATAACCGCAAAGTTGAATCTCAGTTCAAGCTGTTGGCGGTCGATTAAAATGTCTGCAGCTTGTGCGCACTCAAACTATGAACCAAGCCCTTCTGCTCTCACTCTATCTCTCTCATAGTCTGACTCTCCCTCTGTCTCCATGTCTCCCTCTCAACCTGCAAAAAACATTTCAGAATGGCATCCCAAATGCACTGTAAGCTAAATTATGGCTATGAACGCGCTTAGTCTAGCGTTGCTTCCGTTGATTGTTACTTGGCTCCTTGCCGGTACACAATTTCGATGCACTGATTTATAGAGCAACCCATTTGCACATCAATCTCTCAACGACCACAGGAAAACTTTTGCCATAGCGAATGATAATAGTTTCCAAGATTCTATTTAATCTCATACATGTGCATATGCAATGCACAATCTTAATGAATTTTATATGCTAATACTTTTAGGCAAATCTATGTCAGAAGTTGGTCGGCAATCAGTCAGCTGCACGTCAATAATAGAGTCTGTCAATCATTTGTCACTCAGTATATCAGCATTCAATTGGCTCTCAATCAATCATTCAGTTAGTCAGCCAATCAATCAGCTAATCAATCACAGTCGTCAATCAGTCAGTTGAAAGTCCATTAATGAGTACGTCAATCACATATCGGTATCAATTAGTCAATCAGCATTTAATTAGCAGTCAATCAATCATTCAGTTGGCTAGTTAATCAATCACTAATCTATCTTGTCAATCAGTCTTTTAACCAGTTCATTAATAAGTCAATCAATCACATTTCAATCAGTCAATCAGCCTTCAGTCAATCATTCAGTTAGTCAGCTAATCAATCACAGTCGTCAATCAGTCAGCTGAAAGTCCATTAATGAGTCCTTCAATGATTTATCAGCATCAATCAGTCAATCAGCATCAATAGCAACCATTTAGTTAGTCAGCATACCAATCTCGTAATCAGCTTTTCAATCACTTATTTTCAGTCCGTTCATTAATGTGCCATTCAATCAGTCAACTAACACTCCAGTCACTTAAAAGTCCTTTAATGAGTCAGTCAATCACTTATCAATCAGTCAATTAACAAACTGTGTCAATTAGCACGCCTTTGTGACAGTTCGTCATGCCGCCATCAGTTAGTCAACCATTTAGCCAGTCAAAATGATTCACATCAAATCAGCTTTTACCAGCACAGCCAGTCAATTCGTCAATCACTCAATCAGTCAGATGAAACTTATTTGCATATTTGTTATGCATAGATAAGTCAACAGACGCATGTCTTATGCTGGATAGAATGATCCAACAATTGATGCTCAAGCCACCACAAATGGAATACATCCCGTGTATAGACTATGTCAATAGGATATAATGTAATGTATGAAGCTCGCATTGACAAGGAAAGCAGAGGAGAAAGAGGCAGTGGTAGAGGCAACGGTAGGGGCAGACGCAGAGACTGTGGTTGGTTTGGGTAGCGATAGGGTTAGCTGTGGCGACGACGACGATGAGGCTGACGGTCGGACGCGCTGTCATTGTACTGGGGAGCATTTTTGACATTTGCATAAGTAGGCGAGCGCCTTGATATAGCCCAATGGCCCAGACCCAGCCAGAGTCACATCCCCAGCCAGATGACACCGTCAACGAAGCAAACATCTCCAGAGTTTGCCTTTGTTTGGTGTTTGTTCTTGGGGGAGGTGAGGCCTGGGACAAATGAGGAAGTTACTTGCAGTGCCGGAAGACTTCAATGAAAACTAAACTACAAATTTCAAGCACAATACAAAGCGGTTGCGGCCAACCTCCCACACACTGAGTATCTACATACATATATGGGTTTTTTCTCTCTCTTTCTCTCTCTCTCTGTGTGTGTGTGTGTGTGTGTGTGTGCCCGCATGGTAAGCTCATTAAAGTCTTACTCACACACACTGTGAATATTTCATTAAATTTGCATTGCTTGGCAGGGCGCGGCAGCACGTGTTTTAGGGCGTGGGGATATGTGCCAAACATTAGCATAAGCATTTCCATGCCAAAAAAAAAAAAAGAAAAAAAAATAATAATGCCTCCCACACAGTCGCTCCCTGCACCAAAGCAAGAAAAAATACAAAAACTAACAGGCATGAACAGGACACGTTGGCAAAAAAAGAACCGGAAAATCAAAAAAAAAAAAAAAAAATGAGAAAAATACCGAAAAACCAAATTGAGAAACTGAAAAAAAAAAATGCGAAAGAGCAAAAGCGCAAAGGCCGAGAATACGCCGCGAGTAGATTTGCAACAAAGGCGGGGCTTGAAAACTGAAACACGGATACGGACACGGCCGATGATGGCCCGGGCCCAGGCCCGGGCCCGTGCATCGCGGCAACGGCGGCGTTGCTCGTATTTAATAAATTATGCAAAGTAACCAAGCTCTTTTTTTTTCGCTGTGTGTGTGCCTGAAATGAATGCAATGAAAATAAACCAAAGTCGGCTCGCTGGCTGGCTGGGTTGCCTGCCTGCATGCGGATATTGGTGGCCGTCATGTGGGCGTGGCCCAATTGTATTGTAAGCTGCATTGGGCATAGGCATAGCCAGAGCCAGGGCCATAGCCAGAGCCAGAGCCAGGGCCATGAGCTGGGGCTGCGGATGTGAGCGCTTTGTTCTTTGTAAATGGTGAATGCATATCTAATGGATTAAACGGCTGCCAAGTGGGGTTTGGGGGCCTGGCATTTCGCCTGGCCGCCACTTAGCTACAGTCCCGCATTGCAAAGGACTCTGATTGACGAAACACACACACACACACAGACACACACACACACACATACATAGACTTATGCTCCTTTTGGTGTCAGCTTTGCCTTGCTATCACTTTTTCTGCCATTCGTGTACTGTCAAAGTGAGGCAAACAACTGCAAGTTGTGCAGTTGTGTTTGATATGCAGATACCCTGTAATTTACAAGATACAAGATTCATGTTAGTTTTGCGCTCACGCATAATGGCTGTGCATAGCCCACTGTTTGTGCTCTGGGCGCAGTATTCAAATTGCGGAACTTTCGCAGGAAATGCAGATTGAATTTCCAGCTGTAGGAAGGCTCATCATCCAGTGATGAAGTAAACGTTTATCAAATTACAAGAGTGGCCAACGGCTGAATGTGGCTAGCAATTGGCTTGCACCTCGACGTAAATAATAATGAAAATAAGGAAAATTAAATACTCAATAGCAAGGCACATGAATGCAAAAGTGCGCGATAGAAAACTTCAGTTATCGCAATTTAATTACAATAAGTGCAAAACTTGCGAGGAAAAAAAAAAAAAAGAAAAGAAAAAAAAAAAAGAGGGCGGCTGCAGGCATGCTCTACTATAAGAGTCTACAATATGAGAATGAAATTAAGTGTTCAATAGAAATGAGGAATTGAGAACGAGTGTCTGATAGTGAAGAACTTCAGTTATCAGAAATTAATTACAACAAGTGTGAGACTTTGTAAGAATTGAGAAACAATTACTGGACAGAGCTACAGAAATCAATCAATGGGCAGAGCGTAGAGTTGACATTACGTATACGCCGAGCTATGCATGGAGATAAAAGAAAACTTTAGCTATGAGAAATTAATTAGAATAAGTGTGAGAGCTGACAAATTACCATGTAACAGAGCTATAATGAGATAAGAAAAAAAAAAGAATCAATTAATATGTTGTAAGTTGTGAGATTACGTATACGTCAGGTATGGACAGTGTATAATAATGGATAAGATATAATGGAAAACTTGAATTATTATAAAACTTCTAAGCGTGTGAATCATGAAGAAAATGCATTAATAACATAATAGTTAGCTAAGAGGTCTATCAGGCATATTGTTAACTGATAGATTACGTATACGCCGGCTAGTGCAAAAGAAAAATTCAGCTTTACGAAAGTATTTATAATAATTGAGAAACTTCTGAGTGTTGACAGATATTTATATAATATAGAAAGCTTGAATTCGAAGAAATTAATTATAATAATTGCGTAAGTTGTGAGAGTTGATGAATTATTATATAATAAATAAAAGAGTTATTATGAAACAAAGAAATTAGTTACAGGAAAATATAATAAAATATTGCGTATACGCCAGGTAAAGTAAAAAAAAAAAAGTAATAGAAAACTTCAATTATACGAAATTAATTATAATGATAGATAAACTATACTATATATACTATAACTATACGAAATTAATTAAAATGATTGAGATACTTGGCTATTACGAAACAAAGAATTTAGTTAAAGGAAAATATAATAAAATATTGCGTATACGTCAGGTAAAGTAAAAAAAAACACACACAAAAATCTTCCAACTAAACGAAATTAATCATAATGGATTGAGAAAGTTTTGACAGCTAGTCATTAAAAAATTTTACAATTCTATAAATAAATTTGTGAGAACTTGTCATTAAATGCTCCTCGAATCTATAAATAAATATAAGAAAAAAAAATATAATTTAAAGTATAATTAAATCAATAAATAATTTTTAAAAATATACATATATAATTAAGAATAGACTTTAAAGCAAAGCAAAGCAAATTAAAAAAAAAAAAAATTAAACATTAAAAATATTATTTGCTCAAAATCTGGCTATATATTGCGAACTCTTCCTTAATAAAAACTTGGCTGCAATAAAGATGGCAATTATATCTAAGGGCAAAGTCCGTGAGAAAAAGAGTGGATTTCGCATGAAAATCGTTGCAGTTTTTTCTTTTTTTTTGCCAAGTTATGGGATTTAAAATGTTGGCAAAAAAAAAAAAATACGAAAAAATGAAAAACAGAAAACACATAAAAGAAATATATGAATAAAAAATAAATACATTTGCAAATGTGCGCATATGTATGCGCGCGTGTGTGTGTGTGTGTGTGTGTGTGTGTGTGTGTGTGTGTGTGTATAAAGCATCACATTTGGCGAATACGAAGCGCAAAAGATTCGTTAGCAAGCGAACAAAAAGCAATTTTGTATAAATAAACGTAAACGGATATGTAAATAATAAATAAAACACCCACGCACACACACACACAAGTACACACACACACACACACACACATCCGCAAACAACATTGGGCAACAAGGCATGAGTGCGAGCGAATCGGGCAGAAAGAAGTATAAATAAATGACACTAACATGTCCTGCACCGAGCGCTTGGGTAGGGTGGGGCCTTTAGGGTGGCCGCCAAGGGTTGGGGGTCAGAGGCAAAAAATTTCAGCTTGCATAAAAAGTACCATTGAATTGAAATTTATTTACGATATTTATTGAGCATGTGGCACGGAAGGGGTAACGCAAGTTGAGTGAAACGACTGTCAAATACCCTGCGCCCTGCAACTAAGTCAACAGTGAGCGTTAAATGTACGCATCCTCCAACCCATTGGTAGAGTGCTCTCGGCCACAGTTTATGGCCCAGCAGCAGGTAAAATGTGCAAATTGGCCAGGGAGTCCAGCGCCGACCGGGCCATATCAATTGTGCGGCCAATCGATAGTGTCTGTCGATAGTTTTTAAAATGTTTTAACAGTTTTAACGCAAACATTGCTGGTATTCCTGCAATGAAAAAAAAGAAAAAGAAATAAATAAATAAAGAAACAAAATGAGAAGAAAAAAAATGTAACAAGTTTATATATGCACAAATTCATTTGGGAATATGAATTCCATAAGATATTTAAGGAAAAATCTGTGATATGAAAAAATATTTGTTTGAATGTGAAATTCGCGTTGTTGAAATTTTAAATTGGGCGAGTGAAAAAACGTATAAGCTGGAGCAAAAAAAAAAAATATATATATATATATTTATATATATATATATATATATATATATATCTTGTCTTTAAGTCTGGCACCTTTAATATTTCAAGCTATAAATTATAGCTGAATGTTTTTTAGCTTCGAGTCATAGACGAAACTCAAGCTGAACTTACTTGAGTAAAATATATTAAATTTTTTAATTGTTAAATAAAACTTTGTATATTGCCGAGTCTTGTTTAACATCATACCCCATTAGCTGACTGCTCACTTCATGGCGCATGTAGCAGTAAAAACGCTTCAAGTGCTTGGACTTTTGGCTGCAGAAGCTGTTGTTGTCTGCCAACTCACATTAAGCATTTTAATGACTGCGGCGTCTTGGCCAGACCGAAATGTATTCACAAATGTCTTAGAAAACACCAAGCCGCATAAGTAGCTATAATTTTGCTAATTTACCAACACACACACACACACACACACACACACACACACACAGAGAGTCAGTCGGAGAGCCGAGTATTGGTGGCAAAATAAAAAGCGACTTAAGGATTTTGATATGAGAGTGAGTCAATAGAGTGTGAGAGAGAGAGAGAGAGAGAGAGAGAGGAAGAGAGTTGTGAGTGTGTTGGCTTTAATTACTTTGTGTGTGTGTGTGTGTGTGTGAAGCAGAGTGAGAGAGACAGTGATAGAGATAGAGTAAGGAGTAAAAGACTTTGCCCGCACCGCCCTGTGAGACATTTAAGCATGTGTTGTCCCAGCGGTCTTTATGCTGGCCCACAGTGCGTATTAGTAATTAAAATCATAAAATTATAATTAGTGCATGTCAGAAGCTGTTTAGTTTTCGACATAAACTTTTACAGCTGACCAAAAGGGACTCAACGAAAAAGAGAGAGAGAGAGGTGGAGAGGGAGAGCGATTTTCCAAGTCTAGTATATCTTATAACATTTTATTGCCCACTTTATGCAGATGCAAATCATTTAGATAGCAATTAATTTGATTAAAGCAGAATTCTGAACTGAAGCTGGCCTAGAAGCTTGAATGTGAATGTCGACCTAACTTAACTAGTTAGTCCAGGTAACATGGCCAATAAGCGGGATTTCGAACAGCAACGAGATTTGATGTAGAATGGAAACATGACTAGAAATTGCATAAGTTGAAAGACGTTTCATAAGTTGATTGCCAGCATGGCCATAACTTGTTTTTGGCCAATGGCTTAAAGAGTTTTGAGCTTTTTCGTTTTTCGTTTTTCGTTTTTCGTTTTTCCTATTGAAAAGTTGTGTGCTTTAAAGCGCTTTCACACGTTATATGTGTGTGTGCGGAGCATATAATACGAAATGCCTGAATTATTATACGTTTTTTCTGCTCTTTCTTGTATTTTTTTTGTTAGCCAAGCAGCGCTTGAAGTAGTTTGCACAACTGCTGGTCCAGGGAGCAGGAATACGATAAGAAGCAGCTGGCAGCAGGCAGCAGCAACAGCAGGGCTCGCGGCTAGTTAAACAGTTTGACTGTAGATATTGGTGGGGCCAAGTGCCGTAGGGCTAGAAATGTGTGCGGCATTGGGTGCCAGCTGGAGCGTATTGCTGGCGATGGCAATTGAAACTGCAAATGTGAAAGCGGAATAAAAACAATTGTCCAACTCATGGTGAACGCTTGTAGCTGGCACTTGCACATACCCTATGAAATTTGGTATGCATTCATCATTGCAGCCAGGGTAATTGCTAGTCGTGCATGCTGCACATGAAAGTGGCTTAGAATTGTATGTGTTTGCTCTCTGCACGCCAGACACTAGAAAATATTTTTATATTTTATGTATATACATAATTGCATAATATTATCCACACACTCATGCAGCTGTGTGTGTGTAAGTGTTTATCTATACATATATGCATGCATGCATATGTATGTGTGGCATTTACATGCATGCAGCCCGCACATGCGGCAACATCCAACAAAGCCTGCCAACATATTTATGTGGCCATCGTGCTCATTAGTCGGACAGTCGAGGCAACAGATTCTAATACATATGCAATAGGCTGCAATCACAATGCTATTAGAATGCCAGCATGCATCTGTGTGTGTGTGTGTGTGTGTGTGTGTGTGGCTACATAAATTAACAGAGACAGAGCGAAAGAGAGAGAGAGAGAGGCATGCATATCATGAATAGAAAAATGAATATTCTGCATTTGATATGCAATGAGCAAAAATTTGATGCAGCTTCAAAGAACCAATTTGCTATGTTTGACATTAAAGGAAATTATTAATGTAACTAAATAAACTAAATCATAAGTTTAAGTACATTGGTTGACCCAGCAGCAAGTGTGTTATTATTTCTAATTACTATATATTTGAGCTGTTATTGAAGCTAGGCTATATTTTTAGCTGCTTAAATATTTAATGTGATTTGCCATTTAATATTTAATTAGTTTGCATTTAATGTGTTAAAAATAAATGTAGCTTAACTTAAAGACATTGGTATGCAATGTCAAGTCAGACAGTTTAGCAAATTCAATTTTTTGTTTTAATTTTTTTCATTATTTTCAGTTAATTATTTATATTATATATAAATTCTGAAAATTAAATATGGTCATAGAATTTTTATTTTTAATTATTTATTATTTGTAAATAAATTATATTGTATTGTAAATAAATTATACAACACTAAACGTTATTTCATTGAATTCATGTATATTTATTTGTTTACGCGAGAATATGGCTCAGCGTCCCTGATCCTAACTTGTTATACAGGGTGTCCCAAAAGTCACGCAAGAAGTCAGTTTAATTAAACAGTGAAAATTTTTTATCAATTTATATAGTTTAGTTTATATAGTAATTTTTAATAATAATTTATATAGTATACAGTATAGGGTTATGTATGTTGGACTAAAAAAAAATAAAAAGAAGAAAAGAAAAAAGATTTTATTATTTTTTATTAGAAAGTAATCTAACTGCGAGAAATTACGCTTTCACGTCTTGCAATTTTGACACAATATATCCGAATTATTTATACTCTATTATACATACTATATAAAAAAAAGTTTTTACACTTTTTAATTATTAGATTAAAATTGCTTTTTGCATAATTTTTGGGATACCCTGTATATTATTTGTTCAGCAAATAAGTATTCCTATTTTTTAGTCGATTTCAGTTCAGTTTTATCTGTTGAGCTTGCTCTCGACTATCAATTTCTTGATTAGGCAAACAGAACTGGCAAACTAATTGAAACACAGCACTGTTGATACCCTAACAAGTGCTTCAAGAGGCTATGCTAATTACAAATACATGTAACAGGCCTTAGCTAATTGTTAGCTAAAGTTGATCTAGTCACGAGATGTGCTTGAAATTTTATTCCCTTTGTTAGCTTAGTCAACTGTTAGTGAGGGTATTTGCTAGTCAGTCAACTGTGCTACCAGGAAGTATTTTTTTTTTATTTGTATTTGTATTTTTATTTTTATTTTTATTTTTGGCTTATTCGTTCGTTGGCATTGTCTGTTGTGCCGTTGACCCCTCGGCTCGGCTCTGGATTGTCTGCCAGGCGGCAAGATGGCTGTCGAAATTATTGTAACGGTGACAACAGCAGCTGGAAACCATTTATGCTCTCTCTCCCTCTCTCTCTCTCTCTCTCTCTCTCTCTCTGTCGAAGCACGTGACTGTGTATGCTGCTGCAGGTAATCTCAGTGCTTGGCTTCATGTTACTGCTGGGCATAGCAATTTTTTTTCTATTTCTTTTTCTTTTTTTTTTACTTTCTTTTAATTGCACAGAGTCAGTCGACGTCAGACAGGTGGCTGGGTGGTTGGGTGGCTGGGTGGTTTTGGCTGGCCGGCAAATGCAACTCTAGCTCCATTTGTATGCAGCTGGCTAGAGCGTAGCCGCAACTTTAAAAGATGGGCCAACTTAATGCCATGCTCGACTTGAGCATGTTGCCGGTTGTTGTCATTGTTGCCGTTGCCGTTGCCGTTGCCATTGCCGTCGTCAGTGCCGCTGACAGGTGACGGTGACAGTCGACTAATTGGCCCAGCATCAGAGCATCAGACCACGACCCACAATCTGGCCAGCCAGCCAAGCAGCAAAGTGGACGCCATCCGTTACCCTTTCCCGCCGCTGAGGCTGACTGAGTGGGTGTTGGATGTTAGGACAGCTTACATTTACTTTATCGTTGGCTGCTGCTGCTCCTCCTGCTGCTGCTCCTCCTGCTGCTCCTCCTGCTAGTACTCCTGCTGCTGCTGCTCGTCCTGCTGTCTATCGTGTGATGTGACAGCCATTTTTCAGCAGGTGCCAGCTCGTCGTTTTGTTCGCTTGTCTTAAATTAACAATTCATGCGCCAATCGATTTATCAAACAATCAATTAAGCCAAATGCACTGCATTTGCAACTGTATAAAAGTCGTTCAATGTCATTCGAGTGTTGCTTCCGCTGCTGCTGCTGCTTCTAGCTAAATATTTATTTCTCCTCGGACTATGCAAGTTGTGCTCCATTCACACACACATTGACCACACGTGTCTATGTCTGGCTGCTGCTTCCTCTTTCGTCGTGCTAATTTCATGTCAGCTCGCACTCACATTCGCTCTGGCCCAGCTTAAGGCTCAAATTTAAATGCAGCTCTTTTATGGGCAAGTGGATATTCAGAGAATTAAGTTCGAGTGTTCGATTGTTATTTGAGAGCAAAAAAAAAAAAAAAAATTCAGTCTAGCCTGTGCATATTGTGCCTCAACTGTTGCTTGGCTCTTGACTTGAGTGTGTCTAAGCTGACTTGATTGGTTTTCATCTGCCTAGTTCAGGACATTTGGCCAAAGTCCTTGTCAACGAACATTCTTAAGTGGATTGCGACTATTTCTCTTCAAATAGCCTCGATAAGTTTGCTGAAATTTCATAAACCTACCTTTTTCTTTTTTTTTTTTTTTTTGGTAGCCTGAACTCATTGAAGTTGTGTATTTAGGGTATATTTGCTTTGTGGGAATGGTAGAGCCGTGGCAGATCCTCAAAAGTGTATATTTTCTTGACTTGGACGACAAACTGAATTGCTTTAATCATTCAGTCATTACATTTCGTCAATTCGTTCTTGTGATCTCTATGTTCTTCTTCTGCTCGTCTGTCTTTATGTTTGCCTCTCCTTCTACTTATCATTCAGTCCGTTCTTCCATTCGATCGTCGGTACGTCCCGCTGTCCATTAATCTGTCCATCTGCCTCTTCGAAAACTCTCCTATTTATTGTTACGTCCTCCCTTGTTCGTACTTCCATTAGTCCGTCCATCATTCATCAATTCTTCTTTCCATCTATCAGTCCTTCCCTTAATTTATGCTTCCATCAGTCAGTCTTCAGTCTTCTTCTCATTCTCTCTATCCATTAGTTCATCCTTCCATCAGTCCGTCCTTCCATCAGTCCGTCAGCTCGTCCTTCCATCAGTACGTATTTCCATCAGTCAGTCCTTCAATCCATCCATCCATACATCTATCTTTCTATCAGTCCGTTCTTCCATTTGTCCATCTTTCCATCAGTCAGTCCTTCTATGAATCCTTCCGTCCATCGGTCACTTCTTCCATCAATCCCTTCTTCCATAAGTCCGTTCTTCCATTTGTCCATCTTTCCATTAGTCAATCCTTTTATCAATCCCTCCGTCCATCAGTCAATCCTTCCATCAATATTTCCCTCCATCCATTCATCTTCCGTCCGTCTTTCTGACCTCTCGTCCTGCTGTTCTTCCCTCTAGACTTTCGCTTGTCTGTTCACTTGCTATTCCATATAATATTTAGAAAATTTGATTAAGGAAATCCATGGAATACAATATCTACTCACGGTTTAGGGTACCTTCTAGTCAGTCAATTTTGTGCAGAACATTTTTATATAAAAAAAAAAAATATATCTATTATTTTACAACCCTTTTCAAGTGCTGTTTTGTATGAGTTGTGTTCTTGAATTTGACAAGTATTGCGTATTGAATTTTAATTGAAAATTTGCTCGTTTTTACTGATTGAAAAATTTCTGAAATTTTCTAAAATTTTCTTCCCTTCAATTTTTGTGATAGAGACTGTGAGCATAGAGCTTTAGCTCAAGTTATGTGCACAAAAACTTATGCTCAACATCAACAAAGTCAATTTGCTATACGTAAAACATAAGGTTTATTGTATAAATACTTTTGACACGTACTGTCTATACGCACACACACACACACACACACGCATGCACAGAGCTTAAAGAAAACTGAATCGGCTTTGCTTGAACTGCTCAAGATTTCAACATTTTTATGGGGCCTAAGTGCTCTTAAGCAGAGTATTAAAGTGTGCAGGTGTATGCCACTCTCTCTCTCTCACTCTCCCTCTCTCTCTCTCTCTCTCTCTGTGTGTGTAGGTGTATTAAATGCCATAATCCAATTATCATCAAAGTAAGCGCATTGCTGTCGTCGCCTTTCAATTGGCTCAAATGGTTCGCCACAACTGCCAAAAGTTATTTAGCGTTTAGCAGTTTCTGAGCTAATTTTGTAGCCAACAGCGTGAGCAGTGATAATAACAGCCACAGTGCCTGGCCAACTCGCAACTGGCAACTTGCAACTTGCAACTGGCAACTGGCAACAGTGGCAACAGTGGCAACAGTGGCACATGAAATATTTATACGCGGCTTCAGCAGGCCGTCGCTTAAATGGGAATCCAGCATTGGGGCAGCTGTCGTCATAATCATGCGCTGCCAGACTCTGCAGCTTTATTCAGCTGCCCCCCACACACACACACACACACACATACACACAGACACCTGTGCAGGTGTGGTTGCAGTTGCAATTGCAGTCTAGATGTAGGCGGACATGCAACACATGCAGTTGGCAGCGCTCAAAGCGTCGCCTAAATTATTCAGAGAAGGCAAAACACTTGATGTCCTAATGGTGTTTACATGCCCGCTTATAATGCCATGAATGGCTGCGATAATGCATTTAAGAGTCGCAGCAAATGCCAGGCAAGTGGAAACAAAGCGTTTCACAGCGCAATCGCCTGCACTGCCATGCTGTGCCACCTATCCAAACCTATCTATGTCCGGGCCAATTTCATATGCCCTTTCAATGTGTGTGTGTGTTTCCCTCTCCCTCTCTCCCTCTCTCTCGCTCCCTCCCACTGTGTGTGTGTGTGTGCTCCCATTAAGCCTGTTTGTGCAGCCAGTGCTGGTAAATACTCATACTTGGAGCGGGGGAAAAAAAAAAAGATAGATAGAAAACCTGCTGCGGCATTTATGTATTTCACTTCAGTTTGTATACACACATACATACACACATACATATTGTATGTGTGCATATGAGTCGAGTAGACAACGAGTGAGTATAAGTGTTGAGAGGGGAGAGCGCGAGCAAGAGCTGCAAGCTGGATTAAACATAAAACATTTCAATTCCCTGTCATCAGCTGCTCTTTGATTCCATCTGAATTACATATTTCATATATATGTATGTATATGTATACTATATATAAGAAGCAACTAAGTAGCTTAATATGCCATCAGCTAGTGGCAGCAGCAAGATTATTCTCTATTAATAGTTCAACTTGTCTTGGATGAAATCTAATTTAGTAATCATTAAATAACTAAATAAAAATATTTTAAAGATGTACGAAGCTTTTTTTTTTCGAGGTATATACATATGTATATATATAAAAAAAGTCTTATCGTATTTAGTTATAGCTCCTAACATCCATCAACATATTGATATAATCTTTATTTTATAAAATAAAGCTTAAACCATTTAATAAATTAATGATTTGATAAATTAATAACAAAATTTTCTAAAAATTAATTATCTAATTTTATAATTGAATTCGTTTTTAAAAATTAACAATCAAAATAAAAAAAAAAATGAAACCATTTAATTTTATAAATTTAATTTAATAAATTAACAATTTAATTTTCCGAAAATTAATAATTTAATTTTTTTCTAAATTAATAATTTAATTTTTTGAAAATTAATACTATAATTTGCTGAAAATTAATACTATAATTTGCTGAAAATTAATACTTTAATTTGCCGAAAATTAATAATTTAACTTTTTGAAAATTAATAATTTATTTTTCTGAAAATTAATCATTTTATTTTCTGAAAATTAACTTTTTTAATCTCTTGAAAATTAACTATTTAATTTTTTGAAAATTTAAATTTTAATTTAAAAATTGAATTCGTTATTCAAAATTAACAATTTCATTGAATAATTTAATCATATGGAAATTATATTATTGCATTTATAAATTATATTAAAAAAAAACTTAATATAAGTATTTTTATTTGTAATCAAATAGAAATTTGAAATTGAATATGAATGGACAACTCAAATTTTTTTTTCTACAAAATTTCACACTGGTCTAACGAATGTAGATAATGGTCTCATAATACTCTTCCATAGTCAAATTCTTATCTTCAACTTGACTGCGGGAGAGCATTCCATTCAGACCATTCTCGACGGGGCATGGGAAAAACACTTGTGCACCATGTTATAATTAAACACCGTGGGAGATCATACAAATAGAGATAGACTAAAGAGTGATTTATAAAGAAAATATATATAGTTGATAAGAAATTTAAATAGAAAAGAAACATTATACACAGATATCCCATTTATAATGGGATCAGTGTTAGAGTGGGAGGGAGAAGCAAAAAGTATAGAATTATAAGTGGGGAGTGCTGGCGATCCGCTTATATGTGTAACTGCATTGAGAGTGAATGAGAGTGACTGAGAATGAATGAGTAGAAATTATGCTCTAAGTGATCAAAGGCTGCTCCATTGAACGCATACTCATACATATATGTATATGAATATATCCCATACTAAAATTATGCACATTTGATGTAAATTAAGTATCATGGAAAAAAAAAGAGAATAACAATGACCACAGCATGGGCTAGCCTTCCAGTATTGTGAGCAAAGAGTTCGCTCAGTTGACATATAGAAAGAGAAAAGACAACAATTCCCCTATCAGGCAGATATTTGAATCGCTCGCCATATATAATGGCATGAATACATGAATCAAATAAACTTGAGTAACAATCTAATTTTAAAAGTATTTTTACTCTCTGGTAAATTACATTTCCCATTACTCTTGTTGGGTCACTTTGCATAGCATAAAAATTAATCATACGAAAGCAACTTGTAAACATTTCAACTCATCTTTGAACTGAGTTTCACTCATTATAAGATGTAATTGAAAATATTTTAATGAAAAGTATTTTTCATACTAGATTCTCTTCTAACAACACTTAACATTCATTTGGCTTAGACTAATTGCAGTTATATGAATTAAATTGGGTTTTCATTGTAAAAGTTTCACACAAATAGGTGAATTTGAGGGAGAGAGAGAGAGATAGGGAGAGAGAAAGGGAGAGAGAGAGAGAGAGAGGCATAGCTTCACATTTTTGCAAATTGGTGAATGCCACTTGTGAATACTTTTAGTGGCATGAACTTTCGACTCAGATTATTGGTCTGGTCTGGGACTGTTCTGACTAAGGCTAAGAGCCTAACGAATCCTGGGTCTATTCAATTTAAGTTTGTCAAAGAGCATCAACTATGGTTAAAGAAGTAATAAATTTCGCCTCGAAGCAGTCAAAGGTTGCCCTCGCAGTTGCTGCTGCTGCTACTCCTGCTGCTGCTGCTGCTACTCCTGCTGCTGTTGTTGTTGGTGGCATTGCTGCTGGCTGACAGCATGCACACAGAAATTGTAATAAAAAGCCAAGCGAAAGTAAAGTAAACAGCATTTGGCCTCAACCCGACTCGACTCAACCGACTCCAATCGTGGCTTGTGGCGTGTTGACAACTTTGACTCGGCGACTGTGCAGCGACAACTTTATAAACATCAATTTGAAGTCACTTGCTTGCTGCGTGTATATGTGTATGTGTGTGTGTGTGTGCGTGTGTGTGTTGTAGCACTTTAAGCTGTGGGGCTTGGCAACAGCTGCAATATGGCATTGGCAATGCAGCGAACGCATGCAACATTTTCACAAAAAAAAAAAAAAAAAAAAATTGATTCCGTGCGATTGCGATTGCAAGTGCAGCTGCCACGCCCACAGATAAACGTGTTGCAACAACAACACACACACACACACATACTGAGAATGTTAAGCTAACCAGAGCGACCATCCTTAACACTCATAGAAACCCAACGGGTTGGGGCTCACTCACTTTCATGCTACTTGCAACATGCTCAGCTGGCATTCAACCATCGATCAACAAAAATTTCAAACGTCGCTCATAAAAAACAAAAATTGAAAGGAAAAACGTTGCGAAGACTGAACTGAAACGAAATTGAGCGTAGATTTCTTTTTTCATATTTTTTTTTTTCAGTTGATTTTCCTCGTATTTGCCCACTTCACAACGGGGTGATGGGGGTGGGCGTGGCGCTAGCTAACGGGCTTAGCGGGATTTCAATGGCGAAATTTGTTGCAATATTCGCAATTTGAATTGGAAATATGCTGCAGGCGTTGCATGTTTGCCTAAGTGCCACATTGCTGTTGTGTCACTGCGTGTGTGTGTGTGTGTGTGTGTGTGTGTGTGTGTGTGTTAGTGTGTGTGTGTGTCTCCGTGAATGTTGCTGTGCGTCAGAATATATCAAGATAAGCGACATTTAACGCATTTGCCACACGCTTTTCACGATGCATAAGTGCCACGTTCATATATGCATGTGTGCGTGTGTGTGTTTGTGTGTGTTTGTGTGTGTGTGTGGGAATGTCAAGTGTGCCGCTTGTTATCCAGTTTCACAGCACAGCTGATGTTAATTTTCCCTAGCAACGTTTTTGGCGCATTGGCAAAAATTTCAAATTCAAATATTCCCAAAAAAAAAAAAAAAAAGAAATTTTAAAATATCCAAATCGATTTGAATGATTTGAAATGCCTCAAAGACATGCTAAATAAGTGTATTTTCAGCATGCAGTAGCTAAGAGAAATTGAAATCGAATTGAATTGATTAGAATTTTAAGGGGAAATTTTGTAGTTTAGGACGCGACTCTAAGAGAAGAGTTTATAGGGAATTGGAAGATGTATATATATCAATATAATAGCATAATAATATATGTCATAAATATATATATAGATAGATATAAATAGGTAGATATAGTTAGGTATAGTTATAGTGGCAGAGCTATTCCCATTCCTCTGCCCACTCGGAGGCAACTCTTCGACTCCTTCGCCTCGAGAGATAAACTTTTTATATTGTTTGACTTCGAGCTTCTTAGTTGTGAATGCAATGCTTTTATATGTCAATTGTACAGTACTTAGTACGTAGTAATATCTTATCTAGAATACACATTATAAGAGAAGCCATGCTAAATGCGCGAAGTAGTCTTACGTATGCTAAATAAAAGAAGAGCATAAATGAGTATATTCAAATTCATATTCAAATTCATACACATTTAAGCTTTCAAATCTCTATCTTTGGTCATTTATACGGTCGGAAAGACCCTTTGATGAACGGGTAGACAAACGGACGGATACATTTATACAAATAGATATAGCAGGGTGGACGGAAAGACAGACAGTTAGACAAACGTCCAGAAATGCGGACACATAGATAGATGGACAGATCTACGGACATACATTCAGACGGACGAACATATATATAAATGTATAACAGAGGGATAGTCTGTTATACGGATAAATAGATAGATGGATAGACGTGCGGACAGACATACGGAGAGACAGATATACGTATGTACAGACAGACAGACAGACTGATAGACATATGGACGGACAGGCATTCAGACGGTCGACCATATATAAATGTATAACAGAGAGATAGTCTGTTATACGGACGGGCTGGTAGATTGCAGGATAAATAAATAGATGGATAGACGTGCGGACAGTATGTCTGTCTAGAGAAGAAGACATAGAGACAGACAGATATGCGTATGTACAGACAGACAGACATACGGACGACCATATACATATATAAGTGAGATAGTCTGTTATACGGACGTGCTGGCAGATGGACGGACAAACAGATAGATGGATATCTATCCATATATATAGACGTGCGGACAGACGTGCGGACAGACGTGCGGACTTACGTAGAAGACAGAGAGACAGTCAGATATAGACAGACAGACAAAGGGTCTGATGGACGTACGCACGTGCGGACGGACGGAGGGACAAAGAGACTGATGGACATACGGACGGGCCGATAGGTAGACAGACAGAAAGACAGGTAGACATACTCACATATCTATATTGAATCAGTTCGTAAGCCTGATCAATTATCGATTAACCTCTAAATCCCATCATCAAATTTCCAAATAATAATAAAAAAAGTACAAAAAATTTATATTTTAAATAACTTTAATTAAAATCATTCACTAAAAGCTAAATAAAAATAAAAAATAACGAAATTAAAAATTTTTAAATATAAATAGAATCGACAACAATTTTACTTAACTTGAGCTAATTGAAGAGCATTTAATAAGCAAAACAAAATGCATTTAAATCAACTAGAAAATCGCGCATATTTTCTGTTCCCTTTGACTAGTTTCGTCCCTTTATGCATTGGAGCTGAGATCTCGCCATCGCCAAGCGGCCGCCTTAGACACGGCTGCTGATTAAGTGCTGCTGTTTTGTATCTTGATAAGCTACAGCAGCAACAGCAGCAACAGCAGCTGAATTGCCTTGACTCGATTACGCGATTCGCCATTGCAAATGCAATTTCAGTTCTGGTTCTGTCAAGCGTTTCGTCCCAAGTCGAATTACAATTTTTCCCCACTCGCTCTTTAGTTCGCTCGCTCGCTGTTCGCTTGTCGTAAATGCTTCTCTATGTATATGAAAAAATCCGAACGGACAGACGTGGTGTGGTGGGTTTTGGGTGGGTTTGGGTGGGGTATTGGTTGGGTGGTTCTGTCTCTGGATCGGTTGGTCGCTTGGCCGCTTGGTTGTGTTATCGGTTTGCGGTTGTGGCGCTGTTTGCATTACTCATACGCCACGTATGACAGACGCACATTCTGCGCTGCATTGTGCTGGCAATTGGCGGCAGCTGCTGTCAGCGACTTCCTCTGCTTGCCGCTTAAGTGCACCCACTTCCGCCACAACCTCAACAACAGCAACAGCAACAGCAACATGTTGGCATTGCTTTCGACAGGTTGCAAGCTGCGTCCTCCGCCTTGCACGTACAACTTTGCACATTAATCAAGCGCATTTCATTATGTTTCGTAATTAAAAAATGGAAGAAAAAAAAATCAACAAAAAAATAATGTGAAAAACTCTTTGGCTTTTAATATTCACTCACACCTTCGCCTTCATTATGCATTTTTATTGCGACGTTTAAAATAATGAAACACGAAGTTTCCACAGGCTTCATCATCGTCAGCTCAATCTCAGCCAAGTCTCTCGCTGAGCGATGCCAAAAATTCCAATAGGAAAATGTGTCAAAGCTGCAAATAAAAGCAAACATTTTTTTTTTTGACATTAATTCTGACAGGTTTTTGTTACTGTTGTTGTTGTTGTTGTTGTTGTCGAGCAATATAATTTACCGCCAACCAAAATTTTATTGTGGCTGAAACGTGCGGCTATGACTGTGGCTGTGTCTGTGGCTGTGGTTGGCGCTGTATTGCTAAGTGGTTTTACACAGCTTTGTAGATATTTTTCGGTTAATAACATTATCAATGTCATCGGGCTAACTTCCGACACAAACTTTATGCTACACGTATGTGTATTCGTATGTGTGTGTATATAAAACTGTATAAAACTTTTCCAATTTGTCCTTTGTGCATGTCTTTCGAGTGTAACGAGCAACAGCAGCAACAACAACACCAGCAACAACAACAACAACATTATCAACGGCCAGCAAAGAAAATTAAAATAAAATTCGTCTGCATATTTATGGCGCTGGCTGTAGCAAAATAAAAACACAAACACACGCACAGAGAACAAGGCAGAAAAAAAAAAAAGTTGGCGCTTACGCGTGAACAACTGCAGAAGCGAAGCAAAACCAGCAACAACAGCAACAGCAACAACAACAGCAACAACAACTGAAATTGTTGGTCAGTGGGGAATGGTCAGTGAGGTAGTGGCGCTTGGTGGGAGGGGGAGGGGGGTAGTGGCAGTGTTGCAAAGGGGGCGCACGAAAATTGCGAGAAAATGATGCAGAATGGCAACGTGTGGCACAAATAAACCAGCCGAGAGAATTTCGCACGCGACGACAACAAAAAGCAAGTGCCCCCGAGTTTTGAGTGGAGCGCACCAGTCGCAACAACAGAAAAACAAAATGAAAAACAAAAAAAAAAACACAAGTGAAAGAAAAACATCAGCAGCAGTAGCAGCAGCAACAGCAGGAGTAGTAGCAGCAGCAACAACAGTAACAGCAGGAGTAGTAGAAGCAGCAGCAGGAGTAGTAGCAGCAGAAGCAGCGGCAGCAACAGCAACAACAGCAATAGCAGGAGTAGTAGCAGCAGCAGCAACAACCACAGCAGAAACACAACCAACAACAACAACAACAGCAACAACAACAACAATAGCAGCAGCAACAATAACAGCAGCAGCAACAACAACAGCAGCAGCAACAACAGCAGCAGCAACAACAGCAGGAGTAGTTGCAGTAGCAGCAGCAAAAACAGCAACAGCAACAACAGAAACAACAGTAACAACAACCACAGCAGATACAACAACAACAACCGCTGCAGCAGCAACAGCAAAAACAGCAGCAGCAACAACAGCAGCAACAGCAGCAGCAGCAGGAGCTGCAGCAGAACTATCACAGCTTCCGCTTTATCAACACCCTGAACTTCCGCTGCAGACGGGACAGCCGACAGTCGGCAGGGACTGGCAGCCAAGTGTTGGCCGGTGGGGGGAGGGAGGGAGGGAGGGAGGCCATGCAACGGAGATTGCATGGCCAAAAACTGAACCCAACGGACATTGTCGCTGCTGCGACGCGGCGTATGAGCAACTTTTGTTTTGGCATTTTCATTTATTGCGCGCAATCTTTTTTGGCGCAGTTTTTACACCCGGCCACGGGCCATTGAACTCGTGCGCACAAGGGTTAACTACCCACAATGTTGACGGCCTGAACCGCACACACACACACACACACACACACAGACTTACGCATTACCTTTAATCTTAGACAAACGAGCGAATAACGCACATTCCACAAAAATAAAAAATCAAAAAAAGGTGTCATGAACTGTGACTATAAAATTCGACTGGCTGTCGGCTGCTTTACGGCGTATTTGTTAACTTAGAAAATGGCTTTAATTTTTTTGGTCAAAAAATGAGAATGAAACAAGAAAAAAAAAAAGAAAAAATTGTATTTTTGTGGCATACTAAACCGCGGCAGGCGGCAGCACGCGGCCATAAAGATAACCGCGTACGGCCATTGCCTGGCCAGCTTGGCTGAGTGTAGGTGTGTGTGTCTGTGTGTGTGTGTGTGTGTGTATGTGTGTGAGTGGTGGCTGCCACAAACCGCACAAGCCGCCAACAGCTCACCTCAGTCGGTGTGCGGCTGCATGGACAACGTTGGCGTTGATGTTGCTAATAATTTTACCTCTCATGGCCTTCAGGCCATGGCTGGCAGACGGCTCTGGCCGGTACGGCACGGTTGGCACGGTGGGCCAGGCATTTTATGTGAATCAGAATCAGTGGACGCATAAATCAAAACAAGGAAGCGCCCTGCCGCATGGCTACTCCTGCCAGCATCAGCAGCAGCTACTTCTGTGATAGTCGTTCAGCTCGCACCGTTCATAACTCTCTGCTGTTGGCTCTTGGCACTGCTCGGCACCTTAAGGGCCTTCACATTACATTAAGCGTTTTATTTAAGAATTTAATTCATAAATTAAACATAAATATGTATATAGACGTATATGTATGTCTGTTTATGTTGAATGTGAGTCGCTTCGGGGGCTGTGTAACTTGAATACTTTTTAGGCTGTCGAATTTAATTATTTTCCATATTTTTTCATTTTAATGGAAGACATGTTTAATGCCAGTCACATTAACATATAGGCATGTCTGTTAAATTAAAGTCAACATTTGGTAAATATGTTAAGCATATGTTATGTTTAATATAATTAAGTTTAACACACTTAAACATGGTTTTGAACTGCAATGAAGTAAAATAAATTTGTAATTTCTTCACTCTTAACATATTATTAACATTGGCAACGTAACAGCTGAAAAATGTTCTATATATATTGTATATAGTTTTTTTTTTTAATAGATAACATATTTAGCATATATACATGCCTATCTGTTAAATTAACATCACCAACGTCTGTTAACATGCGTAGCTACTGAAATTTCTTCTTTGACTTGAGCTGTGTTTTACATTTAATTATTTACATTATATTTTACCTATTAACATAGCATTAACATTGCACTTAGCCACATATCGAATGTTCTTAACATGGAATTAACATTAGCACCTTAACAGTTATACATAACAATAACATGATAATACTGACAATGCAATTGTATTCCAAGTTAGATAGGATAATGCAATTTCAGTTCAGGCTGGCCCAACAAGCGCAATAACTGTAGCAAATGCAATAAGACAATAACATTTTGGAGCATTACATTGCCTTTAATCTTATGTTAAAGCTACAGCGATGCCCCTATCTCTGGTTAGAGCAATATGCATTGCCATGACTCGTAGACATTTCATTTGATCAATGCGTAAATGACTTTAACGAGTTTTTTCTTTTTACAGCGAAATCTTCTCGAGAAATCTTCAAGATTAAAGTTCTTCAGATTCATATATATTTATATATACATAGTTGTTACTTTTGTTACTGCTTAATTTAATTCATGTTGATTTGCATCAGCTATATGCACGTTTGTCTGCTGTCTTCGTTACATAGTTAAAACTCTCATGTAATATACATATATTATATATGGGGTTGGTAAATCACTTATGCACATAAATATCATGGCTTGTCAGCCATTGACTCTTAACTCTCTACCTCTCTCTCTCTCTCTCTCTCTCTCTCTATCTCTGTCTGTGGCAGTGCAACTGTTCAAGCTGTCACAAATGCGCATTTTGGTGCATTTTTTATGGCGTCAAGTGTGCTTAAAGTCTAACCAAAAGGCATGGCACGTACGCGCAGTATTCCCCAACTGTGCCTGTCAGCTGCTGCCGCTGCCGCTGCCGCTGCCGCTGCCACTGCCGCTTCGACTGCCGCTGCAGAAGCGGCATTTGAGGCGATTTAACTAAAAGAGTGTACAGAGAGAGATAGACAGACAGCAAAGTAGAGAAGCAGAGCAAGATAAAGACTGCTTGCTGGCATCTTATACACACAACTATTAACTGATGCTGTCGAGTCGAGTCAGGGATAAGCATGAAGGGAGCGAGAGTGTGAGAGTGCGAGAGTTGAGTGAAGTTAAGACTGAGATGAAATGCTGCGCGTAAATCCTCATTAATTGCACGCACATTATGAAAACGAATTCAAATTGATGTGTTTATAGCAGTAGAGGCCAGTGCTGACAGCGCTACAGGGCAATGAGTAGAAGCCAGATTACCTAATCAAAAAAGCTAGAAAAAAGCTAAATAAATATTTGACAAATTTTCACTAATAAAAACCAAAGCTAGAAGAAAATTAAATAAATATTTAAAAAAGTTCACTAATATAAGCTAGCTAAAAGCTAAAAATAATAATAATAATTTTTAAAAAGTAACTTATAAAAAAAAAACAAGTGGAAAAAAAAAATTTAAAAATTCTTCGCTAATAAAAAACAAAGCTAGAAAATATCTAAATAAATATTTGACAAATTTTTATTAATAAAAGTAAAGCTAGAAAAAAGCTTAATAAATAATAATAATTTTTAAATATAACGAATAAAAAATAAAAAAAATAGCTGGAAAAAAACTAAAAAAATATTTTTAAAATTTTCACTAATAAAACAACAGAGCTAGAAAAAAATCTAAATAAATATTTGACAAATTTTCACTAGTAAAAGTCAAGCTAAAAAAAATCTTAATAAATATTTGACAAATTTTCACTAGTAAAAGTCAAGCTAAAAAAAATCTTAATAAATATTTGACAAATTTTCACTAGTAAAAGTCAAGCTAAAAAAAAAAATCTAAATAAATATGTGACTAATTTTCACTAATAAATATCACTAATAAATAATTTCATAATATCATAATTTTACCCGCTAGAGCTTATGGGAAAATAGCCAAGCTAACAGCACTACTCGTAGCACACACAAATACCAACTCACACACACTTACACACACATACACATAGCATGTACGTAGACTTATGCGTATAACAAATCAATTTGACGAGCTTAGCATGTGAATTGCCTGGTTATAAATGCGGCAAACATTTGCTTTTGTTGTGTGTGTGTGTCTGTGTGTCTGTGTGTCTGTATGTGCGTGTGTCTGTGTGTTTGGGGTCGTGTCTTGTTGCCGTGTAACAGCTGCCAGCTGGCCAAGTACCTACATTTTTCGTGGCCCTAGCCAGGCAGCAAGTGAAATCCTTTAACAAATGACTGGGCCCAGCCCAAACAGCATCTCGGCAAGTTCTAGCCAGTGCCAGACTGTGTTAGACTGTAACACTGCCAGACTGCAACTCAATCTCAGAGTGACTCTGTGTATATGTATGTATGTATTACCGTCTGCTCTTTTGCCTGCATGATTTATGCACATTACGCTCTAAGCTAGCTGTGTGTGTGTGTGTCTTGTGTAATGCAAAAGTGCCCGAATGCAAAGCCAAAATAATGCTCAGCATTAATGCCAACAATCAGTTTAGCACTGAATGCTGATGCCCAGTGCAAATAGAAACAGAGCCTTGGCTTGGCTCGTCTCTAAACTGAATCCCAGTCTGAGGCTAAAACAGAATCTGAATCGAAATCTGAATAGGAATCAGAATCAGAATCAGAATCGGAATCTGAATCGGAATCGAAATTAGAATTTGAATTGGAATCTGAGGCATGTGCTTGACTTTTGTCGTTGCATTTTTGATTGTGACACGTTGACAAAATTGCTGGCATCAGCAACGTAAATGTATTTGTATTTGTGTTTGTGTTTGTATTTGTATTTGTATTTGAGTTTGTGCAATGCACAATTCATGTTCCTCCTACTGCATTCAAGTGCCAACTGTGCTGCCACAGCTGCCACACAATTCTACAGACTCCAACTCTGTGCCGGCCACATGCAAATTTTGAATGATGGGCAGCTTTTTGTGTTTGTCAAAGACTCACTTTGCAAAATGCAACAACAGCAGCAACAGCAGCAGCTGCAACAGCAGCAGCTGCACCAAATGAAGGCGTAACAGCACGACTCGTCGGCCCAACGGCCCAAAGTGATTGTAATATGGCAAATACTATCTGGCTAACCACAACTAGCTCTCCGGCTGCATGTAAATGTAAATGGCTCGGAAACGTAGCTGCAACTGCAACAGGAACTGCAACAGCAACTGCAACAGCAAAGGCAAAAGCAAACTAACTGCAGCCAAGTCCCGTTCGGCTGGCTGTTGGGATGCCTTAAAGCTTTTATCTGCTAGATGCTTGACCCGTTGCTGACTTTCATGTTAGTTGACAAAGAGTTAAAGTTTTACTGTCAATGAAAATGGTAAAGTTGTTTGCTACTGCAACAACTGCGGCAAACAAGTCAGCAAATATGGGCTTTAAGGTTTTTAGGGATCAGCATATCTGTGTGATATGCTAGTCAAATATTAGACAGGCCAAGGCTAACAGGCAGACCAATTGTATATTGAGCAAATGTGCTTGTTAAACTAGACAGGGGCATACAAAAGCTATGTATTTTGTTTCCAATTCGAAGATATTCTGCAATTTTAACTGAAAGTTATATGGATTAAATTTAACTGGCAGTTAAAGTTAATTTTCAAGCCATGGCAGTTGTAATAGCAATTAGGCAGTGATTTTATACTTATCTAATATAATTCTACATTTTATCAATCTAAATGTCAAGTTTGTTACAGCTGCTTTGAATTTGCTCTAAAAAGTGCTTGTTAAATTTGACAGCAGCTTGACAGGAATTGTTTTCAGCGCACTCTTAGAAAAATCTGCATAAGATTTACTAAAATTAGATTTGACTTAAAGTGATTTAAGCTTTAAATTATATTGCCAAATATTGAAAACCTCTTGTTAAATTTGACAGGCAGTTAAAGTTAATATACGGAATAACTCTAACTGATAAGTTCAATAGATTTTATTTACATCCTCTTCGACTTTTATCTGTTATCAAATTTAATTTTGGGGTATATTGCCAAGCTTTAAACCTCTTGTTAAATTTGACAGTCAGTTAAAGCTAATAGTCAGCACTACTCTATGGTCTGACTGAGTATCTGAATAACTTTTATCTGTATCCTATCTACTCTTAGCTGTTATTTATTGTAATTCCAATGTATATTGCCTAACATTAAACAGCTTGTCAAATTTGACAATCAGTTAAAGTTAATAGGCTGCCATAAGTGGCTCTGACTGCAAGTCTGCTCTCTTCTACCTACTCCAAGCTGCTCTAAGTTCAAATGTTTCATAACATCAACTTCAAAGTAGATTGCCAAACATTAAGTAGCCTGTTAAATTTGACAGGCAGTTAAGGACACACAACAATAAAGCAGCAGCTGTGGCAGAGAGAAAAATGAATGGAACTTATATTCTAATATGATTTCATAAATCATGCGCAACTTTTTCATCTCTCGCTCCCAAGCAAAGCAAAGCAAAGTTGATTCCAACTGTCGACTCAATGCTTTAAGTCAAATTGTGATTTGCTGAGATCAGATACGGATATGGATACGGATGCGGATGCGGATGTGAATGCCGCCAGACGGTCTGCATGTGTGTGTCCACATGCGTGTCTGTGATTATTATCATTGATTGCAATCGATGATGGGGTCAATTGTTAAAAATAGTTGTATATGTGGGCACAGGCCGAGTGGCCGGGTTGTCGGCTTTGGGCTCAACATTCATAAAAAAATATATAGGGCTATTAGGGTCGTAGTATATATTTCTTTTGCTTTCTCAGCTTTGGAATAGATTTTTATTGCTACTGCTGCTGCTGCTGCTGCTGCTGCTGCTGTTGCCGCTGCTGGCAGCAATTTGGAGCTTGATGGCGCTTATTACTTGCAGCATTTGGGACGCTTGTCCTGTGGCAACGACAAAGGAATTCATAATTTCACTTGCGCCAAAAATTGTCAGTGGCACTGAGCTCTCGAACAGCTGAGCTGAGCCGAGCCAAGCCGAGCTGAGCTGGTCGAGACGCCGTTGGCTGGCCATAGGCAGAAATGGCAAAAACACTTAACAAGTTTATGAAGCAGTTGGGGCAGCAACAGCAGCAGCAGCAGCTGTGCCAGTGGCAATGGCAGTGGTGGCTGCCGAACGGACACATAAATAACTCAATGCGCGTTGAGAGGAGTCGTGTTTCGCGACTGACATAAATTTTAATGCCGCACTTGAAACGCACGAAAGGCGCTGACTGCGCCAAAGATGGACAAACAGTTGCCAACACACAGACAGACAGACAGAGAGAGGACACAGAAAGAGACAGAGAGAGAGAGAGAGAGAGAGAGATTGGGAGATACAGATGTAAAGCGGACAGTGGGAGTTGTTAAATTCAACGGCATAATGCCAAAATGCTGCACAGCAACCTTAACTCGACCGTTAAGCGCATAAAGCGACCGCCGTCCGACGTCGACCGCGTTTGCATTTTGCGGTCCACAATTTGGACCCGCAATCTCACCGAATCCCTGTGTCGTCCCCCATGTTGGCTCAGCCAATGCCATAACAATCCCATTCCCGTTCACAATCCGCATTTATCGCTGCATGGGCATTAAACTGTGACTGTGACTGTGACTGTAGCGATGAAGCGCAGGGTATGGGGAACGGGCAAAGGCATCCGCACATAATGGAAATAAATATACGTACATATACATATAAAATGCCCCCCAAAAAAAAAGCCAAAAAAAAAAGCCAACAAAAAAAATAAATAAATAAACACAAAAATCAACAGTGTGGCAACGCTGCCCTCAATTGTGTTCCGCCCCACTCCCTCTCTACATCTCTCTCAGTCTCTCTCTCTTTCTCTTTCTCTCTCTCTTGGCGCAGTTCAATCAATTTGCTAAAGGGACAAAGCGAGTGCCAGGCTACACTGTAGCCCATGATAAATAAAAATAAAACTATCCTGAATCAAGCTAAACGGAAATACTCTTTCAATTATGCGCGCCGTTAAGAAATGTATATCTATCTATAAAAAAAAAAGAAACAATAATAAGAAAAAGAGCTAGGACATAAATTAACTATACTCTTGACTGGGCTTCAGTGGGGCTCAGCGATGATAACAACTGTGGGGCGACAGCATAAAAAGACGAAAGCTGCACATAAAACATTTCCATGTCGATTATCAAATGGACTAGACTTAAGAGCTGACCAAAAGACTGCATAAAATACCAGACGATGGCCGATTCGACTAAGAGTATAAATATGGCGCAGATATGCCAAATATTTATGTGATTCGAAACAGGAAATTCGACTGACGAGAAATGTTCGACTTCAATGATAATATATATTAAAATTTCTTTAAATTCGAAAAATACATAGCAAAATAAATATTTAAGTTAAATAATAATAATAAAAAATTAGGATTAAAAAAAAAAGATATTTTTAAAATTTAATTGAAGTGCAAATTTAAAAAATATCTTATGCACAAAAAAAAAAAACAATGCAAAATATTTATGTAAGCTAATTTAAATAAAAAAATGTTGATTATTTTAAAAATAATTTTGAAGTCTAATTAATTATTTTATACAAATAAAAAAAAAAAAAATATTTTTAGTGTATGTTTTAATATAATTATCAAAGAATATACAAAAAAATTTTTTGCAATATTTTTTTCAATTTCTTATTTTAATTTTGTATTTTTAAATATTGCTTAAAAATAATGCAATAAAAATGCATTTTTAAAATCTTTTTTATCTTTTTTTAATTATTAAATTTTGTAATTTAAATATTAAAAAAATTAACTTTTTATGTTAATTTATTTAAATTTAATATATATCCAATATATTATATAAATTTATTTATATTCTTTATTAGATTATTATTTTATTAAATTATATTTATATATGTATAAATATATGTATGCACATTTATTCTTGAATATCAAGTTCATTATTATTATCTATATTGTGTTTTATTTATTTATTTATTTTTTTTTAATTCGATTTTGTCTATTGTTAATTCTAATTAAAGAAAAAAAAAACTGAAAAAAATATGTTCATAAAAAATATATATTAATGAATATAAAATATTATTCTTTTTTTTTAACAAGAATATATTCAAATTTTTTTAATTATTTTAAATTTGTTTTCTTTGTATATGAAAATGATTACGTACAGGGTATCTGCTAGTTGTTCACATGCTGCTCACACTCATATTATATGCTTTATTTGAGCACTGTTTGTGGCTTCAAAGCGTCTGCGGCAACAAAAGAAACAACTTCGTCAAGCCATAAAAAATATTAATAACGAGTAAAAATGTTGCAGATAAAAACTGGACAACAAACAGAACAGTAACGAGGGAAACAAATAACACACACAGACAAAGAGGGAGAGGGAGAGGGAGAGTGGGAGCGAGAGGGAGAAGTGGAACAGAGAGTTTTGCATTTTGAAGCCGCTTTCTGTTGACAGTTTGTTCTGCCACAATTTATTGTGTTGCAACGCTTCACATATTGATTGGCTTTGGTGTTGGCCCTAATTAGAGTGTGTGAGAAAGAGAGAGAGAGAGAGAGAGAGAGAGAGAGAGAGAGAGAGAGAGGGAGAGATAGAGACTTGGTAAATAGTTAAGCCCTATTGAAGCTGTTAGCGCCGCTTGCTGTGCGGCTTATTGAATTTACTCATCCATTTGCAACTGCCAATTTGGCAGCTGCCAAAAGTTGAGTTGAGTCGAAACTCAATTTGGGACTGCAGTTTGAGTTGTGGCCTAGAGCAGCTAGACACTAACTTGGCCTGTGCTAATATGAAGACTGCAGTGCATAAATCCATTAAGCTAATCACAAAAATTGCAAAATATGTTGGCAAACGACGACGATGGCAACGGATCACCATCCCAGCCATAAATGTGGAGCAGCCAAAAACAGCTCAACGGCTCAACAGCTAGCTAGCGACTGGCTGGCATGGTCAATCGCACAGTCTAAGCCATACAAAGCCATGATATGCAAAAGGAGTGGCTATCCAATCGCAACATCACCCCCAAAACCCTCTCTCTCTCTCTCTCCCTTACCATCATCCTCTCCCTCCTCTGCTATTCCCCTTGCCATTGGCACCGTTGGTGCTGGTGCATTTCGCTGTCGCAGTTGCTGCCGGCTCGGCATCAGCTTCAGCCATCTCACTGAGCCGCACTAAGCCGACATTTAAGACTTTTCCATCATTTTATTTCATTTCATGTGCACCCGATTTTCCTACAGTCTCCTCTTATCCGGGCTCTTATATATATGTATATTATATATATACATTTTTTTTTTTTTTTTTTTTTTTGAGAAACTGTTCAAGCACTTCGCTTTTAATCTTGCAGCATTCAGCATGACAGCGACAGCAACAGCATCAGCAACAACTACGCTACTTTTGCACAGTGTGACCAACATGATTTGCTATGGGCTTAGTATATTTTTTGATATATTTTAGTTATAATTATTTAAATATTATTTTTATTTAACTTTATTGTTATAAATAAATAAATATAATAATTTTTTAAAATATTTATTTATTTTTGTTTTGCAAATAAACTTTCTACAATAATTGTATTTTATTTTATTTATTTATTTATTTTCACAAAATAATAAAAATAAAATTGTATTTTATTTTATTTATTTATTTATTTTCACAAAATAAAATACAATTATTACAGACATTTTATTTGCTGTCTTTAATATCATTTTATATTCTCATAGTTTTATCAAACACTAAAATAATATACAATTTTTTCAGAAATTATTTTTAGCTGCTTTTATTATTATTTTTTTTTTTTTTTGTATATTTACTATTATTGGCTTTGCTGCAAAGAAGCCTGAAACTAGATAAGATTTATTTAGTTGTAATTTTGAAATTTTCCATTAAAGCAAAAAAATAAAAATAAAGCTAGAAGGCTGAAATTTTGCATACACCTATGGTAGACTAAATTAGAATTGTGGAAAAAGTTGTATATAGTATGGGAAATCCATAAAATTATTAAAAATTACTTTTTAAATTAGTTTATTTGTTTAAATTGAAAAATAGAATTAAATTGCATAAACAAAATTGAATTAATGCCAACATTTCGGAACAATTTAATTTGTTCAATATGTTTAAGCTGATATAATATCAAATTCAATTTTGATTTTAAAAAATATAGTTAAAATATAAAATATATAAAATATTTTCCAACAAATTTTTTACGCTCTAAAAACCTTTTGAATAATATAGATTTTATGGATATATATTAATATATTATATAATATAAATAATTATTTAAAATTGTCATCTATGTTCATTAAACTGGTGCCAATGTGCGCTGCCTGCTGCCTGACCATTGCTTTGGCTTCGCCCAGCCTGAGTGGAGGAAGGCGGCTTGAGGATTTTTGAACAATTCACTGGATACCAGGCCTGGCATGGGCAGGAGAAGTGGCAGGGGGGAGGCGATAGCTGGTTGGCTGTAGCATAGTATAGGCATATAAAAATTACATAAACCAAGATTAAGTAAGAAATTTCTGCACATTGAAGCTCAAGCGGAAACGAAAATGAATATTGAAATTGGTTTGGCAGCTGTGCATGTGTTTTTTCTTCTTCTTGCGCTTGCCTCCTGCTCCTGCTGCTGCTGGTGCTGCTGGTGCTGCTCCTGCTGCCCTTATTTTGTATGCAGGGGAATCCCCTGTATGTGGGTGTGGCAGCCACATGAAAGACTTACAAATGCGGCGCCATAACATATGCAGCTCACAGCACACACAGCAGGCGAGCCAGTGAGCCAAAGTGAGTGTGTGTTTGGGTGGGGCAATGGATGGCACAAGGCACATGGCACATGGCACATGGCACATGGCACAGGATGCGCAGGACACTGGACTGAACTGAACTGAGCTGAACTGAACTGAACTGGGCAAAAATCGGAAATAGGCTGACCAAAGTCACGAAAGCTACAATCGCCTGGCTGCTTGCTACAAATCCGGGTTTCATTTTGCTACTCTCATACGGAAAGCCACGCCCACTGCGCCCAGCCGATGGGCCAGAAGCGAAGTTGCACAAAAATGCTCATGTCAAAAACTAATGCACTGAGATATGAGCTCAGCAACAACTCTTTCCCTCTCTCTCTCTCTCTCTCTCTCTGCTGCTGCTGCTGCTGCTGCTGCTGCTGCTGTTGTGCACATTTTAATTATGTGCCCGACTATAATGTCAGGGCAGAATTGCAAAAGGCGTGGCCATGTCTTTGCCTATACGAGCATAAAGTTTGTCAATCATGCAACAATATTGCACTGGGAGCTGGGATAACTGGAACTGGAACTAAAACTGAAACTGGGCGTACTCAATGGGGCTCTCTTTGTATGTGCGGGTGTTTGTGTTGTGAATTTGCCAGCCAAATGACAGGTAAGCAGGCATTAAAATGAAATGGAGACTCGACAGAAGATCAGACAACTGCCTGCTCCTGCTGCTGCTGCTGCTGCTGTCTGGTGCTGCTGCCTGGTGCTGCTGCTGGTACTCATTTAGTCGATTAGAATCTCTTCGAGCTGTCGTTGACAACACCCAGTTGTCGTAATTTAATTAACGCAGTCACAGCAACAACAACAACAACAACAACAACAGCATACGACATCAAGCATCTGCTGGGTGTAACAAGCATTTATGGCCAGCATGAAAATGTAAATGAAAATGGAATTGCGACAGAAGATAAACACGTTTGACTGCGCCTTTGCTCTACGGCTTTACACTGGAATTATTTATCTGGCCAAATTACATTCTCTGTGCTCAGTTTTTTTTTTTTTCCAAAATTTTTGTTTTTGCATTTATAGCCATCAATTTGTTTGTCTGTTTTCTGGTTGGTTTTACGATGGGTGAAACGAGCGTTTTACGGCCAAATACTATTTGGCGAATGCTAAGTGCTTAATTAAGTTGATGAGCCATCAAACTGAGCTCTATATGAGTAGTATTTAATTGTTATTAAATGATTGCCAGATAGTTGCACAGGTAGCAATACGATAGACGATAGACGATAGACGATATGCTATCAAAGCAGCAAACATAACAATATAAGACTTTACGAGATATTTCATACAAAATGTGCTACAAAATTTATATTCAATTGCAAACAATTTTGAAATGAAATGGCAATTCGTATTTCATCTTTAAGCATTTACAGCTCATCAATAGCTTTAATGGCTGCTAACATAGAGCCAAGCGAAAAAGTATCACTCTTGCTGGGTCAACTTGCTTTGGCTTGTTAGGTAAATGTGAATGGAAAATCTAATTTGGAATTGAAACCTTAATAAGATGCTCGACTTTTATACCATTTGAAATGTATTGTAATGCTTGAGCTGCGATTTCATTCCAGATAATAATAAGTAAGAGAGCTCTGATGAGGCTTTCGCCTTTTCATTTTTTTTTTTTTTTTTTTAATGGCATCTACTCGGTTTACCTTTGCATATTTGCGGCTGCTGCTGCTGCGGCTGTGGCCACAAATCTTGAGGCGGAATCAGCTTGCAGCTCGCCCGCTCATAAAACGCAGCCTAAGGGGAGGGGAAGGCTGATGGTGGGCGGCCAACCCTACCCCACATACAGTTATCGTAAAAAACTAACCAGCCATTTGCATGCAAATACAACCGAGACAAGGACACTCGATTGGGCTGCCCAGGGCATGGGTGGAGGGTAGAGGTAGGATGGAGGAGGGAGAAGGGAGAAGGGCTGGTGGCGTATGGAGTGTGATCTGAGCTTGACGGCTGTTTCCGGCAGCAGGTTAGCCTGCTTGGCTTACGGATGCTGTTGTTGATGTTGATGATGATGATGATGATGATGATGATGATGATGATGATGATGGCAATGATGATGCTGAGACGGTTGCCGGTTGCCTGTTATTAATTGCGCTGTTGCACTTCACAATTCGGCTTTGCATGCAGGCTGCATGACAGATGAGTAGCACTTCATGCCCAAATCGCGAACAGCCTCAACACACACACACACACACACAGAGAGAGACAGACAAAATTGCCAAGTCATTTGCCAACTGTGACTCTGTATGCAAATTACTTTTGCCAGCATCCGGATGAGCGTTGCGGCTATGACACAGAGAGCAATACGAATGGATAGGCAGCGGTGGCAGCGGAGGCAGCGGAGTCAGCAGGTGCATTACATAGGCTAATGCATTGCACGGTGCATCAACAACTTGGCCAACTAACTCACTCTCTCTCTCTCACTCTCTCTCTCTTTCTCTTTCTGCTTTGTTTGTCTGGCAATGAAGTGCAAAGTATGTAAATTAAAATTGGAATTTCGATAATCTGCGTATCAAATGAACACCCGATGCTATATGAGCGGGTGGTATTTACACACATATATCTCTCTATACATATAAAGGGCTTTTAAGTCTTTCTCTCTCTCTCTCTCTCTCTCTCTCGCTCTCTTGTAATATACAAACTATGCGCAAAATTGCGCAAATTTTAACAGCAACAGCAAAATGTCTGCGAATTTCGTGGAAAAATATGCAAATGGAAAACGGCGAGCCGCTTAATAATGCCCACGTTGTGGCAGCAATCGAACGATTAACTTAATTTGAGTAAATTAGAGTGACCAGACGATGTCATACAGTGAAAAGCTCATTGGATGGCCAAAAGCCTAAACTGATTACGAATTATAAGCGTAAAAGTAAGCTTTTGGGCGATAAACTAGTTGACTTTGAAAACTTTTCTATGTCTCTGAGTTCTAAATCTGGAATCAATTGCAGCATATGAACATGCCAAGAGTATTGATTATTAGTTATCGATAGCACAATAATTGCTTCTATAATAATCAATGCATATGTACATATACATACAAATATACATATACATCTATAGACAGTTTAATCATTGATTTGTGAAACACATATCTATGTATCTCTGATTGTTCCGAAGTATCGATTATACATTCATCGATAGTAAAAGAAACGCATCAAAAACAATCACAAACATTTCATATAGGCTTTTATCAAGGTCTTGTTCCGATTACATATTAATCGATAAACAAGAGTATGGATAGTATGATCTCGATCATATAATAATCGATTCTAGAATTACTAACAATTATAGATCACCTTTTCTATGTGTGTGTTGGCTTATAATTACTACAGTATTTCTGTATCGAGTAGCTAATCGTTATCATTAACAGATTAATCGCTTCTAAAGTTACCAATCACAATGCTTATAAAGAGTTTAGTCTTCCCGATATCTAGCATCAGCTACTAGGTATCACTGCGTGTCAATAATATATTATCGATAACAATATTGCAAAATTTGTATGCCTGTCTTAGTCGTGAAACTACTACTCTTTGTCAAGATTATCGATGATTAATTATCGATAACATAAAAATAGCACTAATTCTATTGATAGGCAACTCAGTCTCTTCTCTGCCATACATCATAGCCCAAGTTCAGACTCTACTACAGGATATTTGTTAGCCTACGCCAAGCCTACCACCCACCCTCCCATATATGTTATCTGATGCATTACTTAATTACGGCTTGACTGTAAAGAAAAGCTGTGCGATTGTTAACTGAATTAGGGCCCCTGGTAAGGCCTGCCAAAACTTGAGCTACTTAACTGATGCTGGCCAGACCAAAGCGTGCTCTCATTTGCCGCACAACAACAGAGAAACAAGAGCTGGCCACAATGGAAGAATTGCAGCAGAGCGACGCGACGCGAGCAGTGACTGTGATTCCGGCGCGGGGCAAAAGGATTTCAATTTCTATAAAATAGAAAATAGAATCGCATTAAAACAAAAACTAAACTGCCAGCTAGCTAGCTGACTGTGGATAACCCCCACGCCACGTCATTTGGAGTGTGGAGGTGGTGGAATGAGTGAATGGAATGGGATCGGTGGTGCGTTGGGCAAGCCACAGGCTTTGCTTGTGCTTTAAAAATCGATGACAGAATGGGCCGCTGGCCGTCTTTGCTGTTGCCATTACAAAGACTTAACATTTTTATGCTAATGCAATGACAAAACCGACATGAGTTTGTGCTCTGAGTGTGTTAGTGTGGGTGTGCCAGTGTGTGTGGTGGTGCGGCAGGCAATTGAAGCATATATATATATATATATATATATATATATATATATATTGCATAACATTTATGTAGAAGCGAGCAATGCAACCAGCTCGCCGACAAGGCAGCTGCTGTCATTCGAGTCGACATTGTAATATGTACAAATAAGTAGAGCATATGAGGCGTATGATTAATATTTAAATCATGGCAAAAAAAAAAAAAATAATAATAAAAATACAGAGAGAGGGAAACGAAAACAAAAACTGAGTGCGACGGCCGCGTTTGTAGTTGAATGCGAATGTAAATAAGAATGAGAATATGCAAGCAGAGCACAAAAATGAAATTGAAATGAAACAAGAGACTTAAGTAATAACTGCCGTTATTAACAGGCAGGACTCTGGCAGGACCCCGACACAACTAGCAAGTTTCAGAGGGCTGAGTGTGTGTGTGTGTGTGGGGTTCACATTTTATTGCCTACATTCGAGCGCGGCTACATGTTGATAATGATGTTGTGTCTGCCTGGATGGCTGTGCGTGTGTGTGTGTGTGTGTGTGTGTGTTCATTGAGATTGTTGGCAACAGGAAAACCTACTTTACAAACACAAGCCCACGTTTCGTGGCAGCAGCAGCAGCTGGCAAATAAAAGACATCAGAGAAAGAGCCAACAAATTGCTTTTGGTCAAGAGCGCATTTTGGCCAGATGTAAGCATGACATATTCTACAGTAAAAAAAAAAAGAAGCAGACAACTAAATTTAACTTGGCTTAAATTTCAGCTCAGCTGTGACGCTGTCGCCCAAGGTGCGCAGCGGTAAAGCGCATAAATATTAACATTTCTGAGATAACAAATCATTTGTAGTGTGCAACTGTTTGCTTATTTATGCTTCACTCTCTCTCTCTCACTCTCTCTCTCTCTCTCTCTCTCTCTCTCTCTCTCTGTGCTGTTTACCTCTTAATCTGCAGCCAAGTCCCAAGAGTGAGAGTCGTGGCCATTGCTTCATGACGTCCACAACTGCATTTGCTATGCACCGCATTAATCATACGCACCGTTGTCCGGCTGCTGCCAGGCACATAAACACGCCAACAAGCGAATGTCAGTCAGTTTGCCAGCTCTGGGTGTTTAAGAAGCCAGCAAAAGAAACTAGCATCCATGGCAAAACTTTACAAGTTCAGCAACTAAAGAATTATATGAAGTACGAGTTGTGCTTTCGGCGCTACTGAAGTTGTTGTTGTTGTTGACTGTTCAGTTATTCAAGAGTCTTAGTGTTTGCGTCGAGTCGACTTGACGCGACGCAGCGTCGAAATGCAACTTCTCAAAAAAAAAAAAATAAGAGAAGCAAAAGCATGAGAACAAAAAAAAAGTGAACAAAAACGGAAGCCGGAAAATGGCAGAAGCGAAAGGCGAAAAAAGAAAAATAGAAGAAACACAAAATTAATGTAAATGTAAATAAACTCATAGTTCAAGTTGTGCCGCAGCCAAGAGCCAACAGCAAGCACCCAACAACAAATGGTGTGTGTAAATAAAATGGCATGCATTTAGCATTGCCGCTAAATTAAAACCAAATAAAGCGTCCGCAATATGTTGACCATAAAAAAAACATCAGGCAACGTCTGCAAAAGTGAGCAGCAGCAGCAGCAGCAGCAGCAGCAGGAGCAGGAGCAGCAGGAGTCGCCATAGCAGCAAAAGAGCAACTCGAATTGTGAAGGAAGGAAAGCCAACTTGATGCTTGGATTACATTTAGCTTTTAGCTATATACGTATACACACACACATATATATATATATATATATATATATATATATATATATATATATATATATATATATATATATATATAATGTATGTCTATGAGTAATGCATTTGAATCATAAATTTTTGCCTGGCATGTTGAAAGGCTTTCGTGAAATTGATAAATGCATGGCGTGGCATAATATTATTTTTTGATATATTATTTAAACAAAGTTTTGACGTCAACCAAACTTGGAAATTAAGTGTGCTTTTAGAGTTTTGTGCAGTGCATGGGCCATCAATCAGTGAGTCAATCAAAGCTGCATCAGTCGTTCACTGCGTCTACAATGTATCAGTTAGTCAGTTTGTTTGTTCGTCGCTCAGAGATTCAGCTACTCTACTGTAATTAGTTAATTCAATTAATGCAACAGTGAGTCAGCCCTTCAGTTCATCGGTCAGTGGAATCATCATTCAAGTGTGTCAATCTGTTAAAATGTCAATCAATCTGAGAAGAACTTGGCACTTTAGGCAGGGAGTCGTCTAAATTGATTCAGCCAATCATTCAGTAATTAAATAGGATAGTTAACCAACGAGTCAGTCAATCACCCAAACAAGAAGCCAATCAATGAGTCAGTCAATCAGAAAAAAACTGTCAATCACTCATTCATTCAATGGTTCAATCAAAACTCAACTACTCAGACAATCAATCGATGAATGAATCAGTTAGTCAATTAAGCAAACAGTCAAATAATTAGTACCTCAAAAGTGAATCAATAGTCATTGAATTAGTCAATCATCAATCAGTCAATTGGTCAATCAATGATCCAGTCAATCAGCAATAAATCAGTCAATCAATCAACTTACTCAATGAGCTACTCAGTCAATCATTAATCTATCAGTTAGTCAATTAGCCAATCAATGAGCCAGTCAATCAGCAATTAAAGCAATCAATCAACTCAGTGAATGAGTAAGTCAGTCAAAATTCTATTAGTCAGTTACACAATTGTTCAATCTATCAGTTAGATGCTAAACAGACAGTCAATCAAACAATCAAAAAAGCAATCAATCAGTGTCAGTGAATGAGTCAGTCCATTAAAGTCAACCAAAAGTCAATTGGCTAGTCAATCAATGAGTTAATGAGTCAGTCAATCAGTCAAACAACAAGTTGGTTAATCAGTCAGTCAATCAGTTAATCAATGAGCTAGCCTGATAATTAGTCAGTCAATTAAAATGTCAATAAGACAATCAATCAGTCAATCAATCTGTCAGTTACTAAATTGTGTGTTGGTCAGTCAATCAATCAATCTGCTAAGCAGTTCTTCCATCACTCAGCTGTGATTCACATTCACAAGTCAAGCAGAAATTCAATCAGTCAGTCAGACTGTCAATCAATCAGGCACTCATTGGTCAGTGAATGAATGAATTTCTCAGTCTGTCAATCAATCAGAATTACGTCAATCAGTCGAACTGCCATCTGTCAATCAATCAGTTTATACGATAAACTGCACAAAAAGCACGTTTCGTCCTCTTGTATTTCTTATACATATACGTATATCTATCTATCATTGACATCATGCTACTCCCTGACCCTGTATATATATATATATAATTATTTTACAAATAAAACAGATATGCCTCATGCATTATGCATGCGCAGATATGTATCGATAAATCGCATTGATATGAAGTTGATGTGCTCAATGTCAAATGATTGCAATGGCCGGGCCAAGCTGATGGCAATTCAATATTTTTGGTTTTGTATGTGCTTTTGGAACGGGTATCGGGGGAAATTGACCCATTTCCTGCTGCTGGCAAATACAACACCGAAAACAATGAACAGGAAAAACAGCTTAATTTTCAAGTTCATTGGCGCGCAGACAGGATCAGCCATTGGGGATCAGGGGCAGCAATGCAGACACCCTACATCATTGTATAGCTCAGGACAGGAGACAGGGGACAAAGGGTCATGGGACAGAGGGGGAATTAGGAGGGGGGGCGGTTACGTGTGGTATGCCACTTAATATTGCGCCTGAATGGCTGAATGGCAGCCACTAAACAACTTCCGCACTTGAATGGCAGCTACAAAACCGCAGACAAGGCTCATGCCACCAGCAGTTGGAGCTCTGGCGAGGTGGCATGTGAGCCGTCGCTCGAAAGCCAACTTAAAACAATATTCTGCAAAAACAAGATGGAAAAAGAATAACGAAACAACAACAACAACAACAACAACAACAGCAAATCTGTTTCACAATGCAGCAGCAGCCAACAAAGGCACTAACAATGGTAGTTGCATGCATAATAAACTCCTCTAGCTGGGGCTTTAAGGTTGCCATCTTACTGGAGCGAAAGAAAGCAACAAAGTAGAAAGAGAACGCGACTAGAGAAGGGAGGTGTGGAGTGGTGCGATGGTGGGGTGGGGGAAGGCAGAGGAAGAGGTAGAGCGAACGGTAGAGCGGGCAAGCTGGCGACAGATGAGCGCCAAAATGCAGTCGAAAAGAAAAACCACTAAGAGGGTGCTACATACAAGATGAACGACTAAATGAATACCCTATATAATAATCTAGGTCTGACTTCTTTGTTAGCTTACAAAATTATATCTCATCAACGAAAGCTTCGATTTGATTGAAATTTTTTTTATAAAGAAAAAACTTATTTGTTATGACGTAGAGGGTCTGAATATTCTATATAAATATTTGATATTTTTTCTAATTAAATTAAAAGACTAGATATTAAATCTAAACTAAAATGACAAAATTTATTTGATTGAAATTTAATAATTTATTAATATATATTTAATAATATATTAATATATATTTTTCTTTAAATTAATCAATTTATTTTATTTAAAATTAATTAGTTTATTTAATTTAAATTTTATTTATGTATTACTTTATTTTGTTTGATTTATTTTATTTAAATTAATCAATCTATTTTATTTAAAATTAATTAATCTATTTTATTTATTTTATTAAAATTAACTTATTGCTTTATTCTGTTTAAATTTTTAAATTTATTCTATTTAAAATTAATTATTTTATTTTATTTAAATTCTATTTATTTATTACTTTATTTTGCTTGATTTATTTGATCTATTTTATTTAAAATTAATAAATTATTTTATTTAAAGTTTTTGACTTTTACCCATTTTATTTCAAATTGAATAATTTGTTAATTAAATTTAGCAATTTGTTGTAAAATATTTGTAAAATAAAATTAATTCTTAAGCATCTCAAAATTGCTGGAGTTACTTAAATATTATGGAATACTTCTCAATATTCAGAAAGAACTTTGCTCATGTAACGAATAAGCTTTAAAAATATTTTCACTTATTTTTTATTTTATTTATTATTATTATTATTTTATTTTTTTTTTTTTTTTCTTAAATTTTTACTAATTCTTAATGTCATTCAAACCAATCAATTGATGAAATATATTAGACCAAACCGCCAGCTACATATGCATATCGTCAGCTATTATCATATTCTAAGCATGATTCTATAGTCAAAGATATCTCTTTAAGAGTGAGAGAAAATACACGTATTGCGTCTCTTCTCTTCGCCTTTACACTTGACGTTCGCTGGCTCCTAATTAACTATCTATTGATGATTCACATATAACTATCGTCGACTATGAATGGCTCTCAAGTAACTATGATTCTTTTAGCTGCATTTGAATATGTATGTACTTATATGCCCTTCACTTATTGATATTTGCAAAGTGTACAGGGTATATAAACAGAGACAGCGAATAAGACTGGGCACTTGAGCACAAAAAGAGTCAACGTCAACGCATTTTGAAGAGTGTGCCATTATGCACTACACACACACACACACACACACACAGAAAGAGACATAGTGGCATCTGTGAGTTTTTAAGCTGGCTTTTCCTAAGCGTATTAACATTGTTGCTGTTGCTGTTGCTGTTACATTTGCTGTTACTGTTACTGTTAATGTTGTTGCTGTTGCTGTTGCCTGTGTTGTGTTGCTTGTCAGCCAAGCAGTCGCTTATTGCTTTGCTCATTGCTTGCAATTGCATAGTTGTATATCAGCTTGCCCTACACATACCTACACACACACAGAGACATATACATACATAGCATATACATACATAGCATAACATAGGATGTATATATCCGCTTATCAGCGCACGCCTGCCGCCTGTACTTGGGTTTCAAATTATTAGTAGCTTTGTCTATTTGACTGGCTTGCTCTATATACATACATACATACATACATGCATAGATATGTAGACATGCATACATATATACATTCATACATACATACATACATACAAACATACATCTCACTTCAAGCGCTTATCCCCAACGCAAGCCAACTTCTCTACGCTTCTCTCCTCTCATCTCTCACTATATCTCTTATCCGTTTGGCAGTGGGTCGCGCGTCTGCTTTGCTATTCACTTGACGCGCTGTTTGTCACGGTTAATGCGACACTCAAACATTTACAGCGGCAATCACAGTCGCAGTCACAATTACCTGCCCGGTCACAGTCACAGTGACTGGCTAAGAAATTGGCGTTGGTTTAGATACATAAGGATGCCTTTACATAAATACACACAAAAGTTTCGACTAGGCCAATGCTTGTGTGTGTCTGTCTGTGTATGTACGTATGTGTGTGTGTGTGTGTCGGTGTATGTATCTGTGTGTGTGTGTGTTTGGGGGGCTTCACTTGCCTTGCCATGCTCGCCACTCTCAACACTTTGCTCGTTAGGGTTACATTCATGTCATACGCTAAGTGGCTAAAAGTTGTGCACAACTCATATGTGTCTGTGTGTGTGTGTGTGTGTGTGTGTGTGTGTGTGAGTGTCTTTGTATGTGTGTAAGCCAGCAAGACATTTAATAAGTTTCTTGAACCTTGATGTCTGCCAACACTTTTACTATACAAGAGATATAAGACGTCTTTAAATGAATTTTCCGGCCAAAGCACAACTGAATCAATTGATTAAACTGTAAATCATTTAAATTATATATATATATATATATATATATATATATATATATATATATATATATATATCTGCTATGATACAATGTGAGAGATTAGCTAAGTTTACATTTTAACTAACTATTTTAGTAGGCTGCAAAGCAAACTCTCATTTTAACTTTATCGGGTAGCAAGCTAGTCGAGCATGGCTCTATAAATATATATAGCTATATAGCTAACTGATCAGATAGAATATAATATAAAGTATCAAATGATGATATGATATCATAGTTAAGATATTATTTAGTAATCCAAAACATGTTTTAGTTAGCTGCAAAGCAAACACTCATTATAATATTACCAGGTATCAAGCTAGTCGAGCTTATTTATATATATATATATATAGCTCTCTCGATAACTGTTAAGTTATGTTGCTATAGAGAGTGTCAAACATTATCACAGTTAAAAATCTAATCATTTTTGAGTCAGTTGCATAGCAAACTCTTATTATAATATTACCGGGTATCAAGCTAGTCGGGCATAAAAACTCTCTCTGCTTTTATAAATTGCTTAGTGAACTTTATATAGACAGCTCACAGATCATATGTGCATGACATCTAAGAATACTTTTCATCTAGCATTCCAAGTTCAATTTTAAGTTTTGTAAAGAGCACAATTAAATTAAGGGGTATCAGGCAAGTCGGGCAGACATTATGAAAACTTTTTCCTTGCTTTTATAAATTACACAGCATATTAAATAGTTCCCATATAAACAACTGATACGATTTGCATGACAAAAAACTTTGAAGTTCATTTCATAGCAAACACTCAGTATAAAATTGCCGGGTATCAAGTCAGTCGTGCATGCCCTAATAAAAACTCTGTCTACTGTTATAAATTGCTTTGTATATTAAAAGAAAATTTTAACAAATTTTCAATTAGCGAAATAAATTGTTGCCGCATAGCTGACAGCTTAAAGATCGAAATCGCTAAATAAAATACTTGAGCAAGAAAGAGAGAGAGGGAGAGTGGGAGAGGGAGAATGATAGAGTGGGAGAGAGAGAGAGAGATAGAGTAGCGCAACAATGGGCTAACGGGCAAGACGACATTTAAAGTACAAGAACGTGGCAGCACGAGGGTGCAAAAACTTTTACGGCCAACAACAAAAAGTGATGAAAAAAAAAAAAAAGATAAAAAATTAAATATTTTGGCTCTAGCAGGGCAATTGTGTGGGTGTGGGCGGCTAGATGAGTGTGGGGTGTGGCTGTGGCAACCGAAGCTCGGGCACGTGACAAAGTGAAATTGTTAAATTGAAGGCTGTTAGCGATAAGCGAACACGCAAACAGACAGCCAAAATGGAAAGGGAATAACAAAAAAGAAAAAAAAAAAAAAACTAGACAATCGCATGCAAACAGGTGAAAAGGAGAGAAAAGGTGAGCAAAACTTTGCGCAGCTGATACGAACAGGCAGTGACAGCTGAGCGAGAGAGAGAGAGAGAGAGAGAGAGAGAGAGAGGAGGAGGGAGCGTGACAAGAAAAGATGTTGCTGTGGCGCATGTGGCTATCACTTAACCCGTAACCCGTAGCCCGCATTGCAGAGTCTCGTCAGCTGTTGCTGCTGCTGACTCCTGCTCCTGCTACTCTTGCTGCTGCTGCTGCTGATGCCCTGTGTGTGTGACAGTGCGGCTAGAAACAATTTAAGCATTTAACTTGGCTCGTTAACATTAATTTGGCTGCCCGTTTCCGGGGTTGCTTGACGGGCATGTCCCCAATATCTCCACACCTAGCAGCAATTTGAGGGTCGCCGCTAGCCAAAGGCAAAACACACTAACGAGTTGTCATCAACAGCAGCAGCAGCAGCAGCAATAGCTATAGCAACAGCAACAACAGCAACGCCTGCCCCAGCGGAAGCTGTTGAAATGCTTGCGGATGTTATGCTGACGGATGTGACGGAAGTGACCGTTACTTGCGCCATCCTGGCCAGCCATTTGCTGCATGTGAAGCGTCAATTTGAGTGGCGCCAGCAAGCCAGCAAGCCAGCCAGCCAGCTAGCGCCTCGAGCAGCATCGACTGCTTAATCTGGTCACGCCCACATGCGACTGTCTCGGGAATTGCCAATGTGATATGCAAATACTTTTAATATGCCCCAAGCCATGACAATGCCTAGATGCCGCACAATTATTATGCGTATCTAAAATTAAATCAGTTGCAGCTAAAGATAGAATACACAGAGATAGAGAGAGACAGAGAAAGCAAGTGGAGAGAGATGGTAACACTGCAGCAGGAGACATTCGCCCACGCAAACAACAGCGAAACTATTTAGCAATTGTTGTCCACGTCCTCGTCCTCATCCTCGTCGTCGTCCTCATTCTCGTCCTCGTCCTCGTCCTCGTCGTCATCGTCTTCGTCCTGATTGTTTGTTATTGCGTATTGTGGCGTAATTTATGTACGCCTGGCGGTTTCTGTTTCACTTTTGGCAAATAAACGCAATGACGTTGTGGGCGTCAGGCAATAAATATTATAGAATTGTTTGTGCCTTTAAGCTAGGTAAGCGAAGCAAGAGAAAGTGAGAGAGAGAGAGAGAGAGAGAGAGAGAGAGAGCGAGACTTGGCAATTAGACTATAAGAATCAATGTGATTGAGAATATATAAATATTTATAGAGAGCGTAACCTATGCAAAAGATTAAAAATTCAGTTTACAAAAACTGAAAGAGATATTCGCATATGTATATGTAAATATACAATAATAAAATATATAGGATATATAATGAAATATACTAGAGATCAAAGTATAGTTTTACCATAGTTTTACGTGTGTTCAAATACTTAATAATAATATTCATGTAATTTCATGCAATACAAAACCCTTATCACAGATCGAATCTGTCAATAAATTTATTCACTTATTTATTTATTTAGTTATATATAAATATATATATATTAGCTAAATATTTGCGAACTGTGATACTTAAGCTTCATTTGTTTGTATATATTATGTAAATTTTTTTATTTTTTTTGTTTTATTTACTTAACGAATAATGAATACTTAATGAATACATTTATTGTTTGATATATTTATAATATTTTGTTTAATACAAATTTTATTTTTTATAATTTTTTACTTTTACTTTTATTTTTACTTTTTATTTATTATTATTTTTTTACTAATTACTTGTAGTTTAGCCCTAATATTTAAAAAAAAAAAAAAGAAAAAAAAACTTTTATTAGTAAAATATACGCCAAAACGAATGATAATTTTTTGTTATATTCTTGAAAAAAAAAATACTACAAATTATTTTAAATGAAATTAATGAATCAAAATAAAATTTTGTATATTATTATTTGTACAAATTTTATTTACATTAAATTTTTTATTTATTGCAATTTATTTATACATTTTTTTTTACTAATTAATATTACTTAAAGCACTTGCAAAATAAAGCTTAAAATATTTTTAAATGATTTTATTCGTAAAACTTATTTAAAAGCGCTAAATTTATTGCCAAATATTTGTTATATTCTTAAAAAAAATAAAAATAAATAAAAAAGTATTAATAATACAAATTTTTTTAAATGAAATTTAGTAACCAACCACTTTTCCTTTTATAACTTTCATTTTATATTTAACGAAATTCACTTAATTAAAATCGAAGCCTTCAATGAAGAGATTCAATTTAATTAAGCTGCTGCAAAAAGTGGAACCATAAGCTTCGGGATGCTAAGATGCTATTCGCTACACGCAGACTTAAAGACTTCGTGCTCAGCGTTCATTTAGTTATTATTATATTCAATATTTTGCCAAATGCCAAGACAGAGTTAACGCCTCGACTGACTGGAGTATCTGAATTACAGAATCAGTGAGAGGACTGACTGTCTTGCTTTTGTTAACCTCTGGCACGTCTTACTGAAGCGACTGACCTCCTTTGGTACACATAGAGATATTGATATAGTGATACGCACTCACACACACATCGATATATATGTATATAATTATATGCACACACACACACACATATGTATGTATATAATTACAACGCTATCATAGATACCTATGTTGTAGCAATGTGGGTGACATAGACCAAATACGCATAGTAGGCAAGCATACAGAAACTCACACAATTAGAAGCCGCAAACAGATAGAGGGGGAGGAGAGATAGACAGAGAGAGAGGGGGAGAGAGACAGGCCATACCGATTAAATTTCTGGCACGACCGCGACTTTATCGGTGCTGTAGAGGTGCCGGACGGTTGGTTGGTCGGAGTGGCTTGGTGGGCGCTGGAACATCGACTGGTATCTGGTTGGGTGCGGCATTAGTGGATGCTGGGATGCTGCTCATTTAAAGCGCCATCCAAAGGACATTACATTTTATTTGAGCTGAGCGCACGCTCTCGAATTAACTTGCGGCCTCATTTATTGCATTCCGAAAATGATTTCGTATAATTTTGCCGTTAACGCGTAAAATTTTAATGCGCCACGAACTCAACTTTAGCCAATGGCACTATGGGCCAAAAGCTCACGTTATTTGGTAAAAAAAAAAAGATATAAATATAGAACTAGCGATTTGATTGAAAATTTAGAGCTAGAATTTTATATATGGAAGTTTTTAGAAAAAACTTAAAATTTTGAGTATATTTTGTTCAGCTTCTTTGCTATCCTCATTGATCCTATGCTGTGTTCAAAGCAAAATTTTATTGGCATTTTAAATAAGTATTAAGATGTATAAATATTAATGATTATTAAAATGTTGGGCTGAGAAGCTGAAACTTGACTTATTTGTCATTTACAGAAAATTGCAAATTTTTTAAATCAATTTAGCAAACTTTTAAAAATTTCAAGCTTATTAAATTTCATCCAATATTACGTAATATTTGTGTAATCTTAATATAACCATGGCAAAATGTTTAAATGAATACATATATTTTAATTTTTACATATATTATTATAAATATATTTTATTTACTTTATTTGCTTTTTTTTAAGATATACAATTTTTATTTAATGATCGAAAATATTATAATTATTATTATAAATTTTTTTTAAACCTTATTTGCAAAATTTTTATTATAATGATTGAATGTATTATTAGTATTATTATTATTATTATTATTATTATTCTTGATTTACTTTATTTACTTTTTTTATTAAATACAAAATATTTATTAAAATGAATGAAAATATTATTTTTATGAGTATTAATATTTTTCATTTGCTTTTATTTTATTAAATAACAAATATTTATTAAAATGATCGAGAATATTCAATATTAAAAGTCTTCAACTAACATAATTATAAGGAATATAAAGAAATATATTTATGGATTTATATATTTATATTTTTATATATTTCATATATTTATATAATTATATATTTATATATTTTTATATTCATATACTTTATATATTTAAATATTTATTTAACAAATTTATCGGTTACCGGTCATCGGTTTAGTTTTTAACAAGAAAAACGGCCATTTCGCCCATAGTGCAGTGGCTGACGACGGACGACAGACGGAAGCTGTCGTGTTCAGACCAATTTCGAGTTATAGTAACAGTTTTTGTATTAGCTGTATAATTATCTAACCAAATCAAGTTGTTTTTAATGGCCAATAGCAGCTGCTAAACTGAGAGAGAGAGAGAGAGAGAGAGAGAGAGAGAGAGAGAGAGAGCTCTTAGCCTGAATGGTGCTTAGACTAAAATATTAGATCAATTCGTATGGAAATAGATGCAATATCAAGTAGTTAGCAGACAGAGAGAGTGAGATAGAAAAGGGTAGAGGAAGTGAGAGGGAAGATGCCGACTTTCACAATATGGCATAGGTAATCAAATTTATAGCGATTATTACATATTCTGCATGATAATGCAGTTGCCACTTGCCTCTAGCACTTGCCACGGGCTGCCACAGCCACTGTCAGTGTCAAGAGCCTCTCCCTGTGTGTGTGTGTGTGTGTGTGTGTGTGTGTGTGTGTGTGTGTGTGTGTGTGTTGGGCATGCATAATTTATGGCAAACAGCCTTTGGCTGCTTGGCCACTGCCTGCAGTCATGCAGTTTGGCCACGCCCATGCCCCAGTTTGGTAGCAAACAAATGCACAGCAAATGCATCAATTTTGTGACAGGCAGGCTCAAGCGGACAACAAGACAGAGATAGAGATAAAGACAGAGACAGAAACCAAGACCAACAGCGAGACCGAGACCAAGACCGAGACCGAGACCGAGCCCTTGAGCCGGGCTTGCTATTGTGCTGGGGCGTGGCACTTAATTGAGCAATTAATTGCAATTAGCCATTAAATGTTGTTGTTGCCAACAGCAGCAACAACAGCAGCAACAGCATTGGCAGCATTGGCATTGGCAGCTCTAGGATTTGCAGGGAACTCAACTCAACTCCAGCCGGATGCCACTAGCTGCCCTGGCACATGCAACCGTTAATGGGCGACACTTTAGTGGCTACAAAGCTTCGATTATGGCCTAGAGCAAATGACAACAAGGCCGCACGTAGCCCGCTAATGGCATTCATTAATATGCCCACAACAAAGAGCAACGCTCCTGCTGCTGCTGCTCCATCTCCTCCTCCTCATCCTCCTCCTGCTGCTGCTGCTGTTGCTGTTGCATGGCGTGCGTGCCAGCCAAAAGCAATCCACTCTTGCCATGGCCAATACACCATAATCTAATCACACATGTGGCTGACTGAGCCGAGACTCTAAACACTTCAAAACGTCGCCTACGTGATCTGATTTGCTCGCTTTATTGCCACCAAATACGAAATTAACCAAATTCATAGTTAAGCATGTGTGTGTCTGTGTGTGTGTGTGTGAGTGTGTATATCTCAAGGTCAAACTGAAGAGCATTGAATTGCCTATTTGACTGAATTTATTGCAATCCATGACCAGAAAATATTTTACTGTTGAGCCTTGCTATGGATAAACCAATCATGATTTTAACGCCTTTTTTGTGGGCGTGGCAATACTGAAAAAATACACTGTAATTTTTACAATTAACATTGCTTCAGACTTTTGCTTAAGATTTGCCGAAAATTCTATGACAGATTGGATGTGTTTGAATCTGTTACAGTCTTTTATATTATATATGTATATATACTAGATATTTGAAGTGTGAAATTGGTAGCCTAAGATCAAGAATATATAGCGTATATATCTAGCGTATATATCTATATATCTCAATCAATCGATTGAGTTTAAATGCTCTGTTGAAGAGATCAACTCAATGAAATTCATATTCATTCATATCTACCCACTCGCTCTCTTTCTCTCTATTCATCTCTCAATTCCTATCTCTCAATCAATATCTCTCCCTCTCTCTCTGTCCCTCTCACTCTCTCTCTCTCGCTCTCTCTCGCTCTCTCTCTCTCTCTCTCTCTCTCTCTCTCTATCTATCTATCTATCTATCTATCTATCTATCCATTTACCTCTCTCTCTCTCTCTCTCTCTCTCTCTCTCTCTCTCTCTCTCTCTCTCTCTCTCACTCTCTATCTATCTATCTATCTATCTATCTTTGGTCTTCGGTTGAACGCTCTTATACTATTTTCCAGAACATCGTTTAGAGAGCGATACACTTTACGCTCACATAATGAGGGTCACAATAGGTGAGCTGTTAACACAACGAGTCTATGCAAACGGTCTTCATATTCACACTTACGTAGCGAATAAATCCCTCGTTTATATAATAATACATACACAAAAAAAAAAAGACTTTTTGCTTCATAAAACTCAACCAAACAGTCGGGAGAAAAACGAGAGCGCAAAAGGCCATAAAATTGCTGTCCGATCGCAAACGAAGAACTGCTTAAGAAACTATCGGTTGCTCTCTGAGTTTTATTCTCAAAGTGTGAGTGAAAGATAAACATTTACAGACATCGAGAAAAGATGTTTGTGAGCTCTTGATTCTCATATACTATAGATATTATAACTAAAGCATGTTTAAATATTGCTAACTATTGAGTGATTCTCTGATATTCTAATTTGTTAAGATTTTTGAGTTAAACATTTGACTTCGATAGAAACTAATATTATAAAGAATGATCTACTAGACCATTTAGCAAATCAATATATTGCTAGAATATATTTATATATACTAATTGAGTGCGTGATAAATCTGAGATTTTGAAGCTGGAGCTGGAATACTTAAGCTACTGCAGAGACAGCTTCCAGATAACTTCACATATTCAGTTTCAACTGCTTCTACATGGGAAAAGCAAGTCAAGTATTCCTTATTGATAAGCAATTTAAATAGATGATCAATTCAATTTTTGCCATACTCTAAATGAATTGATTCGAGGAATGCTAATTCAAGGAATGCCGCATCGATTACGCAGCTGCTAATACAGTTTGAAAACTACTGCAGTTGAAATTATAAATGCGTTGCCCCCGGGGCGTCTGTATATGGTTGGCAACAGCCATTAAAAGTCTATCAATATTTGTCGAGCAAATAAATTTATGTAGATTTGCACACACAGAGAGAAACACTCGAGAGAACACACACACACACACACACACATACAGCGACTCGAGCTAGCGCGTACTTGAAAAGTTTTGGCCTATGATTGTTGTTGGCTGACAGCAGGAGGGGCAGGAGTAGCAGGAGGAGCAGGAGAAGGAGCTGAAATGAGAGGAGTTGAGTTGTGGTGGAGAGAGTTGTGGTAAGCTGAGCCGAGTGCCAAAACAGTTATGAGGTGTGTGAATCGTTTGTTGGTATTGGTAAGTGCGAACAGTTCTGAAGGCAGTTCAATGCCGTCCGTCCGTCTCGTTGTCCATTCCATTCCATTCGATCCAGTCTGCAGCTTCACGTGCTCGAGCATGATGCAAAGTTTTTGGCACATCAATAAACTAAACTTGAATGGAGTTTGGGGCGCGCCGACAGCTGGAAATGTGCCTTAAGCATGCCATGAATTATTTAGTTTCTGTTTACCTTCCACTCTATGGCCGCTATGGTCGCTCCTTCATTTTATTTCATGTTGTTGCCAGGCAGCTGCAAGTTTTGGCCAATTGCGAGCACGTGCGGCACCACTGGTCCGCCGCCGCCTACTTGATTGTCCTTTAATATGCACCGCAAGGCGCCGCAGTTTGCGCCGTTTGCACTCTGCTACCTAAGTAATTGTCCTAATTGACCCAACCGCTCGACTGCCTAACTCCCTGGCTGACCGCCTTTAGATGCACCAAATTACCAGTCAAACCTATCGAATTAACTATCCAATTTTCACAAAGTTTCGCAAAGCCGTACGCCAATCACAATCGAAATTACATTAAGAATTTCGAGTCTCAGTCGAAATTTCATTACGACATTACGAAAGGGGAAAACACAGCGCTTTAAGCTGTTTTATTAAGTGCTAGAAAATGCTAGAGAAGAATGTGGAAAAGCGTATTAGTTATATATGCATTAGTTGGCCTCACCAGCGTGTGTGAGAAGCACATAGAGAGGCGTTACTTGTTATATGAGTGAGAAGAGAGGCGATATAACTAAATATGATTTTATATTAATACCTCGAGTGAGTGTGAGAAGCTCATAGAGAGGCGTAAGACTAATATATGCTTTAGTGGCCTCGTCGGAATGTATGAGAAGCACATAGAGAGGCGTAATAGTAAAATATGCTTTAGTGGTCTCGCCTGAATGTGTGAGAAGCGCATAGAGAGGCGTAACATCTATACGTTTTTAAAAGATTACCTATAGGCCTCACTTGAGTGTGCGAGAATCGCATAGAGAGGCCCACTTGATATGTATATATATGGGAAAGCCAAATATTATTGATATTTCTAGATCTAACTGGACAGCCAGAGAGTCGTAAAGACTCGATATTTTTGCTTTGCTACTAAGTAAATGAGAATGACAGAGAAAGGCGCCCTAGTTATTCGTGTAGAAAAGCTTTAAGATATATTATTATTATTATTTACATATCTCAATAGACGCAATAGATATATAGCTGGAAAAATAAATTAAGCTTTTTATAGGTTTAGCTCGATTATATGAAAATCGCTTGGAAAGGCGACTTAGATAGAGGCTGCTTGCGCTATACAAACTTATAAACTCTAAACACTCAAGCTTAAAGCATTTAAACGTTTAAACAAAAATTTGCTTTAAGCTTTGTTATCAATGTGTTTCTCGCAGATTTTTTTTTCAAGGCCACAGAAATATTTTACCAAGAAAAAAAATACATATATTAAAAAAAATACAATAAAATAAATATTTGCACAAGCTGTGCGTAGGCTAAAAGAATGCAAACGGCTTATTGCTGGAATTCATAACTTTTATGGCTTTAAAATCAAAAACTCATTTGTGATTCGGCACCTGTGGCTGGGCGTGGTCTAAGCCTAGGCCAATTTAAGAGCTTACACGCTGCTTGGCTCCTAACAACCACACATCCTGACTCCCGCACCCAAAGGACTAATTTAGATGTCGGCTTTAAGCCAATTGTTGAAGCTACACTGGGAGAGGGATCGGGGTCGGGGGCGGTGGCTGTGTAATGTTAAGCTCATTGGCTTCAGCTCAAGGTCCGATCTATGAATATTTTTGCAATAGCAGCGCCGCCCACCAACAATTACAAATGTCAGAAGCCGTTGAAGAAAAAAAAAATAAAAAAAAATAAAAATAAAAATAAATAAAATAAATATATAGAGAACGAAAAAAAAAACACGATGAATCCCCTTGCCACGGCAGGATGGTATTGTAGCTGCCCTTTATAAGCTGCAGAAGCAACATCAACTGAAGCGAGAGCGAACCAAACGCTGAATCTGAAGCCAGGTGCTGCTGCTGCTGCTGCTGCTGCTGCTGCTGCTGCTGTGGCTGTGGCTGGGACTGTGGCTTTGGCTGTGGCATAAGCTGCTGGGGGCAAAAGCTGTTGGCAACGTCAAACCAAACCAAAGCCACTTATTGGTTGAACAAATTTAATTGGCAGCCGCAACAAGCAGCAGCAGCAGCAGCATCGATGGGGCACAGGCTAGGTAGGGCTAAGGGCTGTAGCTGGGAGCTGGGGTGACAGCCAACAATGGGAGCGATACGTTAATGCAGGTTAAACTGCCGCCACGGATGGCTGGCTCTAAGGCCGGCAGAAAGTCATTGCCAGAGTTTCATAAAATTCAATTGAGTTGCAAGTCGAAGTTGAAACACATATTTCTTCTCCCTTTCCCGTTCTCTTTTCTCTTTCTTTTCAATGCTCCAATGACCTTAGCTGACAACTCACCTGTCCATAGAGTCACACGCGCACACATCCAAATACTTTTCGATTGAATTTATTTTATTTTATGTATTTTTTTTTTCTCATCTCTTCTGCTTGCAGCCTGCTCAGCTGGACCGCACGAGAAGCGCCTGCTGCACGCTCTGCTGGACAACTACAACAGCTTGGAGCGGCCCGTGGTCAACGAATCCGATCCATTGCAATTGAGTTTCGGTCTAACACTTATGCAAATTATCGATGTGGTGAGTACATTGAATCTCTTTGAATAACTCCAAGTTCACAGCAAATATTATAGTCATTTGTCGTTAACAATTGAAGTGAAGTTATGTATAAAGTGTGATTGTATATCAAAAAATTGAAACTTAAAGCAATATATGAAACAATAATAATATATATTTAAATAATATAATATATGATATTTTTTATGTTTTCTGAAAGTTTTTTTTTTCTATTGCTTTTATTTGGTCAGCCCAAGTTCTGTATATATTCTATTGGACTCTCTCAGAGAGTTGCCAAAAACTATTTCTAATCTAGGTCTAGTTAGTTATTAACCGTTTCTCTCTCTCTACCATTTTCTGCTCCTATCGAACATCATATCAAGTAGAGTTCTATGCTATTCTCATTTAGTATTTCAAGCATATAAATTTAACTTGTTCACTTGCGTGATATTTCTTTGCATATCAAGCTTTATTATCAATAAACCTCTATCTAGCCATTTTTAGCTGTCGTTGTTCATTTAATGTCAAGCGCTGTTCTATGTGTAAAGCTTAAAAGTCAAATTTAAGTTGTTCAATTGACATATAATTCTGCCTATTGTTAGCCCAAGGCTTACAGATTATTTTCTAGTTAATGCAAACTGCCTCTCTTTGCGATTCTCATATATTGGTATTTATAGCTTAAATGCCAGCATTGAAATGTTTCACAAACTTTTCTTTCCAACTAGCCTAGTTATAGAACTAATACATGCAGAGCGTATTCTAGCTAAAGCAAACTGCCTCTCTTTGCGATTCTCATATAGCATTTATAGCTTAACACACAAACTTTTCTTTCTATTTAGCTTACCAATGGAGCTACTAGATACCGATTCTTTTTTAGTTTATACAAACGGCCTCTCTTTGCAATTCTCATATAATACTTGAATAGTTCTATTCACCTTATTTTCCACTTAAATACACGGGGTATTATATGTATTCTAGCTACGCAAGCTAAGCGACAATTTAAAATGGTTTTAGAATGACTTTTGCTGAACCGAACTTGAATTTATTTTTGGCTGAGCTCAGCTGACAGTGGGCAAACATTTGGTAAAATGATGGCATGACACCAATATCTGGACTGACATAGTGCCCCAGTACAAGCCAGTAAATATATAAGTATATGCCCACACGCTTTCTCCACCTCTCGCTCCCTCACACCCTCCCTCTGGCTGTGTATTTATGTCATTTCTGCACAGGCTTTGCCAATGAAACGACATTATGCGCCAGAGATGCCAACTACTTGCAAAGAGCCCAAAAAACTCCAGCGACGCGTGCAAGACAACGGCACAAAATTATGCCATGAGTGCACATTATGGCCATTAGCCAGAAGTGCCAACTTGCCATCGTCTCTGGATTATTGTGGCAGCATCAGCAGAACGGAGCCCAAGTGCCGTCACTTGCCGCAAGTCGCAAAATTCGACAATTTACTCACCATGCTCGAGTTAAGAGTTGATGCTAAAAGTATTGCCCATCTACACGGTCCCAACGGGCTTCGTTCGACTTCAAATGTGGTCGGAACAATACACAAATGGAACAACAAGCAAGATGCTTTTACAGCTATTAATGACAAACGGATTTGAATCAAAACTGTTTTGTAGATCTTTAATTTTGACTTGATAGCATGTTCATATACTTCTAGATGGATATTCACCTAGTTGGAATCTAATTGGAGTTGCATTAAGTAAAGTAAAAGCTGAGGCTTGCACAAGCGCAGGCTGACACAGCAAAAGTGATACTATTTGCAAGAGCTATAATTCAGGAAATATTTATGTTATTAATATTATTTAAATGAAGATATATTTAATATGATATGCCATTAAATAAAAAAACTATTTATGTTTAGTAAGGTGAGTATAATAATTAACTAGTGACAAGTGTATTAAATATTTGAATATATCACATTTATAATAATTTAATAATATATACTGTAGAATCCGCTTATAACGGTAGTACAATTATTGCGATGCAAATTCCGATCCCCATACAAACTTTTGTGATCAAAATGTTATTATCTTCCGGGTATAGCGATGGTGCCCTGAATGTCGTTATAAGCGAATTAAACTGTATATGAATTTATCTAGTCTAAGACTAGTTAGAATTTATCTATAAAATATCATACATTATTTAATGTGGATTCCAACTGGAGTATATAATATTAACTGCTTCTGCATGGATATTGACATAGTATAAATCTAATTGGAATTTTATCAACTAGCTGACTCAGCAAGAGTGATGCAATTTTCAGTGAACATATCTTTGCAGCAATTTAAGTTATTATTAATATTTAAATGCTGAAATATTTTATGTAATATGCCATTTAATTTAAAATTATTTTAAAGCCTAACAAAAATGAGCCACATCTATAGGGTCCATTAATTTTGCCACATTTAAATTTAAAAAAAAAATCAATGGCAAACAAAAAAAACGGCAACAAAATTAATGGAATCATCAACGCGATGATAGGTTGAACTTTTAGATGCCGTTGGCCTCTGTTACACTCGATGGTCTCCTAGCTGATATATCTCTGTGTGTGTGTGTGTAGGTTTGGGTGTTGCACTCATGTATTTGTGAAATGTTGCAAGTTTGTATAAGCTCACCAGCTGAATGCAAATAGTGACAAAGCGACCGTAATTGGATGAAACGGAAATGAGGTAGAAGGAAGCGAACGGGCGGACTTTCAACTACTGCTGCTGGTGGCTCGGCTGCTGCTGCCCGCTGTGCATTTCACCTGATAAAGTGAGCTTCGAAGTGCGCTAATTAAAAGTGCCGTTACCCGCAAAAAACAGCTGCTCACGCCCCGCTCACCGGACCCCGCCCCTATTCGCCACAATTTACAAACGGTTTTTGATTACAAAGCAAGCGTTGAGTGGAGACTAAAAAAAAAAAAAATAGCAGGGAGAAGCTATTGCCGCTCCTTATAATCGCGCTCAGCTTTAGCTAGACAAAGGTGCACAGGCGAAAGAGAAGAAGAAGCGATAGCAGGTGGAAAAAAAAACATAGCAGACAGCTTACCAAAACCACAATACAGCAGCCGCACGAATACGATGATAACGGCTAACGAGTATCCAGAATCGTGTGGAGAGTAGAGAGAAGTAGAGAATAGTGGAGAGTGGAGAATGGAAAGTTGAGAGAAGAGTGTAGAAAATAGAGGGTGTAGAATGGAGAGAGTAGAGGGTAGAAAATAGAAAGTGAAGAATGTAGTGTGGTGAGTGAAGAGTGGAGAAAGGAGAAAGGAGAATGGTAATGATGTGGAGAATAGAAAGTGTAGAGTGGAAAGTTATGGAGTGGATAATGGAGAGTGTAGAATGGAGATTAGTGAGTGGCTAGTGGAGAGTGGAGATTGAGGAGTGGGAAATGTAAAATGGAGAATGGAAAAGGGAGAATGGAAAAGGGAGAGTGGAGATTGAAGAGGATAAGAGGATAATGGAGAGTGGAGAGTGAGATTGAGGAGTGGAGAATGGAAAGTAGAGAGTGGAGAATGAAGAATGTAGAATGGAGATTGACAGTAGAGAATGAAAAATGGAGAATGGAGACTGAAAAAAAAGAGTGGAGCATGGAGACCGGAGAAAAATGGAGCATAAATAGTGGAGAGTTTTTAGTGCCGAGTGAAGTGTAAAAAATTGAAAATGGTGAGTAAAGAATAGAAAATAGTGAATAGAAGTGGCAAGTGGAGAGTTAGGAAAGGAGAGCAGAGAATGGAAATTGAAGTGTAGAGAATGGAGAGTGGACACCTGATAATACAGAATGGAGAGTGTAGAGTTTATAGTAAAGAATGGAGAGTGGAGAGTCGAAAATGCTACGGAGGTGGATGTGGTAAGGAAACAAGCTCTTGAGTATTCCACCTTTCTTCTTCTCCGTCTCCATATCTCCCCCAACCTCTCTACCTCTCTCTCTCTCTCTCTCTCTCTCTCTCTCTCTCTCTCTCTCTCTCACTCTGGTAAACCTGCTGATGTTCTTCTTGGACGTAATGACGGTCAGTCCAGCGATTACAAGCAATGCGAAGATATCATTATTTGCTTGGCCTTGGCCGGCTGCTAATTAAGTTGGAAGCCTCTACCGAAATCCCAGAGCCAGTTAATAACATTTCGCGGGCTGGAATTGAACGAGCGTAGGCAACGCCACTTGACAGTAATAGTAATGTGCTATGCCAGGGGACAGCAACTGGAATTGGCAGAGGTTGGAGTTGAGTTAGCATTTTAGGTTTTCGAATGGTAGTTCAACTGCTTTGAGTTTGGCTAATAAAAGCATCGCATTGTTTGACAATTTGCCATTGCAGACTTTTGGGACTTCTTTTGGTCTCTCTCTCTCTCTCTCTCTCTCACTCTCTTTGACTATCGCTCTCTCTCTCTTTCAGTGCACTAGTAAATTACAAACATAAATCACTTGATAAGTGACGCTTACGCTGCCCCCAGGCTGCCGTTCGTGCCTTGTAGTAGCTGAAACTTATCAGCTAAACAGCAATCAGGTCAGCAATAGCAACAGCCAAGTACTCAACCCAATGGCTAAATGTGGGCGTATTACAGCTGTCTGTGTGTATGTAGAGTGTGTGTAGAGTTGCACATCTTTTTGTTAAGTTCAGTCGAACATAAATTTCTTTAGAATTGTCAATGGTAGCAGCTGCAGCGCCCAGACCAAAAACCCTTCAGGTCTCTAGTGCGTGTCACTCTCTACCTTCCTCTCTCTCTCTCGCACTCTCTCTCTCTCTATATATATATATATATATATTTGCCAGCGTATGTAATGCTTTTGCTACATACTTGCCTTTTTAGTATCCACCCACACGCGCTGTCATTTGTGCAGCACTTTTGTTGCACTTTGCACTTGGCATTTAATGGATGCAGCAGCATTGTGAGCTGCAAAAGAGAATGAAAACTAAAAAGTAAATGTTGCAAAGTAGGTGGCAACTGGTGCGGTCGGGCTGAGCCCGAGCAGCTCGAGACGGTACACGCTGCGTATGAGTGATTTTTATGCATCAACTATATTTGTCACACTCGAGATGACTTCAGCTGAGCCCTGTAAATGCGTGGGCGTTGATTGTTTAATGACATCATTCAGTCTAAATGACTTTTCTTTTTTTTTTTTGCGCATTTTTGTTTCCACTGTCTGCATAGCAGTTGAATTTCTATTGTTTCACACAAAGAAAAAAAAAAAAAAAAGAAAAACATTTCACATTGATTTTGTCTAGCAAATATTTTCATTTTAGCTAGGTTGACCCCTAACTTGTTACTCACTTTTTCAGCTGACGCCTCTCCCTCTCTCTCTCTCTCTATCCCACTCTCGCCATCTCCCTCGCTCTCTCACACACTGTCTAGCTTAGTGGCCTGCGTCATAGCCACAGTCATGTCTGCGGCAGGAAATTGTGTGTGTGGCTCTCGGCTCTGTCTGTATTTTAAAGTAATTTTTATGCTGCTTTATGTGGGACGTGCCTTTTACGCAATTTGTCTACATTTAGACCAAAACCCATCCAGGCCCACATCCATACCCTAACACCCCCTGCCGGCTGCCTCATGGCCGCCCTGCTGTTTGCAACACCTGCTCGCTTGTCGGCTTTTGTTGGTTTATGCCACAAATCCCAGCTAGATGAAGTCCATAATACCGAAAAATACGAAATATTTGTATCCGTTTCCGCCGCTCGTGCACCATCAAAAACAACAAGTAAATGTGCTCTAGTCGGTTATGCCCGACTCGCAAATACCCTAAGGCATAGCAAATATAGAAAATATAAAAAATTTACGGACCGTCGGAAGGAGGGACAAACGGAGAGGTGAGTAGACGAATAGACGAACGAGTAGAAGCAAGAAGAGACGGACGTATTGAAATATGGACAAACGGACGTACAGAAAAATAGACTAACGAATAGAAGAACAGACAGAAGGACACGGACGTACAGATCTCTAAGTTCATACAGTTACATAGAAAAAGAAAAAACAGTTAACGAAAGCCAAAAACAAGTTAAAGAAATTGATCGATAATTAAAAAATGTGTTGAGTTATCGAAAATCGATTAAGTTGTACTGTGATGGCAAGAGTATAAATTGCATATTTCAAGACGAACGCATGGAAAACAGTCGGATGGACGGACAAATGGAAAGACGAGTAGACGAACGGACAGACGGAAGTATAGCTGGAAGAATAGACGCAGGGACAGAGAGAAGAATATACGGACGGGCAGAAAGATAGACAGACGGATAGCGGATGGGATGGATGCAAAGACGAAATGATTGGCGGAACGTAGAATGGATACATAGAACGAAAGGCGGACAGGCGGTCTGATGAACGAATAGAAGGATGGACAGACGTACAGATGGACAGGCGTACGAATGGACAGACAAATGGATGGACAGATGAACGTATGGACAGACGTATGAACAGCCATAGAAATGAGCAGATGCACAGCAGATGCATGTCTATATTGACTTATCTCCTAGCCCAGATCCAGATCTGCCCCATGTCTCTATATATAATCTAGTATATATATATAGTTTATCTGGTCTGCCACGCTTTCTTCTATCCGTTACATACATTGTCAGCAAGCCAATATACCACAAAATTCCATTTTCCAATGATTTCAATGGGTATACAAATTGTGCGTAACTCTCAACCCCAATTCGCCCGCTTATACATCTCTATGGCTGTGTGTGTAGTGTGCGTGTGTATATCGAGCGATAAGATGCAGAGCTTCCAACAGATTTGTTTGCTTTTTATTGCGCTGAATATGTGCGTTTAGCAGCCGCGTTTGGCAACTGCGGCCTCAATGCGCTCCTTCGTTTATTTCTTTCTTTCTCTTTTTCAGTATACATTTTTTTTTTTTTTGGTTTTTTGTTTTTTTGTTTTTTGTTTGCCAAGTTAAGCTCAGGAACTTGGAATCGTCGCCCCCCCTCCCCCCAACCCCGCCCCATCCACAACCAAATATATTTGTTTGTGCATTAGCGCAGCAGCTGGGCAACAGTTCGAAGCCAGTTCAGCCTCCATTATTCAGCCTCATCATCGAATGGACTCTGACGTATATTGAAGATTTGACGTATTTCCGCCGATGTCTTGCCACTGATCATTAGGGCCACCGTGCGGCAGGTTAGCTCCAGCAGGCCACGTATATCCAAATAGTTGGCGGCCAACATCAATTGGAATAGCATCGCCTGATCCACATTGCTGATGAACTCCTTGTCCCAGCTACTGATGGCACCATGAATGGCCGGCACTTCATCATCGTTTGGCGGCACAACATCGTTCTTATGATGCTCTGCCCACAACAGCACCTGGTGCAATGTAGTCGAATTGACATTCGATAAGGGCACCACCGTACCATCGTTATCATCGCAGCAATAATCCAGCATTGACTTGATGGTCTCCGAGCATTTGGCCGCACGCACATCCGTCTCAAAGATCACGCCATCCGAGGACTGCAATTTGATGCGCTGCATCTTTAGCCCAAGTCTATAATGTTAGTCAACAACAATTGCTGTTCACTGAGCTCGTGTAGTTATAATTTGATTTTTTTGTTTTTTGTTTTTCAAATCGAAATTTAAATTTTTTATGAAAATTTTTGTCGCTTTTTTCTCGGTTTTTCTTTTCTCTATTTTTTTTACAGATTTGACTTTTTCCAGAATAATGCTGTGTCAGCGTATCACATCAATTCCGTATGCGATATTAGACTTTGATTTGTCATTTACTTTCTATATCGATAGCTCAGGGCCTACTACAATATATATCGCATGATGTATTTTTTATTTTTTTTACATACATTTATCGTACTTATTACGATATTGCCATTCACATCACGTCGCACACCTCATGCGCTGGCAAATCACTATAAGCTCACACACACACACACACACACACACACACACGCATACACGTGTTTGTCTGTCTGTCTTTTTTTTTTTTTTGCTTGAGTGCAATGGGATTTTACGGAATACGCAGCAATTTGCAACTGCTTCAGGCTGATGCCAGGCAGTATTTCGACATTAATTGAGAACGTTATATGCCAGGCACACTCACACACACACACCTACACACACACGCACACTGTTTGAGCTTGGACTGACTGGTAAAGCCTCTAAATATTTGCTCGCTGTAAATAAAAAAAAAAAGAAATATATGTAAAAAAAATATATATATATAAATATTCTCTGTATTTATGCACATAATAATAATAATAATATCAGCCAGGCAGTGCCATAAATAAATAAATAAATGGGAGAAAATGTAAGACTAGAAAATACCCAAAAGCTTCAGCTTTGCTTTGGACAGATTCTCAGTGTATGCAGAATATAAACGTAATATTACAATAGAAATTGGCATGAAATATAATGAGGAAATTGTATATAAAGCGAAGCATAATTAGAAAAGGATTAGAACAAATATTTGAGCGAACTCGAAACATATTAAGTCTGTAGAATTTATCGCTTACAAGCGACAGCCAGTTGAAGGTGATGAGAGTTTTATATGCCAATATATGATGGGCTCAGCATGTGTTTAGAAATACAAATTTTATTAGCACTGCAGATGCACGCCACGTGCTGTAAAAGAATCAATATATCATAAGAAAGTATAAGATATCATCAGATATCATGGGATATCATGAGATATCATGAGATATCATGAAATATCATGAGATATAATGAGATATCATGAGATATCATGAGATATCATGAGATATCATGAGATATCATGAAATATCATGAGTCATCATATCATGATAAGTTCATAAGATCATCATCATAAGAGCATAAGAGTTCTATAAGAGTATAGGAAACGTTGGCGAGTTCAATGTGATTACAGAGCTCACACAAATAACTGTTGACCAATCTTAATGTCTTTTCTTTCGAAAAGACTCAGAGATAAGAAAATCGATAACTATTCCCGTTTCAAAGTTATCGATTAAAGCCGTTTATAGAACGTTTTAAACAGCTATGTAATTATAACTTATTCACCTTTAGAGCTACAGTCTCAAGCTCTTGGCAATTTGAGTAAAAATTCAGAACTCAGAGATAAGGAAATCGATAACTGTTCCCATTTCAAAATTATCGATGACAGCTGTTTATCGAGAATCAGTTACAAAATTATATCTCATTCATCTTTAGAGCTACAGTTTCCAAGTCTTTAGATCTTAATTCAATACAATTTGATTTTTGTTAGATTTTAGATACAGGGCCTCAATTGCTCAGTGCGAGAGCGACTTAGTATACGATATTAATCGATTGATCTTGTGTTTGTGCTTTGGCAAATATACACATTTAATATATATATGCCGTGGCACGAATATAACGTGCCGAAATATTGCTAGAGTAGGTATCGAAATTATTAACTAAGTTGGCAGGATCCTTCCTGATAAACTCAAATTGGTACTTCACAAGAGTGAGACAAATATAGTGCCTGGAGTTGCTGACAAGAGATCAAGTTGGCCGGTCTAGACGATGACTTGAACATATTATTGTAGAGAACCTTCGAGAAGTTCGACAAGAGAGCAACAACGCAGGTAATTCCTGATATGGCGTGGCGATTTGTAATAGAAAAGATATAGAGATTGACCAATCTCCGACATATATAGTATAAAATTTCATTATTTGTTAATTGGATTGAGTAAATCTATCTAGTAGAAAAAATGATTCAGTAATTCGTAAACTTCCCATAAACACGCGCTTTTTGAGTGTGGATCGTATGCTATGCATAGAAGTTTATGCTCTTCAGTAAAGCTCTCTACATGCTTCAGGGTATCTTCTAGTCGGGCGTACTCCTCATACGCTTTTAGACAGCAGTTGTATCTCTTGACACTTTGCCACTTGCCAGTCTTGCATGTCATATTGTCGCCAGTGTGCCACACGCCACGCCCACAAATACAATAGTGATAGTGGGCGTGGCAGAAGGTGGTTGTGGAGCTGGTTGTGGATCTAGTGTGAGGCTGGCGTGTGTGTGTGTATATATATTGGGCAGGCAGCTAATTAATATGTTGAAGTAGTATTAATTACGCTGCTGTCCGCACTGGTTTGAGGGCGTTCAATCAACACAAGTGACAAGTGACTCTGGGCACGCACGCAAACACAAACACACACACACACACACACGGACACGAACACGAACACGTGCACACTTGGCCAGCAGACAGTTGAAATATAATAATAAACAACTAGTTAATGCCACATATATCTCTGATTGGCAATTAACTTGATGCGCCTATCGTTTTATAACAAATGACTATTCAAACAATAAGCCCAATTTAACAAAGCAGACATTGAACACGCCCCGCCCACCTTCTGCTATCCAAAAACCAAAGCAAGTGAGCAGCTCGCCCACCCATTGGTTAAGATGAGCGCAGCTGCTGCGGTCGTTTGACCAGCCATAGCCATAGTAGTGGGAGGGAGACGAAGATTGAGTGAGTGGAGCTGACCACCACTCTATCTAACTCTCTTACACTCTCTCTCTCTCTCTTATTGCTCATGGCTGTGTGTCTATTGTGCATGATTGTAATGCAAATGTGAATTGGCAACTGTACGTTGCATGCCACAGAAGGGTGGCCGTGCGGACGGGCTGGCGAGAGGGCGGGCGGTTGGTCGTTGCAAATGTCGTAAATTGTGCAAAGTTGAGACTGTCAACTGTTGACACTTTATGTGACAAAATAGCAGCATTTATGTTCACTAAAACTAATGTTTGTATGTCGCAACTCTTAGCTCTAGCTCTATGTCTCTCTCTCTCTCTCTCGCTCGCTCTCTTTGAATGTGTAACATTTGCTTATATAATGCATGTAATTGCTTTTACACGCACCGTTATGCTGCACACACTCGCAACCTGACTTTGAGTGACATAGCTTAAAGTAATGGCTGCTCCATGGCATTGTCAGGCCAATCGATTAAGCAACCATAGCAGCAAAGACACAGAGCCTATTAGCTGCTAGCTGAATCGATGTAATTTACATATAAGCTGCAATTAAAAGTTATAAGCTTATTTCAACTTTATGTATGCCAAATGTAATTTGTAGATTATTTAATATTGAAAATTTTTTCAACAATATAATTGTTTAAATGATAATTAAAATTAAATTCTCAAAATAAATATTCTATAACTATTTTAATATCCAAACTTCAATTGGAAATTTTTATTTTTCTTATTTACACATTTAAATCCATTCGCCTATTTGTGTTGCCTTTCGCCAACCGCAATTCCTATTCGCTTCTATTCATTCAACGATCGTGCCTAGCGCGCCAACTCGCTCCCACTCAGCAACTCGTGGGACTCTATTTAGCAAGAGCTATGTTTGTCTCTCTTCCACTCTCGGTCTGAATAGTCTGCTGGAAGAATCGTCAGAAGATCACATGACATTACAGGTAGAAGTATGTACTACTTTTGCCTCCCTCTCTCACATGAAATTAGATTTCGTAACTACGTCCAAAAGCAATTAGAAGTTTGCGACTAAGATGCAAACTCACTCGTTTAGCATTTCATTTACAGCTACTCTATACAAACTCTCAGCCTTCTCTCGCTTCATCAGCCAATCAGAACTAACTTGAATATAATCGAGACTATATTTTAATCATACATAAATATATGTTGGAATATCCATATTTCAGCATTTAAATAACAGCATTATTCAACACTTTATTCAGTGTTTTTTCAATAACATAACTCACACACTTGAAGCTTCGACAAATCAATTTAATCATTTTATTCAAGTTTATTATCAAGATATATATTTATATAGTCTATAATCACTCCATCACAATCATTGAATTTTGAATATTTTATAAATATAAATTCGAGTAATTACGCAGAGCGCCCACGGCACAACAGTATGAATAAATTCGAGAGCATTAATGAATTGTTCCGTATATTTGTTGCCCGCTGTCCGCTGTCCAATCATAATTGTTGGGTCGCTTCGCTTTTGCCATATGAATTCATAATTTGGCGAGGTTTTTCTCTTTTGATATTGCACGTGTTTTTGCCGTTGTATTATTTTACTTTATTATTATTGTTTTTTTCTGTTTCTGTTTCTTTTTTTTTTTTTTGTCAGTTTGGCTGCTGGCATTAAAACAATTAAATATGGATGAAGGCACGTCGCTGAAATATGTTTCACTAAGTGTCGAAAAACTTTGGCATATCAAATTACGCGACGCTCTAACAAATAGAGAGCACGCACAAACACATACACACACACACACACACACACATACACGCATACCTCTCAGCTAGACTCTGCCACATGTCCAGTTGTCTTTGGTTGACCACCGCGAAACCTATTTGCCATATGCACATGTCAGGCAGCTGCTGTCTCCTGTCTCACTCTATCAAACTCTCCCTCTCCCACTCTCTCCCTCTCTCACTCTCGACATCTCTGTTTAACATATTATGGACATAAAAGGCATTATTAAAGCACGCACGCAGCCGGCGCAGATAAGTATGCTACACATTTTGCCAGGCTTCATATAAATGTGCGTAAGCATCTCTCTCTCTCTCTCTCTCTGTGTGTGCGTGTGTGTGTGTGTGTTTATGAATGCATGTCAGATTGTCAGCCACATATGATACTGGCCACGCCCACCGCGCGAAAATGGCCAACAACCATAAATTATACAAATAAACAAAAGCACTTTATACTACAAGCCGCAAGCGGCCAAAAAAAAAAAAACATCCCGTCACGCCCACCTTCACGCCCCCTTTTGGCTGTTGCAGCCCACCTCATCAGCATCTTTGCAATTGAAATGGGCAGAAGCATAAAAATATTATTTTCTCTCTTTTTTGTTTCCATATTTCCGAGCTATTTGTACCCTGTTAATTATGCAAATGCGACAAGCGGGTATGCTAATGAATGAAAGTAACATTTATGTATGTATATTAACATATATACATACATACTTAAATAATATGAATGTGTTTATAAACTCGTATATAAAATAATAATTATTTGATCAAATTGAAACATTATAGAGTATTTCAATGTCTATATGGAAAGCTTATACAAATGTACATATACATATATTGCATATGAATCTGTTTTATATGTTTCCTGTATCTATATATCTCTCTCTGTGTGTGTGTGTGTGTGAAATGTTTATTAACGAGACTTTTGGTCGACTTGTAAACCAATTTTGTGCACAATTCACGCCATTTTCAGCTGTTCCTGCTGTTGTCATTAACAGTGGTCACTTGTATTGTTCGAAGAGGAAAAAAATAATAATAAAAATGGAAAAAAACACAGCACATGTTCATATTTAGCATGAAATAAAGCAAAAAGTTAATATCATTAATTAATTGCATGCCAAGCGCATAAACGCTTAAAAGGCCATTCACTTATTTATGCCACATTTCATTCTTTTCATTTTTGCATTTTTCATTATGCCCTGACGGGTCAAAATAGTCTGCAACAGAGTTATAATAACTCTTAATGCATACGCAGCTTACGCCATTTTTAATGCGATTTTAAGCACTTGTGTGTGAGTGCAAAAGAGAAAGACCGATCAGCTATCAAATTATGTATGTACATACAAATGCATGCACAAACATGTACATATACATAGCATCAGCACTTGAGCAATTAATATGCTTGTCTTGCTCACACACATGCAAATATGCAACTTTCAATCAATCGAAGAGCAATAAGCAAAGCCAGGCTTGATCGTGACGCGTCAGAGTAGAGCAGACATAATGGCGCAGCATAATTTACAATTATTTAATACTATGCTTGATTCGCTCACACGTATATATTTTAATAAACAACTGCCAATAAGAAAGCCACAATGAAAGTGAGTCTTGATCACACATAGTAATTGCGCATTAATGTATGCACTATTTCTGCTCAGGTAGAAAGAAAATATTTAATTACAAATTTCTAAATTTCAAATGCAACAAAAATATGCCAAGCCAATGCTTTAAATTGCCAGCTGATGAGCATTTATAGCAACTGTAGCCAGTACTCTGCAGCCACCTCTGACTCTCTCTATATCTCTATCTTTTCTGCTTCGTATTAAACGTTGACCGCAGCATCTGTAAGTATGTGTGTGTGTGAGTGTGCGGTCGTGTGGTTTGTTTACCGTTCTAATTAATTGTTGAGTTGCTTTCACCCACTCGCTTGCCTTGTGTGTGTGCGTGTGTCTGGCAGCTGCTCATTTAAAATTGCATTTGACGCTGAACAAAATGCGGGCAAATTACAAAATATTTATCGCCAATGCCAACACGTCCGACGCAATCAACTGACCCCTTGCTGACCATCACGTTGGGTCTGGTGCGGCCCCTATTGAATTTAGCATATATTAGTTTTATGCAATGCCACAAAACAAGCGTCCTTACCCCCCGACTGCTCTCCATGTCCAGTTGTCTTTTGCCATTTGCCACTATGCATTTTCAGTTCCAGTTCCACTTCCAGTTTCAGTCTGAAAAAACAATCATTTCTGTCAGCAAGCGTTTCATTCCATTCGCCTTCTTTTCCTCTCTCCCATTCGAACGCTCTTGCTCTCTCGCTCTAACGCCTGGCAATGGCAGCGACCATTTGCGGTTCGTTTCGCTATTTCAAAGTTTGCCTTTTTCCTCTCTTCCCTCTTGTTTTTTTTTTTTTATTTTGACAAATTTGCTCAACAATTTGAACTGCTAACTATGGAAATTTACAGTACGAGCACACATGCATTTGTCAGGATGTGTGGGCGTGTGTGTGTTTGTGTGGGCGTGTGTGTGTGTGTGTACATGTGTGAAAGCTTTTAATTTAGTGCATAATTGCGTAATCAGTGGGGCAGGGGCCAAAGACAGGGCAAGCAATGTTGGCAAACTCAACTCCAACCGTTTTTTTTTTTCTTTTTTTATTTATTTATTTTTTTTTTGTCCAGTGTGGCTAGAAATAAATTCAATTAAATTCAATTAAAATAAATAAATAAGCCAGTTTCGTGGCGGCATTAAATTAAATTTTGGCACAGCATCAAACAGAAACGCGCAGGGAGATGAACAAGTCCATGAATAGTTCGAATGTGGCACAAATTATTTCTGAATTCGGTTTCGTATCATTGCACAATCTCTTTTCCCCTGTCATTCGGCCCACTGTGTGTATGTGTGTGTGTGTGTGAGTGAACATGCATACATGTCTATCTATCTACCGCTAGATAGATAGCTATATCTATCCCACTCTCACTCCTACACTCTCTCACCCAATTTCCTTTGTGCGCACTCTTTTGGGTATTTAATTAGTTGTTTTGCTTTTGCGTTCCTTTTTTGTGTTGCGGTTTTTTTTCCCTAGCATGAAAACGATTTACGCAATGCAATCAAAATCAACATTTGGCAATAAAAATAATGATTGTAATGACAGTAATGATGATGAGCGGCATTGGTTAGATAACATTATTGAGAAATTTAACAATATGCTAATTTTATTTTTAAATGAGAATTTCAAAATATGCTGCTGTGTACGCCAATGCGAGAGGGAATAGCCACTAGGGTTGACTCTCAATATCATCTATCGATACTTAACCATCTATCTATCGATAAATAATCATATCGATGGATGTAAAGTGGACAATGGTTGGCGATGGTGCGATCAAGAAGAGTTTGAGAAGGAGAAGGAGAGCGCAATTTTAAGTGGAAAGCTAAAACGGTTAAAAGCACAAATTCAAGAATAATAATTATGTATGCATGTATGTATGTATATACATATATATGTGTGTATGTGAGTAAATAACGAAATAAAGCTTCCTACAATAATGTTAATGAATAAATAAATGATTAATTTCAAATGATACTCTATTTAAATTTACTTTAATTAATGAAATTTAAAATTAATAATTATCTTAATCATAAGAATCTTTGATAGCTGAAACAAAAAATTGAAGGCCATTGTTTTCGCATTAATTAAAGCACTTTCATTATATCCAGCGCCATTTGATATATCAAAGCTCTCAGCAGTGCCAATGTCAATGCACTTAAATGCTTGTTGCCAACAAACACTTCTGTCAGTATATTTTGTACAGTGTACTACAAGCATGCATAAAAGCATTCAAAAAAAGAAAAAAAAAACACTGTAGCAATCAGATCCGCATACATATGTTTGCATGTATGCAGTTGTCTACTTCCATGTGCAGCTGTGTGCATGTGTGTGTGTGTGTGTGTGTGTGCATCTTACACAAGCGAAATAGGTCCGTAACATAAACAAAGGCGCTATTTTTAAATAAAGCGATGCCGACACATGCACACAGCCATTCACAGACACAATACAACACATACACACACACACACACACACACACACACACATGCATACTCGCATAAATACACTTAGTTTCATTCAATTAACGTTGGCCAGAAAACGAGCTGCCGCGGAATGGGAGCACACGAGTGTAAGTGTGAGTGTGAGTGAGTAAGCCTGCGGTTGGGCATGGTTTGCTGAGAGCATACTCTCGCTCTGTTGCACTGCTCGTCTAGAGTTGCGCTCACTCGCTTACTCTACTCACGCGCCACACTCACTGGCTCGCTCACTCTCCACACTCTCCACATACTCCTCTCACACACTTACTCGTTCGCTTGATCCATCTCTCTTGCGCTACTTACTGCATCTGCGGCTTGGTTTGTTTGTGTGCAATTCTGCTGCCGCTGCTGTTGTTGCTGTGTTTGCTGCTGTCGTGGTTTCTGCCGTTATTCAGCTTTGCATACGCTGCGTGCCGTTTTTCTTTCTTGTTTATTTTTATTTTTTTTTGTACCGCTCGCTTTTTATTCTGTCACTGCTCCACTTTGCATGTTTTTGTTTTTGTGCTCTCGCTCCTCGTCGTGCAGTTGCTGTTTGCATAGACAATTGTAAAACAAAGCCAGCAAGCAGCACGTGAGCTTAAAGAGCTCGACGCAGCAGCAGCGGCAGCGTCAGCGTCAGCGTCAGCGCTGTCGATGTCTGTGTTTTAGCATAGTAAGCGCTTTGATTGTTTATTTGCGTCAGCTCGCACAATACTAATTTCTCTATTCTTTCTCTCCACATATACATATGTATGTATGTATGCATATCTGTCTCCCTCCCACTGCCGCTATGGACAATTCTCCTCTCTGGTTAGCTTTTGCTATTGCCTTTGATTTGCATAGTGGCCACAGTGGTCGCTGCCGCAGACTCTTAAATACACATGTATACACACACACACACACACACACACACGCATTTATAAAGATTTCTGTGTGTGTGTGTGTTTATCGCGGACCAGTCGTACATTAAATCGCCAGCCATTTATCAGCTGCCAATTGGCTTTAAAGCTGCAGCGCTCAACTTTTCCAATAAGCAACTTTTATCGCCAGCTTGTGTTGCCATATCAGCTGCACACACACACACACACACACATATACGCACATTAATACATTTGCCAAATGTAAGTGAGGGGCACACAGGTACGCATGCTGTGAACTCGACCGAGTCAAGGTGAAGGCAAATGTCAGCAGCCCACACACAACGGAAGTGTGCAGCAGCCGCTGCCGCCGTCGCGGCCGTCCGCCTACCAAATGCGCTGCTCCTCGTTTCGCTTTTAATTTCCTTTGAAGAAAACTTATCACCCAGCACGAAATGCCAAAGAAATAGCAATAAAAGAGAGTGAGAGCGAGAGAGAGAGGCAGAGACAGAGACAGAGAAAAAAAATATATATAAAGCGAAATGCCACCGGAACTTAAAACCTAGTCCTGCAAGAGAATAACTTTTGCTTTTGAAGCAGCAGCAGCAGCGACAGCGACGGCGACGGCAACGGCAGCAACGACAACGGCACAGGCAATGTCAATGGCAACAACGTCGCTGCCGACGTCAACGCAGTTGCGACTGTCTGCGTGCGTGTGTGTGTGTGAGTTGAGTTTGTGATTTAAAAAGTGCATTTGATACCCGTGGCAATGGCAATGAATTCTGCCTTAGCCAAAGCTCATTCTCTCAGCGTGTCTGTGTATTAGTGTGTGTGCGTTTCTATGCTTTCGTAGCCCACGCTCACACTCTTGCCCTCTCGCTCTCTCGCTCTCTTGCCCTTTCGCTTGCCTGCTTATGTAGCGCTGTCATTTGCACGTGGCCAGCGGGCGTGCGCTGCGAGCTTTTGTTCTCGTCTTTTTATTTCCTTTCTTGTTTTTTTTATTTTTTGTCAGTTCCACTTTTCGCTGGCCAAGTCGTGTCCGCTTGTCCGGCGGCAAGGCCAACATGGCAACGTGACTGGACCAGCATCGCGCACCAGCTCAGCTCAGCTCAGTTCAGCTGGCAATCGGATTCGTTAGGCTCATTAACGAGCTGCAATCCTTTCATAGGCGCCCTAAATGCCATTTGCTAATGCAAATATACGCAAAGTACATTAACAAATTGTATTTCAAAATATATGCAAAAAAATAAATAAATAAAATAAATAAATAAAATAAATAAATAAAATAAATAAATAAAATAAATAAATAAAATAAAAAATAAAATAAAATGAAATAAATAAATGAAATATTGCAATTTTTAATGCATTTCATACATTGAGATTTAATCTCAATGGTTTAAAATAAAATTATGAAAATAAAAAAAATATTTACAGCGAGGTGTGTTCAAAGAGCAAGGGGAATGTGAAATGTGAGTGGGTTATGCATATATGTTTACATATGATTTACGATATTAAATTTTAGATATTTCATTTTCATTGAATTTTCAATATTCGCTATACGATTTAGTTTAGTTTTCATATTCGATATTTGAAACTCGATTTCCAATATTTCACTCTAGATATTTTATATTTCACCTGTGATTTGCGACATTCGATTATCGTTATTTTATATTTGATCTTTGACTTTCGAAATTCGATAGTTGATTTTCCATATAGGGCATTCTCTCTTCGTTATTTTATATATTTTATATATATTTCGATTTCGAATATTTGATTTTCAATAGTATATATTAAATCTTCGATTTTCGATATACATTACCTTTTCCGATTTTCTATGTATTTTATTTTTGATCTTCAATATTCTATATTCGGTTTTCGAAACTCGATTTCCAATATTTTACTTTTAATTTTTTATATATGCTCTTTGATTTTCGATATTCGGTAGTCGGTAGTCAATATTCGGCATTCTATCTTCGATGTTTTATATTCGATAATCGAAACTTGAGTTCCAATATTTGATTTTCGATACTCTATTTTTATACCCTGAACCCATTGAAAATGGGAAATCAGGGTATAATGGTTTTGTTAAATGTATGTAACAGGGAGAAGGAGGCGTGGCAGACCCCATAAAGTATATATATTCTTGATCAGGGTGACGAGAAAAGTTGATATAGCCATGTCCGTCTGTCCGTCTGTCCGTCCGTCCGTCTGTCCGTCTGTCCGTCTGTCCGAATGTTTGAACGCAAGGATATCCGAAGATACAAAAGCTAGAGACTTCATTCTTTTTGTGTTAGGTTCGTATATTGCACGCGCAGTACGAGTTTGTTTCAGAAATTCGATAACTCTTATATTTCCAGAGTTATCGATATATCAATTTATCGAGAATCAGTTATAAAATTATATCTCGCTCATCTTTAGAGTTAGAGTCTCCAAGTCTTCTACATTTATATAGATATTAATTTAATACAATTTCGGTTTTTGGCAGATTTTGGATTCCGGTCCCCAATTCATCTCCACACCCCCAAATGTGTAAAAAATGTATTTCAAATACTAGAGACATACAGTTTGGTTTGGCATATAGATATGATTGCCATGATCATAATCTGAACGTGGGATTACAAATGTCCATCTAGAAACAGAGTTATTAATCATAGAAGTTGTCGCAACGCAACCCACGTGGCAGAGCAAGCTAGGCAGCGCGTCAGCAAGACGCCTACAATGCGTACATACATACATATACATATGTATGTATGTATACGTGCAAGCGTAGATCAGCGTGTGGCTGCGTGCGCATTTGTACATTTGTATGTAAAGCTAATTGTAAGCGTTGAGATTTCTAAAAAATCGTAAAATGTTCAATAGAATATCTAGATCATATGCTGAAACTTTTAATACAATTCCTTAAATACGTTCATATTTATTAAACAAAATAAAGCAATTAAAATCGCAATGCAAATGCAAGCAACGTTGGCAACGCAAAGCAATTTTCCTATGCGTGTGCACATATACACACAAAACAGCTTGGGCTGTTTTCTATGTTGCCATCCATGCAGATTCTTAGAATCAGAATTGTCTTTGAATTGTGTTTAGCATTGTCTTTGAATTGTATTTGTATTTTCAGCCTCTGCTTTAGTTTTTGTTTTGTTTCGTATATGACGCATAGCACTGAATTTCATTCGTTTTCGCTATTGCGGGTTTAAGATGTGCCGTGGTGTAGATGGCTAGACTGTTGCATGTAATGTTAGATCATCGCGAGTTCTACAACACCGATGTTAAGTCTTATGTCCATTGACAAGTTCTAAGTCCATAATAATTTTTTTTTTTTTTATATAGATATACATAGATACTAATTTAATACAATATCGGTTTTTGTCAGATTTTGGATCCCGGTCCCCAATTCACCTCAAAATGTGTTAAAACACTTATTTTAAAGTCATACAGTTTGGTTTGACATATAGACCTGACAGTTTGATTACGAAACAGAATTATGAATCAAATAAGTTTTCGCAGCTTAACAAACGTGACAGAGCAAGCGAGACAGCGAGTCAGCAAGACGCCGGCAATGCATACACACATGCATGCGTACAAGCGTAGATCAGCGTGTGTATGCATGTGTACTTTGCTATGCGTGCAGAAACGAATCGAATAATTCTTAGAATATTATTCTTTCTAAGAGGGGTTCGGGGGATTTCGTAGTCGAGCAGTCTCGACTACAGCTTTCTTACTTGTTAAACTTCGATTTTCGATGTATGCTATTCGATATTCGATTTTCTATGTTCGATGTTCAAATGGATTTACTTTGTAGAAGACAGCAAATATATGCATAAATGAATGCAAAATTTGAATTATTATAGATTTAATGAAATAAAAATTTGTCAGTTACTTTTTGCACAGCCCTCGTTGATGGCTGATTCTGCTCAGCTATTAGGATTGTGCGGAAAAGTCATCGGCTCATCGAACATTTTAAATAATTCATAACGACTTTAGTGCCGTTGAAAAGGAGCAAAACAACAAATAACAAATAATAAACAACAAACAACAAATAAATGCGCACGCTTCAATGGAATCGTGTAATTCCGCGGGCATCCGTCGACAGTAAATAAATCGAACAAACAAATGCTTTTCATGAATTAATTCAGCTAGTCGAATATTCATTGCAATCGTTAATTGAGTGAGTCAAAAAATAAATATGCGTAGAGTTTCCGTTGATTGATTGACGTTGATTGATGATCGCGGCAAGTTGAGCAAACGAGAGATAAGTCTATTGATAATAAATAATAAATACAAATATAAATATAAATGTTACGTGATTGATTGATTGATTGATGAGAGATGTGGATTAAGTATGCGCCTTAAGTTAAGGATTCTTTAAAATATAATACAATTTGTTATTATATTATGATTGATTGATTGATGATGTATGAAGAAAGCTAATCCATTAATGATAAGACTTTAATGATGGAGCTGCATTGTCAAGCAAAAATATGATTTAAAAAAATTAGCATACATTAAATATAAGTTTGTGTCTGATTGATTGACTGATTGATGATAGTCCGCATAGACCAAAAACTCTTAAAAGTAGATAAATTTCACGTCACTCATTATAAAGCTTGACTAGTAAAATACAAATTCGGCAATCAAAATATATTATATAGAAACGTGCATATGATTGATTAGCTAAGCTGATTGAATGATTGATGGTGATCCGCATAGGCCAAGAGTCCAAGAACTGCAGTTTAAGCTTAAAGATAATCATGATAAAAATATTTTGTTAAATATATATATATATATATATAATATATTATATAGCAATGTGATTGATTAGCTGAGCTGAGCTGACTGACTGATTGAAGCACGTGCATTGAGGCCGTCACATATAAGCTAGAGCTTAAATTTTTAACTGAAACAAAATTTTCTTTTACTATGATCAATCTTATAATTTAAGTTCAAATTCGATTATTACAGCTCGTATTTCATGAGTTTTTAATATCTCTCTAAGCACAATTTGATAGACTTCCATTTAGCTTGCTCGATATCGATTGACAATTGCTTAGCTGACAATTTTTGCAATTATGACTAAATGCTTCACATGCAATAATGGCAAATACTTATAGCACACACTGTGTGTGTGTGTGTGTGAATGAGAAATGTGACTGGCAAAAAGGCAAACAAATTTTACGTTGATTATAATGTGTGGATGATTTATGAGATGAATGTGATGGAAAGAGGAAGGGCTAGGGAAGAGATGGGTTTGAGGCCTATGTTTGATGACGAATACAACATGTAATTCGCATATACATGACAAATGACTTGCCATTTATGGGTTTGGCAACCACAACAACAATAACAACAAATTGTGACAACGTTGACACAAATAAAAAGAGCCAAATGTATCGATAAATGTTGTAAAATCAGAGTCAAAACTCATGAGAGCCAAGCAACAGCAACAATTAAACCTATGGGACACAGACAGACAGACAAAGACAGAGAAAGGTAGTAAGAGAGAGAGAGAGAGAGAGAGAGGAAGAGCTGTGTGTATAATATTGTAATGACAATTTGCAATGATTATTTTCATGTTGCAATTGTTTCACTTGCTGCATGCTCACATAACTCGACCTCAATACTTGAATTGTTTGTGCAGCAAAAGATATGAAATATCTTCAAGTAATTGAGTTAATGACATGATCGACTAACAGATATCCATTAAGGCAAATATTATGCCATCTCAGTGGATTATTAATAGTCGCGCGCAGATGCGAGTTGCTGCTCTATAGAGTAGAGCAAAATGACTTGTTCTTTTCACAACTTTGAAAGCTCAACTCAAAATTTAATATAATTGCAAAAAGTTTTTTTTTTGTTCTCTGACTCTTTGATGAATTTCTGATCAGATTCATTAATCTGTAGTCAACAAAATGTTGTTTATTGAGTGGAAGAGGAGTTCAAATGAGAGAGGGAGAGAGCGAGAGAGAGAGAGAGAGAGAGAGAGAGGGACAGAGAGGGAGAGAAAGGGACTCAAGTCGTTATGCTTAAAGAACTGCAAAGTATTTCATCTTAAAATTTAAAGAATGACTCGTGTTCGTATGGAAAACGAAAATGAATATGCAGAAGTGAAAAATAATGAGCCTATGACAGTTATATATGAATGCATATATTATAAAAATCTAGATACTCTGGATGCGAGAGAAGTTTTCAAAATTTATTAAAGTAAACATTTTTGTGTAATCCTTACATAGAAACGATCATAGTCAGTTTGATTTATTATAACATTCAAGTTATACAATCGATTATTATCGATAAATCAAATACCAAAAACTTCAAATTTTTGGGTTGGTAATGGTTCACCAGATAGAGTTCATATAGAGATTCAGGCAGATTGACGAATACACAGAGAACGCAAATGCGTACGGAGAGAGAGAGAAAGAGAGGAATAGAGTGAAGGACAGAGACAGGTATAGATAGGTGGCTGAACAGTCGAACAGAACTACAGACGGGACGACGGATAAAAAACTTCAGCACTCCCGTTCACCTATTCCATATAGAACTATAAATATGCCTATAAAATTAATTCTAAATTTAAAGCCTAAGCTTAGCTCATTTTAGATCGAACTGTAAGCCAAAATCTAGAGTATTAATGAAACTTTTGTTTGCTTTGCTTACGACAACTTAAATTCTAATTAGAATTAGTTTTGTTAGTTAACAAAACCAAACTGTAGACATAGGCAAATTTAACGAGCTAACACACAACTACACACACACAGACACACACAGACACACACACACACATACATGCATACACATAAACAGTTTCAAGCCTTTGCTTTGATTGTGAGTTGCACATTTCAGGATTCACCTCATCCAAATGCCAATTTGCTTTGCTATTGCGGTCGTAAGGCTATATGTGTGTGTGTGTGTGTGTGTGTGTGTGTGTGTGTGTGTGTTGTGTGTGTCTGCTTGGGACTGAGAAACCTTTTTACAATTTATAACAGATCTTGTACAATTTCCTACTCATGCTCTGGGGGCCACGCAAACTTCCGCCTTTAAGCAGCAACGTTTTTGTTGCCATTGTTGCTGCTGTTGCTGCTGTTGCTGTTGGGTTTGATTTCCTGTTTTTGGGCGAGCGCTTTTAGTTTGCCATTTAACAAACCGCAAGCACACATTCGTCACCTAAACTGAGGGATTTGGCCAACGGGCAGCGGGCAGACGAAGGAAGCCGTTGGCATTTGCCTGCTTGTCGATTTCTGTTGTTGCCACTTACAAATTGGCTTCTGGCCACAAAATGCCCTCGTTTGGTCACAAGCAGCCGCAGCCGCAGCAGCAGCAGCAGCGCCAGTATCTAATAAGCCAAAAGGTCAAACAGTGCCAGAGCAACGAATAAAAAAAAATGTAATCAAGTAAGAAAGCTCCAGTTGAGACTGCTCGACTACGAATTGATATTCAAAATCTGACAAAAATCGAAATTGTATTAAATTGAGAAAAAAAAACCTGAAGACTTGAGCTCTTAAGATAAACGAGATATAATTTTTTTAAATATTTTTTTATCGATAACTTTTAAACGATAAAAGTTATCGGTTTTGTGTAACAAACTCGTCCTGCGCGTGTAATATACGAACCTAACACAAAAAGAATAAAGTTTGTAGCTCTAATAGTTTCTGAGATCGACGAGTTTATACATACGGAGAGACCGATGGACGAAGGGAAAGACGAATAGACGGACATTGACTTAGCTCGTATCCCTGATCAATAATATAAATATTCATTTTGAGATCGGTCACGCCTCCTTCTGTCTGTTACATAGATTCAACAGAATCGTTATGCCCTGATTTCCCATTTTCAATGGGTTCAGGGTATAAAAAGTAAATTTCGTGTTCAGAAAACGCTGCAATTTGATCAACAAACAAAAACTTTGAATGCCTGGCACGAAGGCCACATTTCAATGCGAGAAATTCAGTTTTTAATTTATATGTTAATCATGGCCAGCTAAGGCCAGGCTGAGGCCAGCTGAGATGAAGTCAGCGCTTTGATTATGAAAATGTCATGTAAACAGTCAACATGGCTAAATGAATCGAAGAGCTGCCAACGAATGCCACGAATGCAATTTAGTCAAGCTCATTGTCTATTTTGATTTCCGTTCTTTAATGAGCAGCAACAACAAACACAAACAACAACAACAACAACAACAACAACGGCGACAATCTCTGGCCGTGACAGACGCTGAGCTGACGCTTTTGTGTGCGCTCTCATCAATGCGTCTAACGGTGCGTATACATAACTGAATGATAATGATTGAATTTGAAATATATTGATTCATTTGGCAAATATTATATATTTAATCTCGAGCATCAAAGTCAAGGCAATGACTATGCCAATTCAATGGAATTCAATAAAAAAAAAAATAAATTTTTCTTTTTTTACTGTCTCCTTCTCTCTCTTCATCTCTCTCTCTGTCTCTCTCTTTATCTGCTCTGCTCTGGTCAGCCTGGTGTAATACCATTAGCAATGTAATTCAGTAATTTGCTTGAGCTTGTTTATTTCTTTCCGAGCTATTTATGTGTTTAACAAATAATATTGAAGTCAGGCATGCGGCAAATTGTGCACAATACTTGACAATTCTATAGATGAATGAAGCACAAATTCTAATAAATAACAGCGCTACAAAAATATATACATACATACATACATATATATTGTTATGTTTCTATATATAATTTGGATCAGTTATTAGCCTGACTTGTGACGCTTTAAAGTGACTAAGGCTTCAAGCGCACTTTTCAGCAATTTTCTTTATTTACATATATATAAAGTGCCTTTCTATGTGATTCTCATAGAGTCAAAGAAGAAGTAGAAGCCACAGAAGAGATATGCTTTAACTTTCTTCAATTGTAAATTGACTCGATAAGAGTGATAGTACTTTCGATAATTTTATTTTAACCATTGCTTAAGTTATCGATAACAATGTATAATCAAAATAATCCATATTGAATGCCATTTAATAAAAAATTATTTTGAGTCTGCTGAGCTTGGGAGAAATATTATTTGTAAGCAATTTTCTGGACTTGCTTACCTTCGCAATTGTCAGCTATAGAACAGATTTGACAAACGCTGTCGACGAACCTGGAGTCTGTCGACCCTGGATGCAGTCACTTGGATGACAGATCTCAGCTAGTGCGCATTGCAGGTCTTTCAGGTTGAAGGCTGATGCGAAATAACAGTTGATTTCCAGTTGGGAGACAGCCCAAGAAAGAAGACGTTGTACAGTCGCTAAGTCGAGCACCTTTAGGAGGGAAAGGCAAAACAAATATCATTGCAGTCGGGTCTTACTGACTGCAGAATACTCAGCTTTAACTGAAAAGCAGAGAGAGTGAACACGACTGAGTATGACTTCTTTTTCGGTTGATCTCTTGTAGAGTGCGCAAAGCTTCAAGCTGCCAACAATTATTTACGAGCTATAGTAAATGCCATATATATACAACATGTGTATATGTATGTCAGAGATTGCTTAGTTTCCATATTACTAGCAACGCTATAATTCCCTGCATTGCTCTAGTTTCTTGTCTATGTTGACCTTCACACAGCTTCTCTTCAATATTCTCCAAGCATCACAAAGATCTTTATCATTTTTAAGTAGTCTACATGCCATCTCGTTCTCTCTCAGCAACAGCAAGAATTACGTGCAGTAACAGCTATACTAGTCGTCTCACTCTGATGCCAATTTGAGTTTATCAGCAAGCGTGCTGCCAACTTGAGTTACAACTGCGATACCTATTCTAACGATACCTACTCCAACGTGTTATTGTGTGGGTTTTTTTTTCAAAGCGTGAATGAGGTTGACTTATTTTAAGATAGAGAAATCCTCAACGTTTACATTATACGTTCTCGTGTGTTCATTTTTCTCTAAAATATTTCTTTTCTTTTTTTATACCCTGAACCCATTGAAAATGGGAATTCAGGGTATAATGTTTTTGTGAAAATGTATGTAACAGGCAGAAGGAGACGTCGCAGACCCCATAAAGTATATATATTCTTGATCAGCACAAAAAAATAAGTTGATATAGCCCTGTCCGTCTGTCCGTCCGTCCGTCCGTCCGTCCGTCCGTCCGTCCGTCCGTCCGTCCGTCCGTATGAACGTCGAGATTTCGGAAACTACAAAAGCTAGAGAGCTGAAATTTTACACGAACACTCGTATCTTAGTTACGCAGTACAAGTTTATTTTGTTTTTTCGATAACTCATCCCGTTCCTTAATTATCGATAAAAAATCGAAAATTCGTTTACGTTTTTTACGTTTTTCGAGCATAACTTCTACACCGTTTTAGCTAGAGACTTCAAATTGTATATTTAGATAGATATTATGGATACGCAGATTTTGTAATTTTCAGATTTTGGATGCCACGCCCCCTTCGCCCCCAATTTGAAAAAGACGTATTTCAAATACTAGAGACTTGTAATTTGGCAAATGGACAAATTTGAATGCAATTAATATATTCTGAAAGTTTCATGAAGATAGTCCATCTAGAAACGGAGTTATAAGCGTTCAAAGTACAGCCCATCCCACCCCCAACCGTCGGCAGCAACTGCGCGGTTAGCAGAGCGCGCGCTTATACGTCCGTAAAGAAGAATATTAATTTTTTTGCAGGGTTCAGGGTATCTCGTAGTCGAGCCGTCTCGACTAGAGCCTTCTTACTTGTTTCCATTACTTTTCTTTTCTTGTGTTGCAATGTACATTCGACTCCCGTCATAACACTCTCGTTACGGTGCAGTCTTCTCTTGGCTCGAGCTTTGGAGTATATATTTCAGATAACGAATCTCTAGACATTACACAGTACGAATATGCTCATATTGCGTGAATAAGTATGAATGAAAACTAAATTTGTAATTACCTAATTAGACAAGTTGCGCGCCAGCCAACAGAAATTATTGACTGCTAAGCTTACCACATAAATAATGGCATATATGTAGCTTTTAAAAAAATTTAAAATATATTTAATAAAATAAATAGTTTTTATTTAATAATAAATACTTTGGCTATTGCCATTATTTGGTCAGCTAGGCAGGAAGCAGCTGAAAGCCTTGTTTTAAAAGAGTTATACGATTTTCTTAATTGAACTCACTGTTGGCATACTTCACACACTCTCTCTTTCTCTCTCCATCTCTCTCTCTCCGTCTCTCTTCATCACCCACTGTGTGCACTGACTAAGCCTCAAGCTGTGCGCTGAAGAGCCTTGCCTTGCCTTGCTTTGCCTTGCCTTGGTTTGGCTTGGTTTGGCTTGCTCGCTAATCAACCTTGACTGGCAGGCACAAATTATTTAAATGCACGTCAAGCTGAGATGAAAATGAAATTGAAATTGAAATTGCTTAAAAGGATGTGAAAATTGCAGTTGTGCGCATTCTCATTGAAGCAGAAAGCGGATGTCAGCAAGTGTTTGCGGTAAACCATTCAAAATTAAACAAGATTCAAAGTTCAAAGCTAACTTCAATCATAATAATATTCGCCCTCTCTCTCTCTCTCTTTCTCTCTCTCTCTCTCTCACTCTCTTTGACATGAGCAAAATGTTTGCTAAATACCAATTGTGAGTGTTTAAATTTCATTTGCATGCCATTAACTTCGAGTGTGTTGAGGACTATCCGCTGTTTTGTCAAATAATTTATATATTTACTTCACTCGAGTTGATTTCCAATTTGTCCACCTTGAGCAAACACAGTCCAGCAAGTGTGTCAAGTGGAGAACTTTTGAAAGTCATTTCAAATTGTCATTTTCATAGATTATATTGATATTACATTAACGCATTTATTTTCAATTTTCTCATCTCACTTGTCTTCTCTTATTTTTCATTCCAGGACGAAAAGAATCAGCTGCTCATCACAAACATTTGGCTCAAATTGGTAAGTTCGAAAGTCGTTTAAACTTTAAGTATTAAACAATATGGAAAAGAAGCATTACTCAAACCGACTAGCTATCCCTCTCCCACTCTCTCTCCCTCTCTCTCTCTCTCTCTCTGCCACACATATGAGTGCTGGCCAAAAGATTTGTTGCCATTCAAGCCATAAATTTGCCTCGGCCTAAGGCCTCAGTGCAACAAATGAAATTGCCGCAATTTGTCAAAAGCCAACAACAAACAACAAAAAAAAAAAAAGCTAATATATATACATATACACTGAGCAAAAAAAAAATGGCACTTGCTAAATTAGATGAGCGAGGGTGAGAGAGAGAGAGAGAGAGAGAGAGTGAGAGCGAGTGAGCAGAGCTCATAGCTAAAGAAATCACTTAATAGCTTCTGAGATGCGTAAATTGCGTAAATGCTAAAGGCATTTGTGAGCCATGGCATTCGTTTTTTCCCCACTCGCTTTTCACAATTTCCACGCACACATTTTCTAGTCGCATTTGCATTCGCAAAGCCGCAACAGCCACAGCCACAGCCGTTCGCTGTTGAGCCCAATGAAATCCTTTCAATCCCCGCATCTTTGCGCCACGCTCAACCTCCTATGGGGCGGGGACAGGACGAGAGGGGGATGGAGATTCGGTCTTGAGGCATGTGGCAATTGAGTTGCAACAAATCAAAGTCCTTGCCACTTAATTGGCAAATCATGCAGCAACATAATTAGTCAGCAAAATACTGCTGCTTTCATTCATACTCGTATATAATATTGAATCCAATCTAAATCGATAATAGACTCAGCTCGCTTTTAATTCAGTTCTCTAAAACATTTTCAGCATATTTGCAATAATTGCAATTGTCCACAGGTTCACTTAAAACTTTGTGCAAATATTTCGTCAAATTATGCATGAAATTAAATTTGGCAATACCCTGTAAAACGAGCTAAAGGGTATCAGCAAAGCTGATGAGAATATGAAGAGAAACTCTGAGAGGAATTGTGTTTAGTTTGAAATTTTGTTTTCTTGTTTTTTTATTGTAGAATTTATTTAAATAAAATACTTAATTAAACTTAATAATGAAAAAAAATAAAAAAAAAAAAATATTTTTTATGAAATCTGTTATGACATTTATCATATATATCAAATTTTTAATTTATTGGAAGATTTAATTAGGTATTTAATTAATTTTAGTGTTAAAGTCAAAAATATAATTTTTTTAATATTATTATTGTTATTTTTTGTCGTTATTTATTTTCATTCAGTATTAAATTAAATAACATATTTTCAATCTGAAATTGAATAAGTAATTATTTATATTAAAATACTTTTATAAGGTAAAACTTTTTAAAAATATATTTCATTTTAAGTTTAATAATGTATTACATTATTATATTATTATATATTATAATTTTTTTTTATTTATTTTTAGCATTTTTTTATTTTTATTAGCAATTCAATTTAATTTTATAATTTATTTAATAAAATCTTACATTTTCTGAATCATTAAATTCAATTAAAAATGTTTAATTTGAAATTGAATAAAACTGTATTTTAATCGATATATTGATATTGATTATTTATTCAATTAAATTATAAATATAATATATATATATATATATATATATATATATATATATATATATATATATATATATATATATATATATATATATATATATATATATATATTTCAATTTAATTATATTTATTTATGTTTTAACATTTATTTATTTTAATTTAATTTCAGTTAATTATATATTATATTTAAGACACTGTTTAATTTAATGAATCATTAAATTTAATTAAAAAGTTTTCAATTTAAATTGAATAAATTATTTTAATGTTGATATGATTAAGTAGTCAATTAAATTTTAAAAATAAATATATTATTTTTGAAAATTTATTTTATATTATAAGGTATTATTTTTTTTTTATTATTTCTTAACATATATTTTTTATTTTACTTTGCAATTCAATTTCATTATACATTTAAATTAAATTAAATATTAAATGCAACAAATTATTAAATTGTTATAAAGTATTCAAAAATCTAGTATTTACAGCACCAAAATTTAATAAATTGTTTGCATGCTTATATTTCTACTGGGTCTCATAATATTTTCTGATTTATGACTTTGATTTCCGGCCAACAAAATATGTGTAAATATTTTCTACACCCAGGGTAACTAACAAATTGGGCATTCATTTGATTCAACTCAACGAGTCGAGTGCATTTTATATGAAGCTACTAATTATTGTTATTATTAGATTACATATGTATATTTATTCATTTATATACAGCCAACACTTTCCTCACAAACAGTACTTAAGACTTTTGCTATCAAATTAATTATAGTGCCTTTGGATACAATTGGTGTTGGGGCTTGGGCCGCGTGTCCGGCAAGAGCAACGTTTACGTACATATGTTTGAATGATTAATATTTGTGATTATGCGATAGGTAAATGGATGGCAATTGCTTGTTGTTGTATTGATTAATCGCAGCGATCAAATGCAAACACGACAATTTCTACACATTAGCAATGGGCAGCAAATCGATGCGCTAATCGCCTTAAGCGTCACAAAAGCAACAAATTTAATTACGATAACGGGCAACGGGCTAAAGAGTATACGCACACTCATACACACACTCAACTACACTCACATTCACCCTCAGCCACATTCACACTCACACTCACACTCATTCATATTCATTCACGCAGCCATAAATGCGCACTTAACGATGATTGATGATTAACACACCTTCCTGCCATTGCATACGGCTGATCAATGGGATGAGGTCTGTGTGTGTGTGTGTGTGTGTGTGTGAGTATTAGAGATTGCTCTCTCTCTCTCTCTGTGTGTGTGTGTGTGTGTGTGTGTCTGTGGTCACGGCTAATTGATATTTTGGTTGATTAAAAACTCACGAAATAAGCTCAGGCTTTGAATAACGCAATTTGATGCGATGCTAAATATAGTTGAAATAGTTCAATTACAATTTGTACACATTAATTAATTGGGTAACGTTTAACGTATTAGTTAATATCTGCTGTAATATATTATATTTCAGTAGAAATGAAAGTTTTCGTATCTTATGAATTTCATTTATTATTTTGTTACTCTATCAATCAGTTTGTCTGTATCAGTTCAATAAGCAATCAATCATTTAGTAATTTGATCAAATTATATGTCTGCCTGTGTATCAATCAGTTAGTCATTCAGTTGCTCATTGCCTTAAACATTCAGGCAATCAGTCAAAGTGTTAGATCAATTCAATCAATTGAGAAGCCAACCAACAGTCTAGTTGCTCAATCATTCAATCACTCTGTTACAATTAACTTGTTTAACAATTTTATTAGGTCTATTAGGTCTATCAGTTCATTACTATCAGTCTATCATCAGTCTTTAGATATCCATCAATTAAAGCTCAATCAAAAAACTTGTTTATGAATCAATAAAACAATAATGATATCTATCTATGCATCAATTAGCCTTTGAATATCTATCAATCCAATCATTCGTCAAACACTCAAACAATCATTAGGTGTGGACGATATCAATCAATCAGTTTATCAATCATTAAGCCAATACGTCTGTCAGGCAATTTCTAAATCACTTCATCAGTAAACAGTTCACTCCATCAATCAAATCAGTCAGTCTATCTGCAAATTATTATTACCTGTTAGTCAATCCGTCACTCAATTCGACTCAATCAATCAGTCTTCGTTAAATTTTCCTTCAGTTAGTCTGTACTTTTGTCATTTATTCAATCAATACAAAACTTCTGTTAATCCGTCAATCAATCATTCCAGTTAGTCTGTTCTTTTTAAATCATCGTCAGTCATTCCTTCAATTAGTAATCCTTATGTAGCTTAATCAATCAATCTATTCATCAAACACATCCCATCTTTCAATCAATCATTCAATCAATCAATCTTTAGTCAAACTTGGCCAATAATTCATTCAACTAATCTATTCTTTAGTCAATCATCATCAATCATTTATTCAGTCCTTTTGACACTTATTCATTAAAATCTTTTGATCAGTTACTGCCTGTAAATCATTCAATCAATCAGTCATTTAGGTAGTATGCTCTTTAGTCAATCATCAATCATTTCTTCAGTTAGTAATCCTTTATTCGCTTAATCTACCAATCTATATATCAGATCAATATATATCGATCTATCAATCTGTGTCAATCTTCGTTAATCACTCATGCAGAGAGTTCTTTCTTTCTGTTCTTTTGTCACTTAGTCAATCAATCAATAAATCATATGCAAACTCTCTCATATTGACTTCCATTATTCTTATCTTTCAATAATCGTCTTATTTCTTTCATTTTAAATCTCTTACAAAAAAAAATCAAATGAAAACCCATTTGGTTAGCATAAACAGTTTTCATCGTCAAATCGTTGCGTTTCGTTTCGTTTCGTTTCGTATTTGCTTTAGTTATTCCACAAATGGACTCTAATTAATTAAGTCGGACGTCAGTGACAGAAATCCTTTTGTTGCCTGGCATTATGGCTCCGCCCTCGCTCCACCCAATTCCAAAGTAAACAAAGGGCCGCACATCAATTTACTATCTCAATGCATTAACATTTCCCCCTTTTTTTTTTCTCTCTCTCTCTCTCGTGTATTTTACAGGAATGGAATGATATGAATTTGCGTTGGAATTCCAGTGAGTTTGGAGGTGTAAGAGATTTGCGTATACCGCCCCATCGCTTATGGAAACCCGATGTGCTTATGTACAATAGGTGAGTGCAAGATGTTTGTTTATGAAAACTATTTGAAATATTAAAATACTTGATGCAAAATCGAAAAGGATATTAAAAAATACAAATTGAAGAGTTGTATATAATATTTTATTATAATAGCTTAAACCAAGGTTTTTTTAGATCAAGTTTTGTCTAGTTGAAATCTGAATCTTATAAGTTTTTGTTATGCATTCAACTTTGATTGGGAAATTAGAGTTAAATTAATGAACAATATTTGCCACAGTTAAAAGTGGGCGTGTCCAAAGAATCCAGAAGTCTAAATAGTCTTATACCAATCTCATTCGTCTGCGTCTAGTCTATACATACCAATACAGAATCTCCCAGAGCATACCCATATATCTATCTAGTAGTAGTATCTACCTTATATCTACCTAATTTTTTTTTTTTCATTTCAAAATTCAATTATTTATCTTATGCTTTACGAGCCAATGGCCATAAAATGCTTCAACTGACTAAAAATTATATTATGTTATGATAGCTGTCCCAAAAAATGAAATAAAATCAAAAATAAACTGGCATGAGCTGCCAGGTATATCCAAGTCGAGCACTCCCTGGAGAACTAAAGCAATTTTACTTATTTTCCACTCTTCACAACTTCAATTTCGTTTTCCATTCACATTGCAATTGGATTTATTTTTTTTCTTAAATAATATTTTGACATTGATTCAAGCTGTGAATCTAATTGAAGCCTTGATTTATGCACAGATATTACTTAGTAAATGGCATTCACTTACTTCTCAACTGATTAAAGCCCAAAGGGTTCACCTAATAATATCAGCAATAAGCGCAACTCTCATGCAATTGATAAAAGGGAAAATAATAATAATGGCATCCAATGAGAGGACAGAGAGGCAATAAAAATGATTGCGAGTCGATAAGCAGAGAACAAGGTGCCGCCATCTGTACCCCGGACCTCGATCTGGTTCTGGATCTGGACCTCGACTTGGACGGGGCAGGGCAGGTGATGATGATGCTGCACACCTTGACAGACGGCTGGCAATTCAATTCGAGTTTCGACTCTGTTGTCTTTCGGTTCTTAGCTCCTTTTATGGCCCCATATACGATGCTTTATAATTTTGCCATAAAAGAAAGCAAAGGAAAAAGCCAAAAAAAAAAAAAAAAAATACTCGAGCGATTATTGTTGTAGCCGTTGCTATTATTGTTGTTATCATTATTGGCTTTGTGGCTGAGGCTTTATTGCTTTATTCATATAATTTTATTTGCATTCGCAACTTTTGTTTCTCTCTCTCTCTCTCTCCCTCCCCCTCTCTCTCTCTCTCCCTCCCTCTCTCTCTCTCTCTCTCTCTCTCTTTTGATAATAACGAAATTGTGTTTATTTTGGAAAAATCCTTTTCATGTTTATGAGCTGCCATTTGTTTGCCAACGTTTCGGCCTCGTTCGTTCCCCCGCTGCACCCGCACCCACTCCCACTCTCCCCTCTTCAGCCTTTTCGATTCGCTCTTTTGTTGTTATCAATTTTATTGTGTAATAGCGCTATCCTTTTTGCTGGCCACGCTCAAGCCCCAATTTATCCCCAATTGTGTGCGTGTGTGTTACATATATGTTTATATATATGTAAATATGTTCAAATTTGCTAAAAATTACGTGAGAATACACTGAAAACAATTTGTTAGGCAGCTCGAATCTCTTCGCACTCTTTATTTTTTTTTTTTATGGCAGCTTAATTGACTGTAAAAAATATATATATTAAAATTTTTTGAGTTGGCAAAAATGTTTATTGACAGACAGTAAATGGCAATTAATGAAATGCTTTACTGCGATACGTAAAAAATAATAATAAATAAATTTAAATAAATAAAAAAAAAATATAAAATAAATGTATATAAATAATGAGGCATGAAGCATGAGGCGCTCAGAGTTGATTAAGAGCTTTTTAATATTTATAAACTCCGGTTTTAGAGAGTGCGATAGAGAGAGGGAGAGAAGTAGAGAGAGAGAGAGAGAGAGGGAGAAAAAGAAAGGCAGGGTGAGAGATAGAGACATACGGTAGGGCTGTAGGGAACTATACAGCTGTAGGGGACTATACAGAGATCTAAGATATATTAAAAAACGAATCAATTTTTAAAGATAAAATCAAAATAAAATAAATATTGTATTTTATAATAGTAAATCAGAAAATCTAAAGATATTCTTATTGATCTTCCTCTAATTTAAACTCAATTAAAAAAATAACTTTACTAGTTACTAGTTATAATTAAATTAAATTAATTAATTAAAGACAATCTTCTTTTTTAACTTTGTTAAAACCAAAATGCAGTTATTTTCAGATGTTCTAGGCAATTTAAATAATTAAAAAAATAAATAAATTTAAGTTACTCTCAGAAGTAATTATAATTTTATAAAAATAATTTAATTATTCAATAATTTAATTATTCAATTAATTTTAATCCATAATCCATGTTTTTTTTTTGTTATTTTTCTTAGATAAATTTCAGTTACTTTCAGAAGTTGTAAATAAAAAAAAAATATGAAAAAAATGTATTAAAAACAATAAAAAAAAATTAATTAGAGATAATTTTTAATATTTAAAAAAAAAAATTCAGTTCCTTTCAGAAGTATTTTTAATTTAATAAAAATAATTAAATTATTCAGTTTTTTTTAATAAAAAAAATTTCAGTTTCAATCAGAAATTGTTATAATTTAATAAAAATTAAATTATTTAATTAAAAATAATAATTCAATAGAAATAAAAAAAACTATAAATAGAAGCAATATATTTAGATATTTATATATTTTATATTTATATATTTTTTATATTTTATATTTATACTCCATTGCCGCTCATATTATTTATATATTTTTAATTCAATTATTACTATTTTAATATCAGTTAAAAAAGAATTTGATGTCAACTTAAGTCTCGTACATGATAATCTGAGCTAACTCTAAAAGAAGTTATAGCCAATATAATGATTATAATCTAATGTATACATGTATATATACATTTATAGTTTGTCATACTCTTCAAACACACCTCGCATAGTTAACTATTAGAGAATTCTTTTGAGTGTAGTCACGACTAGCTGAATTGATGAATTTTGCATATTTGTGTGCTGCTCTCAAAGTTGGCCAAAAATTTGCTTTAAAGTCAAATATTTTTTACCATTTTTATTTTTTTCTTTCGGCTGTGGTCCGGTTAAAAACAAAAAATAAAAATAAAGTGTATAATCTATTGGCTGGCAGCTGGGCGAATAGTCTTTAAATTTGCAGAGTTTTTATGGCAAATAATAAAGAGCGCAAAGGCTGAGCCAGGCCGAGCAGCTGGCAGCGCAGTAAACGCACAAATTTTAATGCGTATTTGGGCAAGTTTTATGACAAAGTAAATGACTTGCTGGAACAATGGCCAAGCGGCCGGAGGAGCAATTAAGAGAGGGCGGGCGGGCGGTCGGGCGGGCGGTGTGCGGGATGTGGCGCACTTAAAGGGGCGACACACAATGCTGAATTGTAGCACACACATACACATATACATATACACTCACATAGTATCACAAGTATTTTATGATAGCTACTTTCATGTGAGGTGGAGAAAATGTAGAAGGTCTTGGGCGTCTCAAGATGGCTGAGATTTTGATGATGTGACTACAATAGATGGCACGCTTGGCATAATGAATCATAATTTAACTGTTGACATGACCAGGTATACAGGGGGGGTTGCCAGAGGGGGTGTATGTCGGTTTAGACTTGTGAAAATAATGACAGTGTCCGTAGAACAATATACAGCTGTGACAATTTGAACGTTTAGTGTTGAAATGATGATGCTTGCTAAACAATATACCCGCTAGCTGACTATGCAGCTTGGACTGGGTATAATTAATAAATATTAAATAAGTTTTTGCCAGAGCCTAAAAATTGAACCGTACAAAATGAGCAAATGCCGCTCACGCGCCGCATTGCCTATAGATTAATCATTAATCAGTGCCAGGCCGACGCACACACACACACACACACACACACACACACTTACCAGTGCACACGTATACAGTGTGGGGGAGCAGCTGGTGGTGCAAAAATGATTTATGCTCAAAAGTATGCTACATAAATTTCCATATGCGCCGCGCCAAGTAGCCGACTATAAAAAAGGGTCTTATTAAAAGCGTCAACGTGGCCAGCAGAAACGAGATTCTAACACAAACACACACACACACACACATATATATAGCATACACTCCCACACACACACACACACACATCACTTACTTAGCCCAGCTCCTGCTCATATGCGTTTTCAAGTACATCATGACTTATGCATCGCTTCTGCATTCTGCTTGCAGCGCGGACGAAGGCTTCGATGGCACCTATGCCACCAATGTGGTTGTGCGGAACAATGGCAGCTGCCTGTACGTGCCGCCCGGCATCTTCAAGTCCACGTGCAAAATCGACATTACCTGGTTCCCCTTCGATGATCAGCGTTGCGAGATGAAGTTCGGCTCCTGGACCTACGATGGCTTTCAGGTGAGCAAAACTAACAACTGATTACAACTATATATACCTATATATATATATATATAGCTGCAGCGGGCAGCATATAATAAATATGCTGTCAGCCTTGGCTTGGCATTCGCAATTAATATAAATCCCATGCATATGTCAGAGCAACAGAAAATATTACAAATCAATTAATTTTTTGGGTGCCAAGAAAGAATCATCATCATGTATAGGGAAGTCATAAAGCGAGCTAAAATTAATGACTCTGAGAGAGTTTTGAAACGTGCACAAATAGAGCGATGCCACAATATATATATATATATATATATATATATATATATATATATATATATATATATATATATATATATATATATATATATATATATATATATATATATATATATATTTTTTTTTTTTTTTTAGAATTTATATTTGTTAGTTTATAACGCTTGGTAAATATGCATTGAGATACGCATATTCATATTTAATTTTAATTCATATTTAATTTTAACTTATTCCCAATGTAAACGATATGGATATATTTTCTATATAAATTACATATGACGTATTCCCTCTATAAACAACACTGAGATATTCTCTAGATATAAATGATATTAAGATATCAAGATATTGTGTATATACATATATACATAGAGTTATTCCCTAGATAAATGATATATGAGGCATAATCTATATTAACAACTGAGAGATATTTCCTCCTATTTCCGACCTAGAGAGATATTTCCTATATAAACTTTAGACTACATCTTGTAAATGATTTCTTAATGATACTCTTATGCATGGCTCTCAGCATTCAGTCGAACCTTTCTATATATAATCTATAAATAACTCTTCTGCAATCTTTAATTAAACTTTAACAATTCACTAAGCCAATACGAAAAGCCATATTCGCTTGATTCATTTCAATAAAAATTTGCCGTTTGCATTTTCTACTTATTCCCTTTATTCACTTCATTTTGAATTTGCTTTTATCGTGCAATTAAATATTTGCCATTTTTTCTTCCTTTTTTTTTTTGTGCGCGCTCTATTGATAGAGCAGGCGAAATTAATTTAAATAAGTCGCCATCGATGCTAACATCAAGATGTCGGCTCACAAATTAATTACAGTGGCGCTTGATTTATTTTGCTATTTACTTGCGATAAGGGCACTCATTAATTATGTATGTACTATACAAATACATATATATGTATATGTATATGTGTGAGAAAAGAGATTCGCTAGAATTAGTCAAATTTATGACAAATTGCATTTGTCGATTTCATCGGCAATGAGTCAGCAAATTCATGCAAACAAATTGTTATTGCATCAATAAAATGACCATGGACGAGAATTGGTCAAGAGAAGCTTATAATTGCGACAATATTAGATTTAGTTAGTTTGAGAGAATGAGAGTAAGGCAATGATGATTGAATGTTTACTTGAAATAAATATTAAGAGAGAATTGAGAGACTCGAAATAAATACGCATTGGATTAGCTACTGACACATATACTATATATATAATACTATATACATATACATACATATATATTACATTTATATAAAACTATAGAAAAATAAAAGAGTCGGAAGTGGTCTAATTGAAGATACTCGAAACTCTAAGCAGTTGCTATGCCAATTAATCTAAGTATTCTTAAATGGACATATAAGTTAACGATGCTTAGTGTTACGATGCATTATATATATATATATATATATATATATATATATATATATATATATATATATATATATATATATATATATATATATATATATATATATATATATATATATAGTGACTATTCTATCTCTTTCACTCCTTTGTGCCTACATATAACTCGCTGAATAGTAGGCCTGGGCAACTGACTAAGCAAATAATTAAATATACATGCACAAGTACATAATTACATATGTATATATCTTATATCATCTGAAAAAGTTCTTAATGTGTAGATCATATATATATGATTTAGCTCCTTTGTATGAAAAGATTTTCGATTTAATTTTTATTATTATTTTAAAAAATAAAAATTGAAACATAGGTCTTATTTTTTAAATTTGTATAATAAAAATTAAAGAAAAATAAATAAAAAAATATGATTTGATTTTTATTAAAAATTTATAATTATTAAATTTAACTTGATATGATAAAAATAAAAAGGTAATAATAAATATTTTGTATTAATATTAATTTATATGATATAAATAAAAAAATGTAATAATTATTTTTTATTTTTATTGTATGAATTAATTTTAATATTAAAAAAAATTTTTTTGTTACTTTTAGTTTTAATAATGAAAAACAAATTTTTTTACTGAATCAAAAAATAATGATTAATTCTTAATTTAAAAAAAATTATAATCGTTACGGTCCCTGCTTAGTAAACTTGATTCTCCGATCAGATATTAAATTCATTTGATATTCGTACGAGACTGTCACTAAATTATACAATATTATACAAAATTATTTTATTTCATTCCATCTAAGTTTAATTGTCTTCGCGAGAATATAGCTCCGCGCTACTAAACGCTGCTTTTGTAGTGTGGGGAGTGCTTAACTTATATGTAGGCTAGGTCGACTCAGCTAGGAAAGAGAATATATACCTACATATTACAAACATACATACATGTATTACATACACTTTAAGTATATTTTTCACTTGTCACTGAGAAAAGTACCTGCAAACATCACTCGTTTTCACTTTCCCGATGAGATGAGTAAAAAAAAAACAGCCACACACAGAGAGGCTTAATTCGTATTGTGCAACATTTAATTAGAAGCTGATTAATGCAATTTGGATTGGCGTCAAATTGTTAACACTCGAGTAAACTAATGGCAAACGCAATTTATTTAAATAATTTAATTGTGCACGCGTCCACAGTTCAATTGGCCAGCAATGGAGGCTGTTCGCCGAGCATCGTTGACAAATTAACAAACATTTATTTAAATAGTTCAATGAACAGGCGCCACAATTCTACGCAGTTGCATATGCGAAAATATCCTGTAATCGAAGCACCATATGAGTGGGAATTATTCCATATACATATATAATATATCTAGTATATAATATTTATATCAGTTTTTATAGAGCATGGGAATACTTTTTTATACTTCTTGAAAGAAATCTTCGCTGTTGTCTTTAGCTGACAGTTTTAAGATTTCTGCTTTGATAGAGCTCCATAAATCGTATATTACAAGCAGAGTTTTCATGTATGCGATGGGCCTTTCTCAAAGTCCAAAAATAAAAAGCCAAAGAGTAACAAATTCTAACTATTCTCAATTAACTTGTTCCCGCTCAGACAGCAACGATTTGTATTTTGGGTTATTCCATAATCGTCATTCGTAGACGTTTTTGTTGTGCTCAATGGAACTAAACGTTTTTTCTATATATATTGGTGTGTGTGTGTGGGGGTTGTTATCGCTAAACATATCTACAGCGTGCAATTTGAGATAAATAAGTCTCTTTAAGAGAGTATAATGCGAATAGCTCAACGCAAAACTCTCAGATGAAGACTAAAACGAAAAAAGAAATTCTCTTGCTCAGTGTTAGATCGTGTGTTTATTTTTATTCTATTTCTCTCATGAGCATAACCGCTATTTACGCGCTATGTGAACAAGAAAGTCACAGAGTATCAAATCTTTACTGCTTAAGACCAAATATGGAATATAATCGAATTTTGAATATTTAGAATCGCAATGGAAATTCCAATTAAGGAATATTGAAAATCGATAAACGAATATTAAATATTGAAAATTGATAAATCAATATTAAATATTCAAATACACGCTAGACAATCTATTATATATATACATATTAATAATTAATTTAATATATATATATATATTATAGACTTTCGCAGCGTACATACCCAACTTTAAATGCCAAATATTAATTGATATAAAAAAATAAATAAAATTAATGTAATTCTGCATAATAATTGATGCTATACATAATTGTGTTGGGCACTGATTAAATTATTTAATTTGAACAAAATCGAGTCTGCTCAAGGGATTAAAAGCGCATCGAACTGTCAGATGTATTGAATGTAAACAATACAATTGCATTTAATGGCAACGATAATTAAGGCTGACACTTTGGTATACGTCCTTTAGTAACTGCTAAGAAATACATACACACACACACACAGCAATACAGATGGACAAGCTGCTTAGGCATATCTCATTTGGCGCGCACATAATTTGCAAATGCCGGATATCCGGCATGGTAATCTATAAATATTTTGCAGTTGACCTCAGCGTAGTCAGAAACTTGAAATATGCATTGATTTCCTGCAACAGGCAAAGCCTAATGAATACAGCCGTTGAAGCGAATCATAAAGCGACGCCGAGGGAGTCGCAATGGTCGAGGGTCTCTGGACTTGCAGCGCTATAGAGTTCATGCTTTGATATCGTTGTTGTTCATATAAATTGAAATTGGAATATTTAAATCGTTCGTAATTAGTTAATTGGCCTGGCTCGGCCCGACCGTTGGGAAAATTATAATAATTTATGCTCACGTTTCTTTCGCTGAGAATCGAGAATCGATTGCAAGAAAAATGTAATTCAATTAATTAAATTATTTATTTATGAGCCGATGGCAGTTGAATATATGCGACTACCAGATACCCAGCGTTACTCTCAATTAGTACAATATACATTAGGGTAGCTTTTCAGTTGATCATATGACTCCCCTGCCGATGTTTATCGACATTATTGTTGCTTGTAAAAATCAATTAAGCGCTTGGGCGAGTGAAAAGCCCAAAAATGCAAATATTTCAGTTGAGTGCACAAATTTATTATGGCCACTAAATCACGCACATACATGTACATATATAAACATATATCTGTATATACAATATATAGACTCGAAATTACATTGAAAATATTAAATGTGAGTTGGTAGCTAGCAGTTAGTGCATTTGCCACATGTATTTAAAACTACAGTCTGAATATATTCCATTCACATTAAATGCATTTCAATCAAAACTTTCAATTTGTATTTGAAATATATCAAATAGATTTGTAATTATTTAAAAGAGCAAAGCAAATGAAGCTCACATAGAGCTCTAGTTATACGTATACTGGATATTTTATTTTATAATATTTTATTTGAAATTGAAACGCTGTGGGAAGTCAGCTTAATGAGGCAACGATAAGAGAGATAATATAATTTATTTCATCAAATATTTATTTGTTTTTTTATTTATAAGAAAATGTAGACGTATAAGAGCAAAAAAAAGTCGTTTAAGTATACGCAAGGTACTTTATAACTATTAAACTATTAATATATACAAATATTTTAAAATGATTTAAAAATATAAAAATATTAAAAAAAAAATTTTAATTTTAAAATATTTTTAAAATTTGTTAAATAAAATATTATTTTAAAAAAATGTATATTCATTTTTTGTGATTTATTTCCCTTAAATTTGATTTACAAAAATATATTTAGTTATTGGCATAGACAATGTAGAAGACGTATAAGAGTAAAGAAAAATGGCTCACTTAGGGTCATTTAAAATTATTAGATTATTAAAATAGAAAAATATTTAAAAAAAAACATATTTTTTTCATTTTTCTTTTTATTTATTTATTTATTTTTTATTTATTTATTTATTTTTCTTAATTTCCCTTATTTATTATTTATAAAAATACATTTAGCCCGTAAGAGTAAAGCAGAACACTTCAAATAAAAATTCCAATTGCTAAAATTATATCTCAAATATTATTATGCAAAAGCAGACAAATCGTGTTAATTCATTAATGCGTATGCTTAATTAGTTATTGAAATTAATACGCATAATTCAATATTTTCATAATAATATTAAATATTATAAGCAGATAAAAGCAAGTTAAACGAGGCTACGATTCATACAATCGAAATATATACGTATACTTAATATTCACTACAAATTCCCATTCTTTGTGTGTGTGAGGCGAGGCAAAGTGAGGCTATTCATTCAGGCGTATGCTCAGTATTTAGTAAGCTAAATGTATGTTTAAACATAAAGTGCATGTTGAGCAGATTACTTTGTAGAGATTTTAAGGTCTTAATGCATGTGCGCACTAAAATTACAAAGAAGAAATACAATAAAATTTCTCTTAAATATATGTACATACATACATACATACCTATACATATACATATATGTACATGTACATAGTATGAAAGAACTGCTCATTTTTCAGAATAATTTAAAAATAAAATTCACTTAAAAATAGTACGAAATTAAGAGCAATTTACTTTCTTTTTATTAATTTTATTACATTTTTATTGGACTTTATTTTATTAAATAAAATTTTGCTCTGTATCATAGCAGCATTATTAAAATACAAAAGTTTGGATTGCTAAAAAGAATTGCTGCTTAAGTAAATGATTTTTTTTTTTGCATAGGCTACAAATTTTATATATAGTTTAAGATAACAAAAAAAAAAAAAAAATATATATATATATATATATATATATATATATATATATATATATATATTTTTTTTTTTTTTTTTTTAATATGTGTATGTATGTAACTTGCTTTGATTCTCGACTAGGACGAACAAATATTTGTAAGCAATATTATATGGTTATAGCGTCTTCCCTTGAGCGTCGTTATAACCGGATTCTTCAGTATTTGAATACAAAATGTCTTCAAAAATATATAGAAAAAAAAAACAAGTAAAAAATAAAAAGAAATAATACAGTTTGGCTTATGCTTAGTAGTACTTATTACTAAATGCCACTATAACCAATAATTTGCGTCATTCATTTACAGGGTATAGACCTAGTAAGATTTTAAGTAATAGCAAAAAGTCGACTTTAAATCAACACACAAAGCAATACACACACATGCAATTACAAACAAACAAAAAAAAATGCTCAAAGAGCTCATGTGCCAATTTGCATACACAGAGAGATCGACAGAGAGAGAGAGAGAGAGAGAGAGAGAGAGTGAGAGTGAGAGAGAGAGAGAGATAGATGTGTGTAAGTGTATATGAGCTAAATGCAAATATGCAGTTGTATGTGTGAGTCTACTCTAATCAGCAAAATTTCATTGGCAGAAAAACTGGCAGCCAACTTGGCATGGCATGCCAAACTCAAGACATGCATACACACACACACACTCGCACACACACATATGCAGTGACTCGTCACATACCATCGCACAGTGCATTAATTTGCATGGTAAGACGCGGACATGGGAAGGCCAACGAGCCAAAAGTTTGCTGCCAACTCAAAGTCAGCGCCGGAAAGAGACAACGACAAAGTGACAGAGTGAGAGGGACATGAAGAGGGAGAGAGCTGACAAAGAGTTGGGAGTGAAACAGGAAGCCAGAGTGTCGATTCGGGTGAGGGTGGCGCGGCTGTAGAGGCTGTAGCCGCTCATAACCATCTACGCAACATTGTTGCCACCATTCTCTTAGCCCGGCACACATTTTTTGGCACACAAAAGTTGACACGTAAAATATTAAAAAAAAAAAACGAAGCGAAAAAGGAAAAGAAACGTTAGCTTGCAACGTTTTTCAAAAGTCGTGTGCAGCCTCAACTATGCGGTTCACACTCACACACACACACACACACATAAAACAAACTGCATGCATTCCGCGTCTTGTGTATTAAATATGCCAAAAAGGCCAGGCAACCAACCAGGCAGAGAGGCAGCCAGTCAGCCAGGATGGATGCCAGAATGCGTTCAGCTTCTTTGGCTTTGGCGCGCCGACCAAAGAACAAGCTCAAGAAAATGCCAAAGGAATTACAAAAAAAAAAAAAAAAAATAAATAAAATAAAATAGAAGAAGAAAATATAAAAACAGATTTGGCACTAATATAAGATCTAAGCAGTCGTTAATCTCTGCCAACAAGGCCAGCGCCAGGCTTAAAACAATTTACACCAACAAACTGTAATTCATTCGTTATACCCTAGAAAGTGCCAAGCGTTAGTAAGAAGTATATGCGTTGATGGAAATAAGCCTAGAGCTTGTAGATAACACAGACAGTTAGAGCAAGTGAAAATAGCTGTTGAATTTCTCACTTAAAGCTAATTTACAATTAAATGGCAATGGTATTTTAAGGATTTTTGCAAAACAAATGTTATCGATAAGATTGACAACAACTGGATTATATTTATCGAAAATAGTATCACTCTTGCTGGGTCAGCCTCAAGTTGCAAGAAGAATTTACTTTACTATAACTAGCTAATGAATTTAAAATATAATTACTATAGTTATTATTAAATAATATTAAATGACAAATAATCTTAAGCATTTATATAAGCAAATGCTATCGATAACTTTAATAATTGCCTGTTTATAGCTATCGGAAATAGTATTACTCTTGCGTGGGCAATATGTCGTAACCAAAGTATTCGCATAATGCATACACTAGCTAAATTATGTTCTCACGTAAACAAATACATTTCGATTTAATTAAAAATTCAAATACAGTATTTTATATAATTCTTGTATATAATTATAAATAATTTAGTAACAAATAGGCATAATAGCTATTCGAATATGAACAGAGGCATATCAGCTCCAATGGAACCAATGCACAGTGGACGGTTTCATTAATTTGGCATACAATAATTAATAACTATTACTGTTACTATTAAAAATACGTTTTTTTTTTTTTTTTTTTTTTAAATAAAGTATTCATTTCTATTAATTTTGGGAAGCAAAGTTTTCATAAATTTTTAATGCTTTAATATTTTTTAAATTTAAAAATATTATTATATATACATATTTTTATAATTTGCAATATTTATTATTGTTTTATTTTTAAAATAAAGTATTCATATTTCTGTATAGTTAGTATATTTTTGCAGTGAAATTTTCATAATTTTTTTATATTTTAATATTTTTAAAATTTAGAAAATAAATAGATTTTTATTATTATTTTTTTTTGTCAATAATTTGCAAAATTTATTATTGATACATTATTTAAAATAAAGTATTATACTAATAAATAATATCTAGTAATTTTTTGAAGCGAACTTTTTATACATTTTAAATGTGTTAAATTTTCATAAATTTTAACGGTTTAATATTTTTAAAATTAAAAAAAAATTTTTGTTTAATTTGCAATATTTACATAAAATTAATTTAAATTTAATTCTTCTTTATAAATACGCTTAAATTATTCAAATTTTCATATATTATTGCAATGCATTGGTTGTGTTCAAGGTCATTCCGAGAATGAGGCCAGAGCTCTGACAGCTGAAGTAACTAAATGTTTTAACAACTCAAAGCATTCCTAAGCTTTATATCGTTTATATAGTTAGCCTTACCGTGGGATTTAAAGTTAAGGTCTGCATCAATAAAAGAAACTTAAATTAAATTCCAATGCAGGAGAATAAAGTTTTCTTTAATTTTACAACATATATACATACATATATCTACAGCTGCACAGTGAGCGCTTGAATCTTCTGCAATTGAGCCATTGTCAAGTTAAGAGCTAGCCTAGCTCTCTATCTCTCTCTCTTTTGGATATCTTGGCAGATGAAGGGCAGGCACTCCATGGTTAACTGAGAGTTTTTGGTTTTTGCCTGCTCAAAAGCTTTGCGCTCTCGCTCACTCCCACTCAATAAACTTCATACAGCAGACGTCTGTTGATAAATCTCTCTCTCTCTCTATATATATATATATGTACATACATATATACCTAGATATTTATAGACTGAACGCCGATGGCCTTGTAGAACGGAAATTGAGATGTGAATCAGAGTCGAGGCGTCTGCTCTGGTTTCTGTTCAGCCTCATGCTTAACTGCTGAGCCATTCAATTTAGTTTAGCTGTCCACAGGCTAAAGATACCTGTGACTGTGTCTGTGCAGACTTAAATGAATCCAATTATAATGTATATTGATTGACAATGATATAAACTACATTAAGTCGATATTAAAATTAAATATTTAATCTGCATAAGCCATTTGAAGTATGCATTTTTCAGTTGTTGTCAATTGTTCAGATATTGATTGGCGAAACGTATCATACAGCTAAGCAGCTTAGCAAAATATATATAAAAAAAAAAATATATATATATGCAAAGTTAATCAAAAACAAATACGAGCTGAACAGAGAGAGAGGGAGAGTGAGAGAGAGAGAGAGAGAAAGAGAGACAATTTGCATGACAGACAACAAAACGTGGCAGTCCGAACAGGTCTCGGCATCGGTCGCTCGGCGCTGTCAAGTATTTTAATAATATCAACGTAAATATTACATTTATCAACTGGCAAAAAGGGCAGTCGTATGAGGAGGGGAGTGGTGGGTGGGGTGTACTCTGTGGACCAGACAAGGCAATGTCATGCCCAGCTGCGGCTGGGCGACAGCGCACCTGACGTATCAGAGGCGTTGCTGGATGCTGTCAATCGCAAACGATTTGTCGAGCTTAACGGGCGATATGCGACAGTCGGACATGCTTAAATCAATATGCATAATAGTCAAGGCCTGGCCTGCCTGGCAACCCAAAAGAAGAAAACTTGATAATCAGACAGGAGTCGGCAGTCGGCAATTGGCAATTGGCAATGGCCAAATGGGCAAATGGCAGTTGCCGCCATTTCAATTTATCGCTGCCTTAAATCGAGCAGTGACAGCAGCCAAAGTTTATTCAATAAATCCTTTAGCCAAAGTTATTGACAAAGCTTTTAATTGCTTTCGAAAATGTCCCAGCATGCGACAGCAGCTAACCCAAACGCCGACGGCAACACAGTTAAGCCCACCCACTGGGGCAGAAGACCTCAAGTTACGTATAGCCTACAGTTGCCAAGCCTTTGGCTACATGTATTTCACCCTGCCACGTTTTTAACTAATTGCAATAAAATTTCTGACGTTAATGTCAAAACCGTTAGACAGTTCGTCAGTGCGACAGAGACAAAGGCCAACGCCTTGGATACCCATTTGACATCACACTGACATCCAGACATGGAAATATTAATGCCAGCCATATAACAATCTTAACTCTATATATCAGAGACAGCATATTTGCCAGATAAGTCAATTTTAATACGAAATATTCTAATCTTGTTATGCTCGCTCACTCTAATTCTCTCTCTCTCTCTCTCTCTCTCACTCCATCGCCCTGTCGCTAGCAAATCTGTAAAAGTGAAATGCAAAAATGGCTTCAGCAGCCAGCCAAATGCGCATCAGCACAATGACATTGCCAGTTGAGCACTTTGGTTTATTGAAATGAAAGTTTGCCTTTGACTCCTGTCCTGGTGGTGGTGCAGGGGGGTGGGTGGTGGGCGGGTGTGTCTTTCACTGGGAGCTAGTATGGGGGTAACATTAGCGCCGATTAGTTGGATGTTGGATGCTGCGCGTCATGGATGTCAAAGAGACAATATTGAGACGAGAGTTTGCTTTGCATTATAAATTCTGCTTGCTCTGCTCAACATATTACATCACATCGTCATAAGATTTGCATTGTATCGTGTTGAGACATATTTTTGAATCCATTTGCTCTTTCACTTAACTTTTAGCTTAATAATTTCTAACTAGATTAGAGGCTAAGAGAAGATGGGAGAGAACACTTGGAGCCGTGATTATTTCGTGGGCAACTGTGCGAGCCCAGCTAATGCCGAGTGCCTTAAAAGGTTTATAAGTTATGCCCAAAAGGGTCAACATCTCGTTGGCGCTGCCGCCATGGGGAATTGTCAGACGGGGCAGAGCCTCCGCTCGTAAAGTACGCACAAATGGGACTAAGGCATAAGGGGCTAAAGCACGAACGGCTCTGCTCTGTGCCGGACGTGCTTGACTCTCATAATAGATGGTCAACACGTTGTTCACAGCTCTCAGCTCTCAGCTCTCTGCTTTCGGGCAGTTTTCGGCTCTCAGGAGCATTTTTTGGCTATAAATGGACCGCAGGGCCGTGGCCACTTACCAGCATTGCCTTGTATACTGCTTAGTTTACGCCGTGCCATGTCGAACGCACGCACACAGTATAATCAATATCAATTAAAGATGCCCGTTGCACTCACCAAGTACCAACTGCTCGTTGGCCAGCTATAAATTATGGCCTCTCGAGCTTCAATGCATTGATCCTAAAGGATCGAAAGCAACTAGCCTACGATATTTATATACCAAGTCTATGAAAAGGAAATCAATATCAGCTACACATCAGATTACCGAATCGAATTCAATATTAAACAGCAGGTAAAACCTTAAGGAAATCTCATCTCAGCTTTGGGGCCACCTCAACACTCAACAAGCGCAGCATTCATAATTCAGCATAGACACAGATACGACTCTTTAATTGACTGAGCCACAAAAGGTAAAGTTAGAGAAGAAAAAGAAAAGAGGATGGGGATTCAGATATGTTAAAGATTTGATGCTTTTGTGTAGGGATTTATTTTCTATATGATATATTTTTTTTTCAAAGCAGTTGGTCAATCAATCTATCAATCAATCAATCAGTCAGTCAGGCAGCCATTCAGTCAATCAAACAAAAAGTCAATGAAATAGACAGTCAGTTAATCTGTGAATTAGTCAATTAATAAGTCAATCAATCAATCAATCAATCAGTTAATCAGTTGACTAACTGTCAATCAAACAGGTAATCAATCAGTCAGTCAGTCAGTCAGTCAATCAATCATTTAATCAATCGATGAATCAATTAATCAGGCTGTCAGCCAATAATTAGATTAATCTGTCAATCAATCAATTATCCAATCAAAGAAATCTGCAGTCAATCAATCAAACAGTCAGTCGCTCAGCTAATCATTCAATTAATCAGTAACGCAATCAATCTTACAGTCAGTTATTTAGTCAATCAATCAAACAAGTCAACAAGTCAGTCAATCAATCAATAAATTAGTTATCCAGTCAATGAGTTAATCAATCAATCAATCAGTAATCAATCACAAAGTCAGCTAGTCAGTCAATCAAACAATAACTCAATAAATCAGTCGACCAATCAATCAAACAATCAGTCTATTGGTCAATCAATCTTACAGTCAGTCAATCACTTCAATCAGTCAATCAAACTCTCACTCTCTGTCAACCACATGCTGCAAGTAAAGCACAGCAAATTAAATATTTCGCTCGACTCCAGTTCATATTTGACTTTCTGTCTGCAGACATTCGAGCGCTGACAAAGCTCTCAACTTGATGCCTGGCCAAATAAATGGCGCAACAATGGCAAGACTGAAGCTATGTATATGCTTCATGCCTGTTTAACTGGCCAAAAAGAAAACAAAAAAAAAAAAAAAAAACCCCAAAAAGAAACGAGAGAAAAAAACACAATTTAAACAAGTAAGAAAGCTCTAGACGAGACTGCTCGACTACGAGATACCCTGAGCCCTGCAAAAAAAAAAAAAAAATGATACTCTTCTTCTTGGAGACGAAGGGAGCGTGGCATCTAAAATCTGAAAACTACAAAATCTGCGTATCCATAATATCTGTCTAAATATATAAAGTTGAAGTCTCTAGCTAAAAGGGTGTAGAAGTTATGCTCGAAAAACCTAAAAAACGTAAACGAATTTTCAATTTTTTATCGATAATTAAGGAATGGGATGAGTTATCGAATTAAAAAAAAAAATAAACTTGAACTGCGTAACGAAGATACGAGTATTCGTGTAAAATTTTAGCTCTATAGCTTTTTTTGTGCTGATCAAGAATATATATACTTTGTGGGGTCTGCCACGCCTCCTTCTGCCTGTTACATACTTTTAACAAAACCATTATACCCCGATTTCCCATTTTCAATGGGCTCAGGGTATAAAAACTGGCAATTACAAGCCAAAAACTTTTGCACAGCCCGCATTTGCGAAAGGCTTCAAACAAACATGCACACACACACACACACACACACACACACACACACACATACACACGCACACATTCACAGTTGCCTGGCAAAAGTCATTTCGTTACACATACGCCGCTTGCGCCGTCATCAGGATGAACAAAGCGCAGTGCCACGCCTACGCGGGGCGCGCCCATTGGAGCTCAGTTGGCGGCTAATTAGCAGGCGGCAGCCCGAAGATGGCGCTGCGCATAATTGCATGTTGCATTAAATTAAAAAGCTCTGGCATAGGCATCCCACACACACACACACACACACACACACACACACACACACACACACACACATACGTACAAAGTTGAAAACAACAGTAACAGAAACCAAATTGAAAATTATGAAAAGTGCAGAATAATATTAAATTGTTGGCAGCAGGGGCAGCAGAGTTTCGCTCTGTTGGCACACATTGTGCGTTGAGTTGTACTCTTCCCTCTCACTCTCTCTCTCTCTCTATGTTGTTGTTGTTGTTGTTGTTGTTGTTTTTGCAACAGTTAAAAAAGTGAATGCGAAATGCTTAAATCAGCCTCGAGATTATCTGGGTTAGTAGAATTCGCGCGCATTTCCTGCTCATTTCAACCGCATTTTAATGTGACAGAGAAAATTATAATAACACAAGTAAGGGGAAGAAAAAGTGCCGTAAAGCAAAAACTGAATACTTGCAAGACCACAACACACACACACACACACACACAGTGATAGACAGAGAGAGAGAAAGGGGGGGTTGGGTAAGCTGTAAGGGTAGCAGCGGGGATAGTCAACACACAGGCTCAACAAATTACGAGCAACGAGTATTTTTATAATTTACACTGACTTTTTCCCCAGCACCAAAAACGGAACAGCCAAGGATCGAGTGGGCGCAGGATGGTTATGGAAGTGAAGGGGGTAATGGGTAGAGGTTGGGTAGAGGTAGCGACTGCTGCTATTGTCTTTTTCCGCAATGCTCCGCAAAAATTCCATCGGCAACCAAGGCAACGGTTCTATATGAATGGGGCTGCTAGAGTATATGAAATGGGGTAGGTGGAGGGGGCGGTGGCAAGTAATCAGGCGCAACCAGCAAACTTTTACTTATAGTTAAATGCTGCAGCTGCAACTGCAGCTGAAATACTGACAAAAACTGTTGGACAGAACAGAGCTGAGACGAACGGATGGACGGACGAACGGGCATTGGACAACGGCCGCTGACAGGAAATGGTGGCAGGCAAAGAGAGAGAGAGAGAGAGAGCCTGACGACTGGGCTGGCAACATCATCTAGGCATATCCCATAGCCCAACTATCATTTCTATTCCCCAAAGCCGACTCTGTTTGGACTGCGCTGTGTGGCGCCAACAAAACAGTCATTAAGCCCTTGCCAGGCGCAGTCAGCCAGCAGCTCAGCAGCCACGCAAAGCATTAACATATATACTCATACAAATATATATATGTATATATATATATATATATATATATATATATATATATATAGATAGATAGATACAGGCACAGTGCAAATCTGTCTATAATGAACAAGAAATCCGCCTAATGCGAAATGTTTTGAACTATATGCAAGACTGGCCCTAAATACAAAGCTCTTAAATCCAAATCGTTGAGTCGATATAAGGCGAGAGAGACAGAGAGAGAGTGAGAGAGAGAGGGAGAGAGAGAGGGAGAAGAGAAAGGGGTAATTGAAGCGAGAAAATGTGACAGACAGAGAAAGAGAGAAGTAAAAAGTGTGAGAGAGAGAGGGGGTGAAGAACGAATGAGAGGAAGAGAAAAATATGTAAAATAAAGAGTTGTATAGAAAGAGAGAGAGAGAGAGAAAATAGGAGACGAGGAGCGACAGAAAATAGGAGAATGACACAGATGGAGAGAGAAATAAAGAGAGAGAGAGAGAGAGAGAGAGAGAGAGAGAGAGAGGGAGAGAGAGATAGAAAGAAATTGAGAGGTAGGTAACACAGAGAGAGAGAGAGAGAGAAAGAGGGAGACAGGAGAGATACAGCGCGAGGTAAACAGAGAGAGAGACAGAGAGAAAGAGAGAGAGAGAGCGCTAGACATAGAGGGAGAGAGAGCGCTAGACAGAAAGAAAGGGAGGGAATTAGAAACAAATAGAGAGAAAGAGAGGGGAAGAGAGAAACAAATAGATTATGACAGAGTGAGAGAAAGATAGAAAGAAAGAGAGGGAAAGAAAGAAGCAAACAGATGAAAACACAGCGAGAGAAAGATTGAAAGAAAGGATGAAAAAAGATAGCAAGTTGGAGGGAAAGAGGGGACAGAGCGAAAGAAAGAGAGAGAAAAAGACAAAGAGAGAGAGAGAAAGAGAGAAAGAGATGACAGAAAATGAAATAGAAACAAAGATAGATAGAGAGAAATTGACAGATATTGAAACAGAGACAGAGAGAGAGAGAGAGAGGGAAAGAATTAGGTCCAAGACTGAAGCAGAGACAGATACAGAGACGAATGAGAGATAAGAAATGAGGAAGAGATATACATAAAGATATAAATAGATACAGAGAGAAAATGCATATTTCTAGTGATGATTGATTTCTATTGAGTATTGTGACCAAATAAGAGTAATAATATTTTCGATAATTATAATTTAGCACCTGCTCAAGTTATCGATAACATTTTACTATTCAAATATTAAATATGTTTTGCCATTTGATCATAAATGAAATACAAAATATTAGAATTAATATGTAAGGAAATGCCAACGATAACACTAGAAATACTGATTGGGACTCTATTATCTCACCAGCATTGCAAATGACATTTGATAACTATATATTATTATAACAAGTGATACCTCTATTATTGTTATTATTTATTATCGCCAGCAATAGATGAATCGACGCGTCGCTTGTTTATTTATTTGCGCTACAAATGAAAAAATAATGTAATATAAATATTATAATTTGATTGCACATACGCAAATACATTGTTTATGATTGGCGACTGTGAAAGTGAGTGAACTAATTAAATTGAACTGGTTAAACATGCAAAAGTCAATATTTTGTTTGCACATCCTATATATGCAGCACATGCAAACAAAATGCAATTCTGTTATTGTAATGTAATCCAATTGCAATTGCAATAGCGCTGACGACTAGCTTCCCCAATCCCCAATTCCCAATCTCCAATCCTAAATCCTCATTCCCATTCGCTCTGTCAATTCAAAAATGCTTGAAAACAATGCCAATGCCGAGCAGCGAGCAGATCCATGCGGGCATGCTGGCCAACCAAATGGCAACCAAAATGTTGACATGCCAAATGTGTCATAAACAACTTTGTGTGCCACACACACACACTCTCTCTCTCTCTCTCTCTCACACCCACTCTCTCTCTCTCTCACTCTCTCTCTCTTTCTCTCTACTACTCACACGAGTTTTGCCAATTTCATTTCGAATTTTATTTTGTGCCGCATATTTCTGACCAAGACAATTCCTAAGTCATTTCATAGACAAACTGTCGCTTTAAGCAGCGCACAAAGAATTTCGAAAAGTCCACCAAGAGCAGTCAGTTGTAGTAAGTATATATATATATATGTACTCGTATATCAGCAGATATTACAATTGACCATCTGTTCGAGTAGTTTTTGAGACAGCTTCACAATGGACATCGAATTATGTTGTTCTATTTATTATCCATAGTTGATGGATTTGTCAATGTATGTGAGATAATAATTGTGTGCAGTTAGAGCTACGATTCTTATTGGAAAATTTGAAGTGAATGTAAATATGGGTAAAGTGATGTAACTATAATTATATCTACATATAGTCATATACATTTACATATGTATATATATTAGAAATTTATTTGATTAACAGTAAATGCATAACATTCGTTTACAGAGCTGTTCATTAACATTATGTTATGGAAGAAGTATGAAATAAGGCAAAGGCTCTCTCTCTCTCTCCCTCTCTCCCTCTCTCCCTCTCTCTCTCTCTCTGTCTCTCTCTCTCTCGCCCACTCTCGCAAAGACAGCTTTCTTTCGTGATATTCGCTATGACCGAATGAGCCACAATTATCTTTGAAAAAGGCATTAAGTACGATGCCTCTGCATAAGCAGAGAGGCGATGCGCAAGACAAGAGATGAAATGAGAAGCGACAGCAGCTAATTGCGACTTGCTGCATTCTGAGCGTAATTTAATAACTAAAAATAAATTGGAGTCTGAGATGCCTGCTGGGAGGGCTGCAGAACCTGTGCATGTTTACATACATATATATATTTCCATGTAAAGTCAAAGATGTACAGATAAACTTTCGCAAGTTTTGTGATTTAACAAAAATTCATTATCCATTCTTGATGATCTAATTTGAGACCAAGAAGGGCATACATATTGCATATGCATATTTAATGTCTATAAAAATATTACACAGACATTTAAAAAAAAAGTTTTTTTCTAATGCTCAAAGCACATGCAATCATGTACCTATATGCCTTCGTTATCCAGTTTATGCAAGGATCTCTTCAGACCTTTGGGAAGCAGGGCAAAAAGTAGAAGAAGACTGACCGGAGCTAATGTAGATGCTGAATGCAGCATGATTAGTTTTTTATCTTGAGTAAAAATTTTTACTAAATTTTTTAGGAATAAACCGTAGATCGAAGTGGAGTCGACATATGTTAAAGTCCGTGAAAATTAATTGAACTCTTACAACTGCAGCTGCAGTTCCCCAAAAGTTTCCTAGAGCAGCTCGAAAACTGACAGAACTAGATCGCCACTACTGCTAGAGCCATTCAAGACTATATATATAACATATATTCATTATTGACATCAAGCAATATCCCAACTATTAATACTCATAACCAAATTCTTGAACAGACCAACCCAAGCGCTATTTTTTTCCTCAGATAGTTCCAACAGCGGACCTCAGCTCTATGGCTGCCAGACGCAGTGATGAGCATTGAGTGCGAGTAGTTATAATTCTTGTAGCATTCTTTTGCCTACAACTTTTTGCTGTCACTTTTGCTTGCGCTTGTGCTTGTGCATGGGCTTGTGCTTGTGCTTGTGCTTGCGCTTGTGCTGCTGTTCTCTCATTCAAGCGCACTTGAACAAATAAGCACTCTTGGCCATACTCACTTAGCCACTTATTTACAGCTGTTGCCATTGTTGTTAGCATTGTTGATGCTGCTCTTCTTCTTCGTCTTCTTCTTCTTCATCTTATTCTTGCTACTGTTGTTGTTGTCGCAACTGTCACACCCACAGCTTTCAGACATCCACGAGCATTATGTGTGCCCTATTAGTGTAACATAATGCGGCGACAATGGCTATGGACGTCATTTTGGTTAAGTACTTTTGCCAGTTCACATGCTTCCCCAATTACACATCCGCAATTCAAATGTACATAGTTATATATACACATGTGTGTGTATGTATGTGTATGTGTGTGTGTGTGTATACGTATGTGTACATACATCAAATTGAACAATTAATACGTAACATTAGCTTTGTACTTTTTTGATATGCCCTGAACCCATTGGATAAGGGAAATCAGAATAAAATGATTTTCTTGGAATGCATGTAACAGTTAGAAGGAGGCGTGGCAGACGCAATGAAGAATATATATTGTTGAGTAGGATGAGTCGATATAGCTGATATATAGCGCACTCAGCTCAAGTTTGTTAAAGATAATCGATATGTACTGAAGTTTGAAGTTTAGTTATTAAATTCTATCTGTGGGGTCTTTGCAGCTAGAGTCTTCAAACTTTGCTGCTAGTTTTGTATATAATTTATGGAATTTTGATTTTTTATTAAGCTTCAAATTTAGCATCAAAAGCCGTTAAGCTCAATTAGCTAAAGTTCCATGGGCAAGCAGCACACAGAGTTCGCATTTTTCCTGGAAATAAATATGCGCATATTTGTATATATTCAAGTATGTAGTCTATTCTATTCGTAGAATCAGAAATTGTTATCTGCTACTGAAGTTTGGGAAATGCTGCTTATAATATCAGCAGAAAAGATGCGGTAGAGCTGATGCGGGAGAGCTGATGCGGTAGACCTGATGCGGTAGACCTGATGCGGGAGAGCTGATGCGATAGAGATGGTGCGGTAGAGCTGATGCGGTAGAGCTGATGCGGGAGAGCTGATGCGATAGAGATGGTGCGGTAGCTAGTGCGGTAGAGCTGATGCGGTAGAGGTGATGCGGTAGAGCTGATGCGGGAGAGCTGATGCGATAGAGCGGAGAGCTGATGCCATTGATATGGTGCGGTAGAGCTGATGCGGTAGAGGTGATGCGATAGAGAGGAGAGCTGATGCCATAGATATGGTGCGGTAGAGCTGATGCGGTAGAGGTGATAAGCTTTGTTATTCAGAAGTTAAGAGTTCTAATTTGAATGTTCTATCTTCTAAATAAAAAATTGTATAATTAATTTTAGCTATTTTACTATCATGAAGTGGCGCTGTCGGTAGAGCTAGTATTAAGTTGTGAACAAGGAAATGTTTGTTTATTATTTATTTTCAAGTCGAAAACCTATAATCCTATATCAGGATAACTTCTAGTCGGTCATGCTGACCTTAACGTAGCTAAGGTTTTTTTCTTTTTTTTCATATATGAATTACTACGTCTCTTTGTTCATTTCTGATAGGGCTTGAAGACAAGAGGTAAATGGACTTGAGTCTGTTTGCCATGGATACAAAAAGTGTCATTTGATACTTAAATGAATGCGCTTCAGAGTATTTTTTATTTAAGTATTTGATTCGTGTACAATTTAAATGAATCGAACAGAAAATTTAAGAAACAAGTCTTCAATTAAAGCTAACTTAAGGTCAGATAAACATACACTTTATATACGTATACACACATATACATATACATATACATATATATGAAGGACTTCAGCAACGAGATTTGGCAGCTCTTAAGTTCTGTAGGAGCTAAGCAAACCGCGTGAAATCTAGACTTGAGTAAACAGAACTTGAGTTGCGACTTGCATTGCGATGCGTTCAAGTTGGCAACGAGCTGACGCCTTTGTTGTTGCTGTTGGCCATTGAATGAGCTGGCTGAATGCTGCCGTAGCAGCAAATTGTAGTTTTTGGTACTTAAGAAATTTTGTAGTGAAAACAATTTTGATGTCTTCTGAAAATTATAAAAGCAGCAAAGCTTCTTAACAAACTGAAATGCTGCGTCAAGTGCTGACAAATGCTAGGCAAAACTTTGCTCGACCAATTTAAGTTACCCAATTACGAGTCGGGCAGGAGGAAAAATGTGTATGCAAATATCAAATAAACCGAGAAATAACAGCAAAATCAACAAACGTTGCTAAATAAATAGAGCATAGCTAACAACAAAATTTGTTTTTTTTTTTTTTGTATATTTATTTATTTATTTTTTTTTTTTGTTGCTTTTGTTGTTCAGGCACTCGAGCTGCTTGGCCAAAATGTTGTCAAGTCCATGGAATGGTAGTAATAATGGCAATAGCCAACTAGCCAACACTCTTTAACATAATACAAATTATTGAAAAATTTGCTTATTTATTTTGCAATAGATATCAAGTGGATGGACAGAGAGAGAGAGAATGGGGTAGAGAAAGCAACTTTGAATGGAATGTGAAAATATTGTCAAGTGCCTTGACAGTTTGTATTTTATGTGGAACTTGCCCCGTGACAACCGAAGCGTGTGCCACAAGATAAATATGCGACAAGTTGGGCCTCTCCAGTGGCCGGGCAAGGCAACAGCAGCGACCTTGAGTGGTCGTCCACCAAAGCCCACGGCTGTCCAGTGCAATGTGCAAGTAGTGTCGTCAAAAATATGTACTTGCCTTGCAAGTTGCTTTTGGATAAGTGCTGTTCCAGCTCTTTGCTCTTGTTGTTGTTGTTGTTGTTGTTGTTGTTTGCTTTTTGGAATTGCAAATGCATTATGTGGCCCGGGGCCAGGGCGTATGCCACAAAAGTCTTTTGGCCAAATTTAATTGTTCCAAATGCTTCGCATTTCCACAGCACAGCTGCGACCAGTTTACGTCCTCTCTCTCTCTCGTTCTCTCTCTCTCTCTCTCTCTTTCTATGTTTGCGCTGGCCCGCACTGCTGCAATACCAATCTAAGACTTCTTTCAACTCTTATTTACATAAATTAATTATTTTGCCGCTGACGGCAAGTTTCGGCATTGGGCTTGGCCTCTCACTCTCTCTTTCTGTCCTTGCTACAAAATTCACATTTACACTGGTTCCAATTGCCCCAAGAACATGAACTACTTCGAGATCATTAGAGGCAGCCAGCAGTTGTAACTGCTTCAAATGCATCTGATCAATTTAAATCACAATAACTAACTTTAAATTGAATTAATTATTATGCATAATCGATTTTATGCTCTGATTGAACTGCATATGCTGAACAAATAAGTGTATTAGTGTTATCGATAACAATATTGCAACATTTGTTCAAGTTATCGATAAATGTTCAATGCCATAATATTCAGTAAGAAATATCATTTAATTTTCAGTTACCTCAAGTTGCTTAAATGTTAAACATAATTTTTAATAATAAATTTTAACATATTAACATTTTTATAATAATTGAGCATTATTTAAATTCTAAAAAAATTTCAATTTAAATGAAAATCTATTTTTATATAATGGCAAAATTATAGCTTTAAAATAAGTGTATAAACATTTTAGTATTGTAAAATAAATGCATTCCATAGCAATTTCTCTTTCTACTGCTCTTACTGGGTCACCTTGTATTTGTGATAAATCTTTATTTCTACAGCGAATCTAAGTTTTTTCTTTATCTGTTGTGTATTTTACTGTATTAATATGCTAAATTTATTATTTTCTCTTTCATGGCATAGATAAAGTATTCAAATAAATTCCAAAACATTTTATTATCTGCACAACTTTTTTTTTATCGCAATTTCTTTTCCTGCAGCTCTAAGTGGGTCACCGGATTTTATGCTCCATCGTTAAAATTACTGATAACTTCTTTGTTTATTATATCTTAAGCTTATTAAAATAGTTTTATATATTAAATTCATTATTCTTTATCTAATGGCATAGTTGTAGCATTAATATAAAGTTAAGTAATATGATATCTGAAAAACTTTTTTGATCTTATTGCAATTTCTTTTCATATAGCTCTTAGTGAGTCATTCTTCATTTTTGCACCATTTATTCTGTAACTTCTATAACTTTTGTTTATTAATATATATATAAAATATATTTAATTTATTCTATTTATATCAAGATATCTCTAAATATAAATTTGTTTTTTTTTTAGAATTTTAAAATTACAAATATTTTAATTTATTCTTGATTCTCTCGCCCCTAGCGCAGCTCAATCTGAACTTCACTTGATATCTTCACTCTTTAGCTAGAAAATATCAATTGCTAATTAATTAACTAAAATTATCTTTAATCATTAACTAAGCTCAACTTTTTTTTCTTAATATTCGCTCAGCTTTAACTGCATGATTATAGCTAATATTGCTAGCTATTGTTGACTCTCTGCTACTGCTGCCCAGACTGATATTGCTCGGATTTGTAGAGTTTTTTTTTTTTTGTCACAGCTATTGTCTCTATGGATATTATAGCTGCCACGCCCATCTCCCTGAGTGTTGCATTGCTGATGCCATTGAAGTGCTACTGTGCAGGCAGTGTAAACATCAAGAGCTCTCTGCCGCTGCCTCTGCCTCTGCTGCTGCTGCTGCTGGGCTCAAGCAATTGCAATTAATTCAATGTCAGTTCAACTGTAGCTGAGACAAAGGCTAAGCTGCGAATGTGGGCCATGCCATCCAGCCACGCCCAGATGGCAAGTAGTAGTAGTTTGGCAAGGCGGCGGCGTCATTCGAAATCGCTAAAACTTTTTGACAATGGCCCCGACAGCGTCGCAGTCGCAGTCGTAAGTGCTTATCTGTGCAGCACAAAGTCGGTGCCTCAATCCATTTGCCCCAAATGCTTTAGCCAACCCCCGCCCCTTGCCCTTCCCGTCCTCTCTCAGCAATGCTAAACTTTACGAAAGTCGATTTCGATGGCATTGCCTGTTCAGCGATTAATTCCGCCTGCCAGCAGCCAAACCGTTGACGATAGACAAAATGATGAACACGATGAAGATGCTGAGAATTATGATGATGACGACGATCATAATGATGTTGCTGCTGACGATGACGTTACTTCTATTATTGTTAAGGCACTTGCCAAAGGCTAGTTGAGTGCCGAGCGTATATTGATATGTATATCAATTGGTTATCCCCCAAAAACATTTAAAACTGTTATAAAATTCTGGATAATTGACAGAAGAGTGATTCAAAATTTACATCAGTTTCTATGAAAACGGCTTGAGGATAAGCAAAATTATGCAATTAATTACAGTTAATGGGAAGGCCGCAGTTGTTAAGATTTAAAGCAGCATATTCTTATCAATCGAGTCTATTGAAGTAGGCTAAAGGGAGAAGCAGCTTATAGAGAGCGAACTCTCTGCGATATTACTGTGAAATTGCATGTGGAAGTCAAATTGAGAGAGCGATCATGTAAACTGTTATACATAATTACTCTCTCTCCCTCTCTCTCTCTCTCTCTCTCTCTCTCTCTCTCTCTCTCTGTCTCGCTTTGACTTATACATTCGCTCTATCATTCAGTTTGATTCAACTGATCCACATTCACACGATTTTGCATTCTCTCTCTCACTCTCTCTCTCTCTCTCTCGCTCTCTCTATCTATCTATCTATCTACACATGCGCTCTACCCCTCTTTGCCTCACTTAAAGTGAGTGTCTCAATTTCAGCTATCTCTTATTCATTTCCCTAAGCTAAGCTGTGCTACATTCTCAGTCTTTCTCTCCCTTTCTCTCTCTCACACTTTCTCACATCGAAGCTTTACTACATTCCGTCTCGTTTCGATCTCTCTCTCTCTCTCTCTCTCTCTATCTATCTGTCTCTCTCTCGCTCTCTCTCTCTCTCTCTCTCTCTCTCTCACACACACTCTCTCTCCTTCTCTGACTCGCATTGATTTATCTATTTTCTTAATTCCCCTAAGTTGTTCTACACTCGTAGCCTCCCTTTCACTCAACTGTTATACATGCACTCACTCTCTCACTCTCTTTGAATTAATTGTCATACATTTCTTATCTCATCTTGATTTCACTGTTCCGCCCTCACTTTTACTTGTGCCTCTCTAAGTCGTCTGAATAGCTATAAATAACTCTCAGATATGCCAACTAAACAGCAACTGCAATGAGAGTTTAAATATTTGGAATAACCTGATTAATCGAACTACAGTTTCTTATCGACCATTTCGTAAGAGTTCTCAATATAATATTAAAAATATATATTATCTATATAATATGTATAGAGCATTATATCTACATATACTTCTAGAGCTCATTCTAGTTAGAAAATCAACTTGTTTCCATTTCATTCCATTAAAAATATATTTTAATGGGTTTTTTACACGAGCTTAAAATTGATTATAATTTATTGCACTACAGACACCTTTTAATGTTTGTTGGTTTTTAGTTTTTAATTTACAAGTTTGTTTTTTTCAGTGTACATTTAACTAGATTGCGTTTATTTCACATACGATTATTATGATTGAGGTGCGTGCGATTAGTGGGCTTTCATTGCTTGGCTCAAGTTGGCTTAATGGCACCCAGAAGCCCAATATGCCATAACAACAATGCGCAGCTTTAATTAGTGTTTAAAGCTAATTATATATGCTCGTTATGTGAGCAGTTGTTTTTCTGAGGGGCGGGGAGGGGAGGGCCATTTGGCATTGGCCATAAAATGACGTCGACGCTGTCAAAGGCAGCCAAATGCGAAATGCGAAATGCGAAATACGAATTACGAAATACGAGGAAATAGGAAAACTTTAAAACTGCGCACGGCTACGCTGCGGCAGCAGCAGCAGCAGCAGCAGCAGCAGCTGCTTTACAATGCCCTTTAACCCCATTTACCCTAACACCTTATTCCGACGATGGGCGAGAGGGACGCTGCGTAGGGTAAAAATACCAACAAAAAATAAGTAAACGCAGCTTAGCAAATTGTGCGCTGCCAACGACTTGAGTTTTATTTTTATGTTGATGCAAAAACTTTACGTGCTCAAGTTTATTGAGTGGCTGCTGTATATGAAATTTAGTTAGCTGTGCGTGCGTATCTCTCTCTCTCTCTCTCTCTCTCTCTCTCTTGTTTTGTGTGCCACTTAAGTGGGTAGAAAAAGGGCTAAGCTTGGGTCCAGGCCGAGCTAATCAGCAACTGTCTGCAACGACAACATCGAGTTTGAATGTTAAATAGAAAACACGATTTGCCCAGCAGGCAAACGGGATTTCATCATCAGCTCACAAAACCTGTAGATGGGTCACAGGCGATATCCTTTAGATCCTTACACAAGCAAGTCATCTATCATATCAAAGAATGTGAAGTAGCTTCTCAGGTAAGGGTCAGAATAGTAGGCACACACACACACACACACACAAGCAAGGACATGAGCAAATTACATTTAGAGAAAGCTCTCAACTTAAATCCATTTGGATTTCAACTTAAGATTCCATTCTAAATGTGGCCATAAATTAAATTTATATAAAAAAAGCTAATTGTGGCCAACATTAATTAGAAATTGCATCGGTTGCATCCAGATCACCATGGACTATATATACTTACTTTGCATATTCATGCTGGAAAGTCGTAACATCCGTAATATCAGTATTGTAAAAGTCTTGACTGCGGGCGATTCAATTTTTAATGAAGCCAACGAGCGCCAGCAGCAGCGAACATCAGCCACGCCCTTGCGGCCATAAAATGAAATGGTAAATTGGCGCCAAGGGGCTAACAGCTGGCAAAAGAAAAGAGCAAAAGTGTTGCATCACACTTTAACGGAGCTGGGCAAAAGGCATTAGGCAAAACTAAAACCAAAGTGAGCCAAAAGCCGCACGCATAGACCGCACTGCATTACCTTCTGGCTGGCAACTGTTCCCAGCACCAGGAGCCACAGCTAAGAAACTAAGTGCGAACATTTAGCTGCCAAATTTGAGTTCTCTTTTAACTTCTTGCTGTCATTGGTTAACCAAGCGTGTTTTCCCATTTAAATATTTAGATCACTTTCAAGTCACACGACACAAGTTTATGTCGTTCTTGACGGCCTCTAACAGTTGGACATTAAACTTGAGGAATGAGAAGACCAAAGTTGAAAATGGGAAATGCGTTGAGCTCGCTGTTGGTATTAAAATGATTTTCATTATTTTATTATTCATTGTCATTGTCATTATTCATTATACATTGTCATTGTCATTGTCATTGTCATTGTCATTGTCATTGTCATTGTCATTGTCATTGTCATTGTCATTGTCATTGTCATTGTCATTGTCATTGTCATTGTCATTGTCATTGTCATTGTCATTGTCATTGTCATTGTCATTGTCATTGTCATTGTCATTGTCATTGTCATTGTCATTGTCATTGTCATTGTCATTGTCATTGTCATTGTCATTGTCATTGTCATTGTCATTGTCATTGTCATTGTCATTGTCATTGTCATTGTCATTGTCATTGTCATTGTCATTGTCATTGTCATTGTCATTGTCATTGTCATTGTCATTGTCATTGTCATTGTCATTGTCATTGTCATTGTCATTGTCATTGTCATTGTCATTGTCATTGTCATTGTCATTGTCATTGTCATTGTCATTGTCATTGTCATTGTCATTGTCATTGTCATTGTCATTGTCATTGTCATTGTCATTGTCATTGTCATTGTCATTGTCATTGTCATTGTCATTGTCATTGTCATTGTCATTGTCATTGTCATTGTCATTGTCATTGTCATTGTCATTGTCATTGTCATTGTCATTGTCATTGTCATTGTCATTGTCATTGTCATTGTCATTGTCATTGTCATTGTCATTGTCATTGTCATTGTCATTGTCATTGTCATTGTCATTGTCATTGTCATTGTCATTGTCATTGTCATTGTCATTGTCATTGTCATTGTCATTGTCATTGTCATTGTCATTGTCATTGTCATTGTCATTGTCATTGTCATTGTCATTGTCATTGTCATTGTCATTGTCATTGTCATTGTCATTGTCATTGTCATTGTCATTGTCATTGTCGTTGTCATCATCATCATACTCAATCTCTCATTGTTGGCTTTGTTTGCTTTAGAGCTGATTTTATTGTGGAGGTTTGTTGTATAGAAATATTTGCTAATTTAATTCGGTTTAAATTTCTGTTAATCATTATTAATGGATCATTGCATACAAAACAAATTTACATTTATATTAGAATTTCTATATTTGTGGTTGCCTGCTTGAATGGCTGCACAATTCGAAATGTGTTAAGGGCTTTATATGAAATTGCCAAGATTTTTGGAAATTAATTAATATATCACATAAGGACACACACACAGAGAGAGAAAGTCGTATTTGTGCTCTGTAACAAACAATCTATAAGAAGCTTAAATACTTTTAATTAGAGCTCGCTCTGTTTGGTTTTGTTTGTAGCATATTTGGCCTACGTTTTTGGCAATTCCTAGTGAACTCAAAAAACAAATATTAAATAAATGAATGGATTCGAGCACGTGTATAGACAACAGGCAATATACCAATGTAGACACACATACATGCATGCGCGCACGCACACCAACTACAATTAAGTTTCCATATTTTTGTTCTTTCTTATCAGTGAATACTATATATATATATATATATGTGTGTGTGTGTGTGTTGTACGTGCACATTTATTGCTGTGTGCGTTTAAGTGTTTGCCTACAACTACATTAACACTTTTTGGCTTTGACTTGATTTGCACAAAGCAGATGAGATGCTGCTGTTTGTCTAGCGCCCTCTTTTGTTTGGAACATTTAAATGAGAAAACTTTTATCTAGTTTTTCCCCATTCCTTCGCTATACCTATCACTCTTACCCCAATACAAACAGCCAGAGGACAGAGCAAAGTAGGAGAGAGAGAGAGAGAGAGCGAGAGAGAGAAAGAGAAAGCGACTCTTCTACCCATAGATACATAGAAAACATCTAAGAGTGAACTTAACAGTCAAATGACGCACGTTGGTCCAGGCACATCACAAAATACTTGTATTTACCCAAAAAAAAAAAAAAAAGAAAAATTCGAGTAAAAGCGATTTTTGTTTTTGTTTTTGCTGTTTGTTTGCTTTTCTGAACTGTACAAGTTACAAACACAAACACATACACACACACACACACACACGGCTACAAGTTATGCGTGAGTTTTATATGAGTTTTTATTGACAAAATGACAGCATTATGTGGCTAGCATTCACATAATGATACTATACTACGATTAAAGTGCACTGCATATTTTCAGATACCCTGTAAAAGTGTATACAGCTGTCTGTTAGTCATGTAAGAATTTTATTTAGTTTAAATTGTGCAAAATTCATGTAAGAGAAGAGAAACTTCAAGTTTTTAGCTAGAAAATTTATATATGAAAACACAAATGCAGTTCGAAAATTGAGCTGAGCTTTGCATAAATTTAGCAAAGTACAATTGATTAGCTTTTGTAACCAGATAATAGTAATCATAATAATGATAATATATAAGTAATAATAATAATAAAAATAACAACAATAATATTACTAATAATAATAACAACAACAACAATAATAACACTAATAAAAACAATAATAGTAATTATAAAGCATCAAGATAATAATAATAAATTTTAGACTTTTTTTAGGTATGATAATATATATATTTTTTATTTTATTTTATTTTTATTTTTATTTTTTTATTTATTTTTTTTTTTAATAATTATAATAATAATAATAATAGCAAAATAATAATAAAATTTTTAACTTACTTAATTTTTTTAATTATAATATTAATATTAAAAATAATGGTAAAAGAATAATAATTTTTTTTAAATTTTTTTGATATAATAATAAATATATATTTTCTAAATAATAATAATAATAATAATAGTAAAAATAATATTTTATTAAATTTTTTTTCTTAGAAAATAGTTAAAATAAAATAAATAAATAATAATTAAATAAAATAAATCTGAAGTCAAGAATTGCAGTAAAATACTTTCATAGAATTTCTTTACTCTTCACATCTAATGAACATTAGTTCATTATCAGCTCATTATCGTTGACTGAAACTTTCGCTTACCAAAAATGCAAGTAAATTCACTTTTTTTTTTGTATTCAAAAGATTCAATCAGTGTCCATTCAGTGGTTCATCAACTACTATAATACATATATTTAGCACGAGCAACGTGACTTTCAGTCAAATGCCTTCCCTACTCTGACTCAAGATACTTCGGAAGTTTTTCATTGTTTGCCCAACTTATAAAGCAAGTGTTCTGAGGGTTGTCTTTAGATAAGCTACAATTATTACTTAATTTTCTTCTTAAAACTATATTACAGAATATTTTCATATAATTTGCATCTTTAAGTGCATAGAATTCTTAACTCGTTATTCAATAAATTTACAATTGAAGTAATAAAATATATATATGTATATGTATATATATATATATTATCCTTTTAGCTTAGGCCTGCTTGCAATGATGGCAAAGTTGATGATTTATTGTTTGGCTGAGCAGAGATAAATATTTTTGTTATGCATTGAAGCCAATGAAAATCTGCGGGTTTGCTTTAATGAAAACGGATATTATTATATATATTATCGATTATGCTACGCTGCGCTTCCCCTTGCAGAGATGAAAGTGCATTTAAATAGAAAATTTATTCAACAATTAAGTAGCTTATAGTAAAGCCCATAAGCGCGGCATAAATATCTGATGTGTGTGTAAATAAAAAAAAAAAGAGCTGTAGAATGATATGAAAACTACAGTGCTTCGGGTATCTTCTAGTCGGGCATACCCGTACCACAGCACTCTCACTTTTACTTTCTTCACATATTTTTTGTTTTGTTTTTCACCCACTTTGGGGCTTGTTACATAGTTGGATGTAAGCAAGAGTAAAGTTGCTGTCATCGGCAGCACATAAAAAACTTTAAGCAACAAAATCGCATAAACTGTTGTTAAGTGAAAGTGCGATAAATCAATTTGTAATTGGGGCAAGTTTAGCCTCTTTGACTTGTTTGGCTTGTTTGGCCTCCATCGCCTGTCTATTCCCCATACAGCGACGCGACTTAACCCAAGCAAATATGTTATATATTTTTATACATGTGTAGATATTGGCATATGTGTATGCGCAAGCTAACATAGACAATCGGATAAGTTGGAGTATGTGCGTGTTGTTATGGTGATCAAATTACATTTTGCAGCCTTTCATTTTTCCTCTTTTTCCTGTTTTTTTTTTTTGGTCAACAGCTTAAGCTTGTCTGTGCTGGACTTTGGCACAAATCCCTACGAAAAATACATAGGAAAAACATCATATATATATATATATACCTTTATATATATAGCACAAGTGTACAAGCATTTAGGATTAAGTATTTATTACATTTGCACACACAGAAATCTCAAGAGATTTTGTTTTTTTGTTTGTTTGATTTTATTTACAGCTGGATTTGCAATTACAAGACGAGGCTGGCGGCGACATCTCGAGTTTCATAACAAACGGCGAATGGGACTTGTTAGGTGAGATTCATGTGGCATAATAATTGCATATATACACATATATATCTATACAATAAACACACAACTAAAGTCTAACTAAATAATTGTAACAAATGTTTAAACAAATGTAGCATAAATAATTTCTCAATTAATTTACTAATTAATGACTATCAATAATTCTCATTCTCTCTTCTGCATATGCTCATCTCATTTTGCACCAACAAACAACAACAATTAACAACAATTAACAACAACAACAACTCTAACATCAAAATTAAAAAAAAAAAATACAATTAATAAATCCCAAAAAAAAAAAAAAAAACAAAATGTTACCAGGTGTGCCCGGTAAACGTAATGAAATCTACTATAATTGCTGCCCAGAACCTTATATTGACATAACATTCGCCATTTTGATACGACGCAAAACTTTATACTATTTTTTCAATTTGATCGTGCCATGCGTATTGATCGCATCCATGGCACTGCTAGGGTTTACACTGCCACCAGATTCTGGTGAGAAGCTATCGCTTGGTAAGTGTCCGTCCAAACAAACAAAAAAAAATAACACAAAAAAAAACACAAATACAACAGAAACAATAATATTTAGCAATTGATAAATGTATATTTCCCTAAACTTAATAGTCATTTTTACTACTACTATATGTTTCAAAAATGTTTCGTATATTTAATTGTTGACAAGTTTGCTGTAGGATTTCTTTCTTGCATGCTCTCTAAATCAAATGAAACCAAACACACACACACAAATACTTATATATATATATATATGTATATATATATATATATATTTATATTTATATATTTATTGTGAAACGGAAGCCCATTCGCTATAAGAGGCTGCCAGCAGTAGGACACACAAGTTGACTGCCACACACACACACATACAGACACACATACAGACATTACGTATACGCCGCATAGAGCCTTGACTAACTATGCAAATGCAATGCAATCCAATGGCCGACGGCAATGGCAACAACTCTGCCAGTGAACAAACAAAGCGCACGAGTGTTGCAAGTGCAAGAAAAAAAAAAAAAAACAACACACACACACAAATAAAATAGGAGAAAAAAAATAGAAAAAAAAAAAAAAACAGCAGCCGTCACCATCATTTGTAATCAAAGTCAACGCTGGCAAAAGTGAAAAATATGGCACAACTGCTGGCCCACCTTTCAGCTGGGAGAATAGGACGCAAATGCAGGACGACAGCCGACGAAAGACAGACGGATGGACGGACAGACGGACGTATAAACGTACGGACGGCAAATGAGCACAGAGCCTTGAACCCTTGAACCTCACTCGACAGAGCCTCCGCTACTAGTTAACCATGTCAAGCAACGCAGCTCAAATACAAATATTTACAATCAACTCACATATATATATATAAAACTATATATATATATAAAAAACTTTATATATATAACAATTTATATATATATATATGCGCATATGTAGCATTGCGGCTGCCTAATGCATTCAGGCAACAAGCACAGCCTTTGCCTTTGCCTTTGCCTTTGGCTTTTGTGCTGCGAGTTTGATACATTTCGCATCGCTCGCTATTGATAATGCAACAAAAAAAAAACTAAATAAAAAATAAAATAAAATATAGCTGCATTTAAGCTCTTTTAGACTTGATTTACAGCTGAAAGTGTTGCTTGGGCCAAGGCCATCATTGAGTAGCTCAGAAACTCTGTTCAGAGTGTAGTGCAAATTTTTTATTTTCTATCACGCATTTCTTATCTATCTATTTATGAATATCTATTTTGTTCGCTTCATCGATATCATTGTTCAACTTAGCCACTCTACCACGATGACGTGATGTCTTCAAACATCAATCAATCGATCATCGAATCGATCAATGCTCAATAGTATCGTTGATTTATTCAACAACTTTGCAGCTCAAATTCTTAAGGAAAAAAAACCTTTTTCATTTTTCACCATTTCCTAAATAAAAAAAAAAAATAATAATAGTTAAAAATGAAAATCTAAATTGAATTTTTTTATTATATTCTTAAATAAATTATGAAAAATAACGTAAGTTTTGCAATACTTTATTATTTTTGCTTTATTTTATTTATATTAAATAAATTATGACACATATTTATTTTTTAAATGAATAATTCAATTTAATTAACTAATGTTTATTTTTATTAAAAGATATAATTTTTTATTAGTTTTCTTTATTTGTTATTTATGTTTTATTTATTTGTTTTTTTTTTTTTTTTTTTTTTTTTTTTTTAATTTATATTAAATAAATTATATATATTTTTTTTTAATCTTTTCTATTATACGTTTACGTTATCCAGAAAAGAAAATTTAGTCTATTTTTTTTTATTTGTATATAAAATTATGAAAAATAAAAGATGTATTTTGCAAATATAATATAATAAATTATGCAAAAATTTTAAATATAAAAAAATGTTATTATTAATTATATACCAAATAATGAAAAATAAAAACTACATTTTGTAAAATTTTTTTTTATTTTTTAAATTTATAATTATTATTTTATTATTTATTTATTTTTTAGTTTTTTTTTGTTTTTTTTTTGTTTTTTTTTTTATTTATTTATTTTTTTTTTTTTTTCAACTGACAAACATATCAGTTTCTACAATTCACATATTATTATAATTTTATAAAGATATTACATATATGTAGATACCTTGAACATGTGCACAGTCATGATGTTTGATAGAGTATGATCCGTAAAGCTCTTTAAGTATAAAAGCCTTAAATTTTTGATTCCATGATTTTCAATTGCTTCTTGAAATAATTTTTTAATAATGAGAAAAAATTAAAGAGCATTCAAATCATGTCTAAGCCAAAGAGCTTGCTTAATGTCTAGAGTTGTGGCACTCAGTGATGTACAATATAATGCCTGAAAAAAATATAATAAAGGAAATATATGTGAACTCTAAATATATGAATATCACTTCAAGCTGACATCGTATATAAATAAGCAAATAATTCACACTCCAACAACTCTTCAATGTGCTCAGCAGGTGTGACATATGCCATACGTTAGCTTTGAAGAAAGTTTAGTATCTCAAATTTGTTTTCTATTCTTGTTTCTGTTTCAATTCGCGACATAGATATGACTATTATGATCTGTTGATCTATGGCAAAACGCGCGAGCGCCTTTCATCTTTCGGCAAACAGCTCTGACTCAACTGACAAGGCGCACACCCATGCACACATTAAGCTGAGAAAGTTATGCGAAAATGTGGCAAAATGCTTTGCAGCTCATATCCTGAGCATGTGCCACACACACACACACAGAGAGAGAGAGAGAGTGGGGTAAACTGACAGACATTGGCCATGGCTATGGCGATGGCTGTCGCTGGGGCTCATCACGTACTTTCAACATGCAGCATATGGTGCATGCCAAAATTTATACAATACAGCTATACAAAAATACTTATATAAGTATGCTAGATATATAAATATATCGCGTTTATGAGCGAGAGCAGCAAAACTTTTGCTTGCAGCTGCTAGAAAACAAAAAAAAACAAAAAAAAAAAATATATATATATATATATATATATATATATATATATATATATATATATATATATGTATATTTATAAAAAAAAAAATTGCCATATTTTAAAAATTGTTCATAGCGAACGTAGCCCCAGCCCCGCTCAGACATGGCCATGTGTGTGTGTGTGTGTGTGTGTGTGTGTGTGTGTGTGTAGCAAAACGCATTAGGGCTGCCAGCCATGGCTCATGCATAATAGACAAGTTTGCGTAAAACCCTGTGGCTAATTTATGTTTGCCCGACACTTTTGGCGGCTGCCGGCTCCAGCTTCAGCACGAAACGCCGCTCAGCCAGCTGACTTTTCACATAATTTATATAACCTCAAAAGAGCAAGAGCATAAAATATGCACAGGACGCACACAAATAAATATAAAAATATATATATTATAAAAAAAAAAAAAAAAACAACATATACATATATATATATATATATATATATATATATATATATATATAAAGACAGAAAAGGGAACAACAAAATCTTTGATAACGCTAAGCACTCGAACTGACAAACGCCAGCTGGCCAAAAGAAAACCCCAAGCAAAACCATAAATAATGATAACTTCCATAAGGTGCCGCCAGGCCAATGACAATATATATATATATATATGGAGATATATGTGTGTGTGTGTTTTTTTTTAGTCATGTTTTTATTTTTGTATTGAAAACTAGTTTTGTGACATTAGAAACGAAACGAAATTGCAACTTTAACTGCTTGACGACGAACGCGACATTGAGGTTCAGCGCAGAGAATACGGTAGTAGTTTTTTATTCACCAAGTGGGACAATTATATATATCATCTATATATAAACGCATTCTTGCATCAATGCAGCGAGCAGCAGTAAGCAGCGCTGGAGCAGCAGGCAGGATCAGCTGGAAACACATTTCTAGTTTGTCAACATTTAGCATTTCAGCTGAAATCTAATGAATAATATTAATAATAATGCTATCTCTCTTTCTCTATCCATCTATCTATCTATCTATCTTTCTCTCTATCTTTTCTTTTCTCTTTGCGTATGTAACTCTCTCTCTCTCTCTCTCTAAAACACACACACACACATACACACACACTTACCTGTATCTACACACATTTGTGCAATAATTTTGTGCTGCATACTTGCAGGAGTTACTATTTTACTATCGCTCACAGTCTTCCTGAATATGGTAGCGGAAACGATGCCAGCTACATCCGATGCTGTGCCGCTGTTGGGTAAGTAAACGCAGCGCCATCTGGCGTTCGCCGGCTGGGCTAATTGCCCAGCGCTCTGTCTCTCTCTCTCTCTCTGTCTCTCTCGTTATCTTTATCTCTATCTATCTTGCTGAATTCAAATTAACGCACATTTAACTCAGCTCAACAAGAACAACAACAATAACTACTACTACTACTACTAATATTTTAATAACAGCAACAACAACAACAACAACAACAACAATAACAACTAATCAGCTAAGAGTTTTACCTTCCGCACAGCCTCGATAATTGCCGCCAAGCAAAATTTTATGCATATTTTTTTTTTTTCATATTTCGTTTTGTTAACACATTTTTATTAGTTTTTTGTCAGAGCTTAAAGGTGCCAAGGCAGCTGCTTTACAGTGCGCGCTGTCAGTATGCAGACTTGCCTTTTAAGAAAAAAAAAATAATGCTGCTTAATTAGTTTATAAGCTATGTGAGCCAAGTGAGAGCTTTAGCATATTTTACATAAATATCAATTAAATTTTTTATTAAATGGCAAAACTTGTAAAATATTTCAACATTTAAATATTACCGATTACTTAAATAGTTGCTAAAATATAGCTATCAGAAATATTATTGCTCTTGCTTGGTCACGCTTCAAATTGCAAACGCTCAGCAGAGACAGTCGATAAGCTATGTGAGCTAAGTAAGATCTATATTTTACATAAATATCAATTTAATTTTTTATTAAATGGCAAAACTTGTAAAATATTTCAACATTTAAATATTATTGTTTACTTAAACAGCTGCTGAAATATAGCTATCAGAAATAGTATTGCTCTTGCTTGGTCACGCTTCACATTACAAGCGCTCTCAGCAGAGGCTGCTCGCTTGTGCTAAATTAACTTTGTTCTACAGTCACGTAGACATATATATATATATATATATATATATATATATATATATATATATATATATATATATGGGCCTTATGTCAGCTGCACACACTCTGTAGTTTCTAGCCTTCAATTGCTCGAGTACAGATCAAATGCGAAAAGTTTCAATTAACACATAATATGAATGGAGAGAGAGCAAAAAGAAAGCCAGGCGAACAACAATATTAAATAACACTGAGCAGAGCCAGAGCTCTCGCGCCCCATATTAATTTGTGTGCAGACAATGAAATCAAAGCTCGGCGTAGATTTGCAGCGCTATTAGTTTCAAATTTTGAAGTTCTTTTTTTAGTTCCTTTTTGATGGCCATAAACACGTACAACAATAGATTGCCCCGTTTCGAGTTTCATGCAGCGGCAGCATGCGGCAGCAACACGCGCACCTTCGCACCAGGGGGAGCGAACTTTGGCAGAGAAATGTTTTAGTGTCTAGTTTCTGGTATTTGTTTGCACTTTGTTTTCTTAATATTTCATTTAATGGCCGGCAAATGGAGCTGATGGCAAAATGGCAAAATGGCAATGGCAATGGCAATGGGGAACCGTGCGGCCCCTTGAGGGAGTCGCTGTGATTTAAACGTTTTCATAAACTTTGCACAATTTATGCGTCGCACACATCTCAAGTTTAGCCCAATCACGTGCATATAGCAACTATATATATGCATATATATATATATATATGTATATATCTTTATATATAGTAGCCAACTTCTTATCGTATATTGGAGACTGCAACGCATTTAAAAAGTATTCAGCAAAGTGAAATAAATATTAAGTTAGATATAGTATTAACAATGGCAAGCACGTAATACAGTGCCTATTCAAAGTAACTGAACAATAGCAATTCATATCATTCGAATACAACAATGAACTAGCTCAAGTTAGTCGAAATTCCAATTGGAGACAATAGAAGCGATATACAAGCTATTGCTAGTCGCTATGCAAATAATATCAATTCATTAACAATTAGTTCGAATCACATCTCAATTACAAGTTCCAACTGCATATAATATAATGTGTGTATGTTTGTATGTGTGTGTGTGTGTGTGCTTAGTGCTTAGTCTATTAGAACAGTATATTACATCCACATTACATAAATAACATATATATATGCATTATATTGATATAGTTCATTTTAGTTCACTTTTAACTAGTTCCTGACACTCACAATTAGCATAATAATTTTGGAATCAATACTACATAACAATCCAAAAATTGTTCACTAGTTCCATTTTTATCAAAACTCAATGAAACAAAGACTTAAGATCTGCATTTTTCTCATAATATAGACTAATTATTGAAGATAAATGTGATTTCCAGATTTTCTTTAAGATTTTTCGCAATTTTCAATTCTCTAAGATTTTTCACAATTTCCAATTAGCCATTGAAGTCTGTCTTTTAAATATTCAATCAATAAAAAATAATAAAATTGCTGAATAGATTCACATATTCAAAAATTTAAATCAAGACTCAAATTAATGAAAAAAAAATAATTTAAATACTAATAATACTAAAAATACTAGTAAGTTCTCGAACTAGTTCCGCTCCTCAATTGAGATATATATGTTATATCAATAACAGCTCAGTCCACATGATATATGAGCTAAACAAAACAATTTTCTATATAACTAACGTTCATTAATTATCAGATTATCTAATAAATCAATTATAAATTAAAAATATTCATACACACATTATGATACACTTTATGGCTGTATGTGTGTGTGTGTGTGTGTGTAAATGTGAGAATGTTAAGATATTTACATTTTAGGATCACTCAATTGCTCATGCATGCACATGCATACATGCAAATAAATGTATGTATACCTGCACATGTATGCATGCACATGTATGTATGGATATGCATGCATGCACATGTATACATATATGTATGCATTTACGTGTATGTATGCATGCAAGCACATTCATGTGTGTATGAATATGCATGCATACACATGTATACGTGTATGTATGCATTTACGTGTATGTACGAATGTACGAATGCCCATGTATGTATACATATGTATGCATAAACATGTATGCATAAAACTGTATGCATGCACATCCATGTATGTATGCATGCACATGTATGTATGCATAAACATGTACGCATGCATGTACATGTATGTATGCATAAACATGTACGCATGCATGTACATGTATGCATGCACACGTGTGCATCTATCCATGTGGATGTATGTATGCATGCATGTACATGTCTACATGCATATGTATGAATACACAGCCAGGCATGCACATGTACATATGTATATACATATGTCCATACATACATATATACATATATCAACACATATGTACGTATGTAACTATGTATTATCCAGTATAATTGACAACATTTAGTGAATAGAGTATTTGCAATTAGGTAGACACACATTAACATAATTTGAAATTAGTTGCGTATTACAACAAACTAACCAAATCCATATAAACAAACCAAGTCCATATCAGTGCCCATGCATAGTTCAAAACACAGTTTGTGTGTAATGATAGAAGTAAGCATTGGTTGGTCTACCATACTGACAAAACAACTAATCAAAGCATGTGAATACCATTGAAAAAAAAAAACAATAACAAAAACAATAACAATTGAACTCCATTCAAATAGCAATTCAACTAATAATCCATAATAACAAATGTTCAGTGTTTTAATTCTATCATTTGTAGCCTAAATAGTAAGGTAAGTCATGTGTAAGTCATACTAACGATTATTATTGACGAATACGTTCATTATTTAAACGTTCAATACAATTTGGATTAACTCAAGACATTTCGTTATTTCAGATCAAATTCCACAACCTTTACCATTTGCTGCATGCCAGGCCCCCATCCCTAACAGCATATATGTAGCATCATTTCTGTATTTAGTTCACTCAATCATATTTAGTACATTTAGTACAAAAACATTGCACAGAATTATATCAATAAGTATGTATGCATTAAACACACACACACACACATACATAGACAGTTGAATACATCAAATTCATCATCAATCCACACACACACACAGAGATACACAGACGTATTAACTAAATTGAACACTTATCAAACGTAGTTGTGTATTTTTGAATATCGTATTTTATAAATATATATATATATATTTATATATATATATATATACTTTATCGAGGACTGGTATGGCAATCAAACTCACAGCATGCACTCTGGACCTTTCGATAGACAAACTCCTGTATTTGGCAAATCGAAAACCGTTGCCAAAAAAAAAAAAAAAAATAAAAAAAATTGATTGAAATTAAATGAAAAACGAAAAAAAAAATAAATAAAGCCAGATTCATGAGTCGGGAGTCGAGAGAGTCACATATTAGGCAACTATGCCAAGTTTTCTGCTTCCTTAAGTATCACTCTCTACATCTAGTATATATAGTATATCATATATATATACATATATATATATATATATAAATATTTTATATATATATATATATATCTATGTATGTATGTATAATTGTACATTTTATTTACAACTTGTGTAGCGCCTTGTTTTCTTTCGATTTTGTGATTTATATTTTGGATTCTATGCGTACAACGAGTGGCTCGCATTATCAATGCCAGTGTCAGATATGTATGTATTTTTGCCAAGGACCACTACCACATAATGTAAAAGAAAAAACGTTCTTGTTGGCATGCAAGAACACAAATGCCTACAAACTGTTGACATGCCCACGCCCCCGCCCCTTCAACACGTTCCCATCCACAAATATGCCGAACACATTGACATAGCAGATACAGGCGGCACTCACTCACACTCACACTCACACTCAGTCACACTCACACTCACATTCATAACTAAAACAATTGATGAATACTATCTCATATAATTTTGTATTGCACATTCATAGACAAGTCATGAATATGAATACAAATGTGAGTGAAAAATTGAATATGAATATGAATATGAATATATGTGGCAAACAATACTCAATTGAATGGGAAGCGTGCAACGGGGGCGAAATGGCAATGTCAACCTCAAACCTCAAACCTCAAACTCAATGTCAACACGGAGGCTAGAGCTAAGCGCCAGCTGGTCACACTTGCCCACACCCACACACACACACACACACCCACACACCCACACCCACACACACACACACACACACACACATATTTATAACATATGGGAACAGCTATGTAAATATCTATTGAAACAATTTTAATGTCCGTGATAAATTTATATAAACTAAAAAAAAAAAAAAAAAAACAATTTGAAATTAATTCCAAGCTAAATTCTGGTCTCTGTCTCTTGCTTTACTTCACTCTCTCTCTCTCTGTCTCTCTCTCACACACACCCGCTCTAACCCTCTCTTTCTCGCTATGTCTCTCTCTCTCTCTCTCTTTGTCTCGCTGTCTCACGCAATGTTTTTTACATATATGTATATGTGTATATATGTATAATTTATGCTATGTCTGTCTTTAACTGTTTAGCTTTAAAAAAAAAAATTAAATTAAATAAAAATCACAAATTTTGTATAGCAAAAAATTTAATTTAAAAAAAAAAAAATGTTTTGCATGTGAAATTGCAACGCCCAGAGGGAAAAAAGAATAGAAAAAATATATTGTTCCCTAATATTATATGTGGCCGAGTGTAACGGGTTCAATGGATCACTATGGATCACTAATATGTTGTAAATATGTTTAAGTATAACTCTATCTATAGCTATGTATATATGTTTTCTTACGGGCTTAACATACGTTTCTGTGTACATATTTATCTTATACATTTTTTTTTATGCTTTTTCTTTATAATTTATTGAAAAGCAAATTGGTTTTAGTTTCGTGATGTAGTGTGGTAGCAACTCTCTCTCTCTCTCTCTCTCCTCTATCTCTCTCTCTCTATCTATCTCTCTTATGTACCCCTCAAAGCCTCATACAAAATTATTGCTAACCGCATATCACATGTTTTAATATATGTTTAATGGTGTTTCGCTTCTTTAACATACACACTCACACACACACACACACACACATACAGACATCATTGTATCATACACAATTAGCTGAAAAAGAAGCCCAAAAACAACAAGAAACAGCAAACACTTGTAAATAATACACATCGAAATATATCTATATATATCTACCTTTTTTTTTTTTTTTGTTTGGAAACCTTTAGCATACATACTTACATACATGCATATGCATATATATGTTTATATATATACACATATGTCGTAGAATCGTACATGTGTAGGTACGTATGTCTGGCTTGTATGCAAACGTTAAGGTAATTCCATGAATATCAAATATATGCATATGCGACTAGTTGCTGTATAAAGAAAACAAAAACAAAAAACAAAAACAAAACAATATAAAAAAAACAAACTTACATTCATTCATATGCTTAAAGCGCCTGTTAACCTACAATTATGTAGTGCAGTGTATGGGACCCAAAAAAAAAAAAAAAAAATGCAATATAATATTTAAATTCAAATTCAACAAATATTATGTAAAGCTAAATGCAAAAATATTAATTCATATGCACAGTGAAATGGCAATAAATTTCTTTATTTTTATTTCTGATTTCCTTTTTTTTTTTTAATTAAATTTCAAAAGCTCACACATACACGCATACACACACACACATCTGTAAATAGTCAATACAAAATAATACACATTTTATAATTATATTGTTTTTGGTTTCTATACTTTTTTCGCTCCTCACTGTGCATAACCTAAATAAATGCAATTAAATAGTTTAAGCTAAATATGTATATGTAAATCCAAAGCAGTCAAAACAAAAAAACAACAAAAAATACCAAATAAAAATGAATTGAAACGCACTGATCCAGACAACAACTCAACTAACCAGATCCATTTCCTATTTAATTGCCATTTTTTGTACAAAATACTAAAATACCAAAAAGAAATATATATATATATATACTAACAACAATCACACCAAGTACAACAACAACAACAATATAACCGTAGCCATACAGAATACCAAACCAAAACCAAACACCTTTGCCCAAGACCCACGTCTTTCATCAATTTACAGCTCAACATTAATGAGGACCAAATCAGATCTCGATTTTTAACTAAAAATGATGATTGCGGATAATTGGTTGTGCACAAAAAGCGACAGCAAAAAGAAAGAAAAAAAAAATGAAAACAAATAAATACAGAACAAAAAAGTACCCAAAGGCAGCAGGTTATGCAACAACAAAAAATACCATAATAAAAAACGTACAAAAATACCACAATAAAAATACCAAAAACAATGAGCTAGAAATCAAACAGTAAACGCGTGGTTCGATTCAAAAGAGTTACAGTTCCTTTGGTTCAAAGGAACCGAACCACTCTTGAATCGGGCCACAAGTTTGCAGCGGCAACAATTGTAAAGGAAAATAAAAAACAGAAGGCGGGGGGCGAAAAGGGAACCATGAGTTAGCATTTAAGTAGCACAGACCTTTTTCAAACTTTACTTAAATTTATCTCTTATACTACTACTCTATTCCATATATGTATATGTCGGCGAGGCGTACACCTGTAAAATAACTTGAACTCTCTCACTGAAACTAAACTTAAAAAAAAAAAAAACAATCAATAATATATTTTTTAAATATATACATGTTAATATATTTACTACCACTACTACTACTACTACTACTAACTAACTTTTTTAATATACTGCTTTGAACTTTTTCTCTAACTCTTACTTCCACTTGCCACAAAGTTAAGTTTTAGTAAGCATTATGAAAGTACCGAACAACAACAAGCTAAACAACAACAATAACAAAATTAAATAGTCTGTTGTTGTTGTTGCCTTTCGATAAACAAAAGAAATCGAACTTTTCTTTTTTTGTTGTAAAATACGATGCGAACTTTTTTTTGTATATATATACATAGATCAGCGAGCAATCGAAATGTGTACAAAGTTTTTTTTTTTACTCAAAACAAACAAACAAACAAACACAACAACAACAACAACAACAAAACACACACACGCACACACATACAACGAAAAGAAAACAATTGCTTAACGAAAACGATAACTGCCGATAAACGATAACCAATATCGACGCTCTCAAAATCAGGGCAATGGGGCAATACATAGGTGTTCAACTGCCAAACGCATTGAACTCAATTAATGAAAAGCAAAAACCAAACAAAAAAAAAAACGAAATTTAACAAAATCAAAAAAAAAAAAAAAAAAAAACAATATCTAGCTTAGAATGAGCGTCAAGCGAATTCGCCCAAACATCGATATATTACCACAATGTTTGTGTAATTTTTGTGTCCTTCTAGGAACTTATTTCAATTGCATTATGTTTATGGTGGCCTCATCAGTTGTGTCAACCATACTTATCCTCAATTATCATCATAGAAATCCAGATACGCATGAAATGAGTGAATGGGTAATATTTATATTTAAACTAAACTAAACTTAACTAACTTACTTGCTAACTACTTACTACTTACTTACTTATTTATAAAAAAAAAAAAAAAAAAAAATACAAACAAACAAAAAAAAAAATACAAAAAGAAAAAAAAAAGCTATTTCCTACCTACTTCTTTTTCTTTTATGTTTTCTTCTCTACATTTACATAAATTCATTTCTTATTCTTTTTTACTCTGCTGCGATACTGATACGTTTTCAATTTGCCTTTGTTTTAATATGAAAATCATATCAACAGAAAAACAAATTTCTCTCCAAAGATTCAAAACATTCAAAATACTCCAAAGTCCACATACACATCCTCACACTCACACACACACACAAGCCCCATTGTATATACTATTTATGCCCTCATACTACATGCCTAATGCCTTACCGAACTCTCACTCTCAACTCTTAGACATTGAAAACTGAGCAGAATAAATACACTTGCATACATATTTACTTACAATTCATATGCATAAACTAGTTCTTCTTATACTTTTATACTATGCTGCATGCAAAATATATTTGCAACTCATACAAAATCGAAAGAAGAAATATTCAAAAAACGAAAATTTATCGATTTACATATACGAAAGATATTTTCAAAAAATTGACTTTATTAAAAAAATAATAATAATAATAAAAATAATATTTAAATAATAATATATTAACTTGAATTTTTCAATTAAGAAGAGAAAAGAACAATTTAATATTTATATATGCTTTTATATAATATACAAATTTGAATTAACTTTCCATTCAATTTTATTTTTCTACTATTTACAAAAAACTACAAATTTTTTAAATTTGAACAAAAAAATAAATTAAATAATTTGTTTTCAAATTTGTTAAACAAATTTATTTTTTAATTCAACGAAATACTTTCAAAAACTTGACGTTGTTTAAAAACAATAATAATATTTAAAAAAATAAACAATCATATGGTAAATAAAATTTGTCATTGAAATTAAAAAAAAATATTGTGTTCATAATAATATGAACTTAAATTTCTCATAAAAAAAAAACACTAATAATTATATATGCCTTAAAAAATTTAATTATTTTCACTGTGGCATATTTAATGTAAATTTAATAAATTTTTCATTATAATAATAAAAAATCTAACTAAAAATAAATACATGTAATGTATATATTAATTTGGAAAAATGATGAAATCAATAAAAATTAATTTATAAAAAATATAAATATTTTAATTTAAAAAAATAAATAAAAAATTATTTTAACTTTAAAAAATGTTATTGTTACAAGATTTGACAAATGAAAATAAGTATTTAAATCTATAAAAATTAATATTAATATTTAAAATATTTTTTAAATTATTTTTAAACGGTCAAACTTCAAGTTTTCAAATTTAAAAATTGTTTTTAAAAATTAATAGTAAAATTAATTATAATTTTATTAAATTAATACGCTTAAAAAATTGTTTTTTTAACAGTCAAACTTGACAGACTTATAAAAATTCGCAACTAATTTAATCATAAATAAATTTGATACTTAAAGTAAAAATTAAGTAAAATTACTTGAAAGTAAATAAATTCATTTATTTTAAATCTAATATTTTAAATGTTGCATAAACTCATATATCAATGTTTTCCTTTTTATCGTTTTGAGACTCTTCTACCATATGTATATATATATGTATACATACAAATACATATGTATAGACCTACATATATATGTTTTTTTTCTTGATTTTATTCAATGTTCTGCTGAGACCTATTTTCCTCTCTTTAACTTATATTAATTGCATAATTACATATTCGAGAACCAAAGCACAATAATCACACCGAATTTTTATTTCTCTAACAATTACTCTGGCCAACTACAACTACAACAACAACAACAATAAAAAACAACAACAACAACAACAACTACTACGTTAACTGGCAACTCGCAACGCAAACAAAAACTCTACTCTACAACTCAATTGCCTCTTCAACTGTTTCTTTTTCTCCTCTGTAACTAACTAACTAACTAACTATGTAACTAACAATATCTTCGCAAAACTGCTGAAAAAAAATACCAAACAAACAAAAAATTGAAAACAAACCAAAATGTATATATATTTTTTTTATCAACTACTTCAAATGTGGCTAAAAACATTCGGTTTCTGGGCCGCAACAACGCGTGTGCTGTTGCTATCCTCTACCAACACACTCTGAACAACACTCTTAACAACAACAACAAAAACAATATTACAACAATAATAACAACGACAACAAACAATTCTAAAACCAAAACTCTTTTAAACTAAAAACAAAAATAAATAAAAAAAAAACTTAATTTAAAAAAAAAAAATCTTTTTCATAACGTTAAAAATTTGTCTTAAAACTATAAACTAAAAACTTGAAATCAAAACAAATTAAATTATCATTAAACATATATAAATTCGATCTATATATATGTATATCTATTATATATTTGGTGTCACGCTACAATTTCTTATACACAAAAAAAAAAAAAACTTTTAAAAAAAATCACTTCATTTGACTTAAAATCAAATCTAATAACTAAAATATTAATTTAAAAAAAAAAAAAACTGCTTTAAAAATACAAAACAATACCAAAAATTTTAAACCAAAAAAAAATACTATTTATACCGAAAAAAAAACCAAAAATATACTTATTGCTATTATTTTTAACCGCATTACCCAACAAACACCCCGTCTCTCTGTCGAACTCGCACACACAGATAAGAGTAATATTCCTTTATTGGTTACCTTGCATATTGCGCATGCAAAGACCCGGACAGGTTGGCTACGAATGCCCGCCGCCGCCCTCGTCGTCGGGCTCCTCTACAGCTGGTGACAAAAAGCAACAGATCCAAAACGTTGAGCTCAAGGAAAGGTAACCAAAAATTTCCGCTTTTCTCTACTCTCTACACTCTAACAACCATCTGCCCGACTACTAGATGATTGAGCATCGATAAAATAGTTTCTCTACTAGATAATTCAGTTATTTGATATCTTTAACCATTATTCTATATTATGATATGCTATTCACCCACCCACCCATACAGATCCTCGAAATCACTGCTCGCCAACGTACTCGACATTGATGACGATTTTCGTTGCAATCATCGCTGCACCAGCGCCACATTACCACATCAGCCCACGTACTACAGGACAATGTTCAGGTAAAGTTAAATCCGATAGATTGGCTGATATATACACACTTTTTGTCAAATATATAATTGACAATTGTTGGATATTCTCTGTATTAAATAATGTAGTAATACAGTTGAGTGTCATAATATTTATTATATAAAAGATTCAGATAATCTGAAGAAATTAGTCCCTAAATACTATAGAAAGAGCTGCTTAACAAATTTGAAAAATTTTGTAAGAATTATGATATAAACCGATATTTATCGATATTATTAAAATGTAAATAAATGCATATGTATTTGCTTCACATACATTTATGCTGTCACCTAACAAAATATTATAGACTCTAAAAATCATTGAGCTAGAAATATATCAATTTTTCAAATTTTTATAATGTCGATAAATATCGCATTTTCTCATACATCTAAAAAAATGTAGTATACTGCTAGTAATCAAGAAGACATAGGTTCAATCACTGGCTTCTGCAAGATATATATATATACATTTTTTTTTAAATAAAAATCGGGTCCCCAGTCGAGCACTACCGACCATACGTCTCTCACTTGTTGAGGTGAAAATGTGTTGAAATATGTAGAAGCATAAAAGAGTTGCTCTATAACCAACTGATCTGATATGCAGCAGTGGATATCATATATAATAATTTATATTATACAAATTATAGCTCTAGTATAAATACTGCTATTAAAACGCACTTGCTCAAGAGAAAATGAAAGGAAAATAATAGAGAATGACAATAAGAAGAAATGCTTCAACAAGACACATCCGCATACGCGTTCAGCAAGCCTCAAATGACAGTCAATGACAATGACAATGACAATGACAAGATGTGTGCCTCAACAACAGCGAAACAAAGCAAAATGTATATAAAAAAAAAAGTTAGAAAATAGTGGCAAGTGGCAAGGACACGCATTTAGTGACAAGCAGAACGCACAAATGCGACGACTAAGCAAAGGAAAAGGAAAAGAAAAATACATTCGTAATAGAAAACGCTTGAGCAGTAAGATGAACATCTACAGGCACGTGGCTCTGGCTCTGGTTCTGGCTCAGGCTCAGACTCAGGCTGAGGCTCAGCTGCTCCATTGCTTTCACATGTCCTCTCACACAATAGACCATTGAATTGGGTCAATAAACCAACAGTCACAATTACGTTGTCCTTTAAAATATTGACTTGAGTTGAGTTGGGTTGGTTTTGGGGCTGAGTTGGGGCTGAGTTGGGGCCATCGATAGCAAAATTCACTTCCAGTTTCAATTCTTGCAAAAAAAAAATGTCATTTGCAACGTCACTTGCTCCATTTAAAATATATTTCCTTAAAGCTAAGATTTTACTTTGATTTTGTAGCTTTGCTTAGGTGTAGGTAGAGGTAGTGGTAGAGGTAGAGGTAGAGGTAGAGGTAGAGGTAGAGGTAGAGGTAGAGGTAGAGGTAGAGGTAGAGGTAGAGGTAGAGGTAGAGGTAGAGATCAAGGTATAAGTAGGGTTTTTTCAATAGATATGTGTATATGTAGAGATATAGGCATAGATAGAGATATAGATAAGGTTATAGGTATAGCGGTATAAGTAGAGGTAGAGATAGAGCTAAGGATATATGTAGAGGCACTTATATATATATATATATATATAGGCATAAGCACAATTTTCACTGTACTTTTAGCCGCTGTAAGAGAAAGTTAAAGGATAATGTCAATATATATTTAAATATATATCAATATATTCCTTAATTTTCAACAATTATAACCATTGACTTCTTTAAGCATCCTGGTAATCCAGTAAGCAACTCAATTCTGCTGACCATAATTTCAGACATTATTGTGTCACATGGGAATTATTTGGACATAGGCTTTATTTTGTCATGGTTATTATGTAGAGATTCTTAGCAAATAAATATATTTGTTCTGTTTGTTCAACAGGCTGTAATCCATTTGACAGATTTGTTGCAGCAGCCAAAATCCTTTTCTCAACCAGAATATTTACAGTTGTTGAATCTTCAGCAGGCCGAATTTGTTGTGTTTTATTGCTGACTTTGCTGGCAATACTTTACACGTTGGGCTTAATTGCAGATGAATTGCCTCATTATATATAATATAACAAGCTGAATCGATTTTTCTATATCTTGTTTAACTTCTCGCCAATGCTGAAGCTCAAAATGTTCAGATGAGCGAGCTAGCCGAAATTTAAATAATTTTCCATAAAAAAAAAAAAGAAATTTTGTAAAATTTTAAAAATTATTTTCTCATGTTAGATAATCATATAAAAAAAATCATAATCAAATGGCAAAGCTTTATCAATATGTTGATATATAAATCTTATCAATATTTTAAAAAATTTAATTAAGACAAACATTTAAAGTCATATCACTCTAGCTGGGTCATGCTCTATAATTAGCTATTCTATATACATATATGTATATATATTTTTTTTTAGGCTCAAGATCAAGCAATATATTATTATAATATGTATATAAGGTGAACTTTATCTATATATATAGCTATAAATAGAAATCTATAAAATATTGATAAAACTATTGCAATGAGTGCTTTGTACAGGCAAGGCGATGATGGCAGCGTCGGTCCAGTTGGGCCCGTTGGTCCCGTGGGTCCTGTAGCACCTGTGGCCGATTCCCGTATGCATGAGGCCATTTCGCACACCTGTCTCAGCTCCTCGGCGGAATACGAACTGGCGCTGATACTCAAGGAATTGCGCTGGATAACCGATCAGGTGTGTAAAATGAATATTACGAATAGCATTATTCAGGTGAGTTCATTGACCCATTTATCGAACAGCTTAAGAAAGAGGACGAGACAGGCGATATAACACGAGATTGGAAATTTGCCGCCATGGTCGTGGATCGTTTGTGCCTTATTATTTTCACGCTCTTCACAATTATAGCCACGCTGGCTGTGCTCTTCTCGGCGCCACATTTCATTGTAAGTGTAAAAGGGAATCATTTTATCTTTCCCCTAGAGATTATCACAAATTTTGTGCTCCTTTCAGTTCCCATAAATGATTCACTTGGACAATGGTCTACGTAATTGCTTCAGTTTCATACGAGTCGTACAAAATATTGTTTCTACTTTTGTAAAATACTCAAAATACTGAAAATACTTAAGAGAAAAACAAAATGAAAGAAGAAATTCAATTCATGTTAAGAATACATAAACAAGTGAATGCTTTTCAAGTTCTTTTCAATTCAAATTCTTGTATAGATTATTCTTTATTTATTTGAATAAAACATTTATTCATATTTCTAATCGAAATCGAATTGAATTGTACGACGCGTTGCTATTGACTTGAATTTCGCCCCTCCCCGGCTTTCACCCACACACTGCTGCTGACTTTCATCATTTTTTGCATTTGTCTTCTTTGGTTTCCTTGTCGAATTACTGTAAAATAATTCATTTCATTTATAGTACGAGATAAGTTCTCTTTGATTTTCATTTTTAGTATGTAAAATAGTGTATACAAATTTGTTGCTGTGATAGAAAAACGTATGAACAAAACGTAAACCAGTCACAATAAAATTTCAAATTCAAAATGAACAAAAAACCAAAAGACAAAAAAAAAAAAACATAAATAAAAAAATCATTGAAAAATTAAAAAAAAAAAACACATGAAAGTCGAGCGTTATCGACTGTACAATGCTCGTTCACTGGTTTGAAAGCAATTCGAATAGAGCTCAGAAATTCTGTCTATAAGTTTGCCTATCTAGAAAGTCTATCTAACTGTCAAACTGACTGTCAAAATGACTATGAATGTCAATTTAAAATTGAATTTCAAACTGACTGTCAAGGGACTTTCAATTTGATTGTCAATCTGTCTGTTAATTGATCATAAAACTGTCAATCTGTTTCTCAATCTGAGTTGATATCTAATTGTCAATTTAATTAATTTTATTTAATAATCTGACTTCACTGTCAACTGTTCAATTTGACAGTCAATCTGTCAGTTAATCGAGTGTTAATCTAACTGTCAATCTGATTAACAATCTGAATGTTAATCTGACTGTCAATCTGATTATCAAGCTTAATGTTAAGTTCACTGTGAAACCGACTGTAAATCTGACTGTCAAACTGACTGTAAGATAATTTTTTAGTTGACTGTCAAGCAACTATCAAGCAGACTTTCAAGGTGACTGACAATCGTACTATCAATTGACCTGTCAATCTGACTGTCAACCTCTCTATCTATTTGTCTATGTATCTGTCTATCTCTAGAAGTTCAAGGTTTAACTTATAAGTCTGTTGGTCTCTCAGAAAGCAGCGACTGCAGCATCTCCGTTGTTGGCATCTCGATATCAGCCGATAAATTATACTCCACATTTCAAGACTCTACTTTAAACAAGACCTATAGTCTCTATAGTCACTATTGTCTCTATAGTTTCTATTTAACACCATTTGAGCGAGCATCTCAACGCAAAGGCACAGACACACACAGAACATGTTTCATTTACCTTCTGCTTTTAATTGGTTTTATTTGTGAAAAATAATTCATATATTTAAATTGAAGTTAACATTAAAAACCTTTAGCTTATTAGCAATACAAATTGGCAATGGCTTGGCAAAAAAGCAAAAAAAAGCAAAAAAAAAAATTGAAACCCGAACTTAAGCAATTTGTTTATGTATATCTATCAACTAAAAATACGTGTTTAGTATAAGCTTCTTCAGCGAGCTAGCTTTTTCTGTGTTCTTTTTTTTTCAAAACATTTTCAACGATTTTGAGCACTCAAAGAAAAAATTTGTTAAAAAACTTTATCAAAAATAAAAAAAAAAAATAAATAGAAAACAAAAACAAGAAAATATATCGAATGAAAGTTCGAGTTGGAAATTGTCTAACTGATATACAAATACATGGCCAAAACCACAACAACAATAAAAAAAAAAAAAACGAAAAATACGCGAAGCAAAACTGAAAACCAGCTAAAAAAAAAGGAAGCACAGCATAAACGTTGAGGAAAGCAGTCGAAAGCAAAGTATAAAGTTAACTATTTTTAAATATTATATATATATACATATATACGAGTAAAATTAAAATATAAAAATAAAAAATAAAAACAACAACAACAAGCAAACAGAAAACCAAAAGCATGTAGCATATTAATGCAAATGAACATTAGATAAAAGAAATGCTTAAAAAAAAAGAAGAAAACTAAAAAAACGAGCGAAAAACAAGTTAAAAATGCAAAGGCAAAAATTAAAATAATTAAATTAACATAAACTACAGTATTTAGATTAAGTAACAGTTAAAGCCTAGATCAAGCGAGGTTAGTCAAATATACATATGACAAATACTTAAGTTATAAACTAATATATTAATTAACAAAAAAAAAAAAGAAAAAATTTTTAAACGAAATTTCAACAAAGAACAGCAAAAAGTTAACAGCAAATTCGTGCGTAGCGTAAAAAACACACACACACACACAGCAAAACGTATTCTATTACAGAGATACCCTACATACACAAAAAATAATATGAAAAAAAAAAATGAAAACTAACACACACAAACACAGTCACACACATACACATATATATGTATTTTATTTTGCATAAAGCTTACAGAACACGCAAAGAACAAAATTTTACAACAAAAAAAAAATTAATAAAATTCGTATTTCAAGAAACATAAAACTAGCAGGAACACCCCTCATGCAAAAACAAATACAATTACGCTGTAAACGAATTATAATTTCTTGTGTCACATTGACATGCTTCTTATTAACAAATATTATACAATTAGTATATATATAAATATATATATATATATATATATTAGCATTAGATCAGGGCATTATCATACACTTAGCGAATCAAAAAAACAATAAAATATATATATATAATATATATATGCATAATTTTTTTTGTTAGCCTCGTAAGATTTTATAGTGTATGCAATTTACACACACACACACATACACGTACACACATACATACACATATATATCACATCACACAAACACACAGCTACAATAGTACACCAAGCAGCTGCTAAGGGCTATGCACAAATGCAAAGGTCTTCCTTAATCTTAAAAAACAAGCAAAAACAAAAAATAAAAATTACCAACAAACGTTAAAAAAAAAATTACATAAAAAACAAACACATATATATTAAATCAAACAACTAAATAAATTACGTACTTACCTAAAACTAAACACACAAAAGCTAAAACTTAAAAAAAAAAACTCTTTAAATCAAAAAACCAATTAAATAAAAACAAATTGCATGAATATTTAACTAACTATTTGAACTCAACTGTTTTTAACTTTAAACAAACAAGACATAAATATATATATACACATATATATATATATATGTTCACAAATATATACACATATATGTTTACACTGTTAGCCGTCTGTAATCCACACAGCGGAGCTTTTAGCGTCGTCTAGCGACTGCACATAAAGCTCTGCACCCCCATAAAACTGTTATTTTCCTTGTCGCAGCTTCTTGGCCAACTGGCTCAAAAAAGCTCAACAGCCATAAAACTGTGTTCTTCTTGGTCTAAAGCTTGCGCAGTCCGAAAACAAAAAGAGGTCGAAAAGTGCACAGAGAGCTTTCACTCGAGCAATGGTAAATGAAAAGAGAGCGCAGCTTTTTGAGAACTCTCATTTATGCCTTTTCTGATTTTTAAATTTTATTTATAAATTGTTTTATATTTTAAATATTTTATACTTTATTATGTATTTTTTTAAATTTTATTTTGTGTCTTATAATATTTATAACTTTTATCTATTGTTTATATTTTATATCAATTTATTTTATATACATATGTATTAAAATATATTACATATTTTTATTTAAAAATAATTTTGATTTTTTATGATTGATTTATTTATTTTTTTTTTTAGTTAAATTTTTGGGTTTTACACATATATTATAATACTTAATTATTTATAATTTATAACGTATTTCATCTTTATATTTGTTTTTGGGTTTCTTTTATTTTTCTATTTTCATATTTTGTATTAATTTTATATGTAATCTTTTATTGTTTTTAAATATATTTTATTTTTATGCCAATTTTTACTATTCTATTTAATTTTTTTTTAGCTTAATAAAATTATTTACTTATTTCTCAAAAACTTCTTACTTGGCACTTTTTCTACTTTAAAAGTATTTTTGTGATTTTTTAACAAAATTTGAGTATTTTTACTTTTACCATTTAAAGTTGTTGAGCTTACTTTTGACCTCTGCAAATGGACTTGTCGCAAGTGTTCCTTGGACCCACTTGACGGCTAACATCTGAACTAAATCTCTACTTATCAATACTTGTTAAACAAACAATTTAAATGCTTAAAATACGCACTTAAACTAAACCTAAAACTTAAACAAAAAAAACCTAAAACACAAAAACAAAATAAATAAACGTTAAAAAAAATTTAACTACATTTTGCTTAAATACCAAAGCCAATTAATGTCAAATTGCATTCAGGCTACTGCGAATTTACTACCAAAAGCAATTTAAAAAAAGAATATATAAATTAAAATTAAATTAAAAAAAAAAAAGCAAATCTGAAGCCAAACAGAATCAATAAAAGAAGAAGAAAAAGAACAACAACAACAAAAGCAAATAAAGGGTAATTTTTTCCTCGTAGTATTTCCACAAGAAATTTTTGTTGTGCGATTTTTTTCGTTTGAAAATAATTGAGATAAGTTATTTAAATTTTTATATGAAATGTAACATTAAAAAAAAAACAACAAAAACAAAAACAAAAACTCAAATAATCGTTTTTGATGAACTTTTTTTCTAGTCTGAAGTACATTTTAAATATATGTATGTATTAATAATGTGAATGGTTTCATGCAAAAAAAAACACACACACACACACACACATACACATAGAGTATTCCAGAGACAAAAATGTGTTTTATAAGTATTTAAAAATAATTAATGGAAACAAAAAATAGTTTCAATTCATAAAAAAACGAAAGAATTTATAGTTACAAAAATCAAAAAAAAATTGGCTCTAGAAATTCTGGAAATTTGATTAAATTTGCAATTTTAGTTTTCCTCAATTTTAAGTCGTGACAACTTATGAAGTAACTTTCATATACATATTACGAGTATGTATAGACAATCGCCCGATATAATATGAACTAAATATCATTTTGACAATAGTGAAACCAAGAGCAGCAAACGTTTATGGAACTACTTCTAATCCTATCTATATATATATATAGTGAGTAAATCGATTGATTGAAAAATTATGATTTTTCAATATTATTTTTTTTTTACTCTTTTTTAATACTTTCGAATGATTTGAATTTAGAGAGATAAAATAAAAACTCGAATGGCATCTATGAGTATTTGTAAAAGGCTTACTCAACAAACTCAATGAGCACCTCAACTTTATTCGGTTTCCAACTAAAACTAAATCTATGAATATGAATCAAGTCTAGTGCTATATATATATATATATATATCTACATATATATATATAAATGAAGTGACGGACAAATTGAACTTGCTTTTACTTTTAGTATCGTCACCGAGACTTATAGCAGATGCACTCTCGTTCACCGGGCACTGGCTTAACTAATACGTGTACCTATACTTATCTCTATACTCAAATACGATCCATTGATCTATTCGAATAGGCAAATAATTACACGCTTTGCTTCACACACACACACACACACACGCACACACATATCTCTAGGTAGAAATGTTATCTTTCAATGTTAATGCTGAGTGAAGCATTTGGTATTAAGTATTGCCCATTCAACATTCATATAGATTGAAAATCTATAAAAATTTCAGATTCATTATTCAGATTTAGTTATACATATGTACTCATATATGGAAGAACTCACGTACTTTCAACATGCCAATAAGTAATATCCATTTAAGTACCATGCTTGAGCATATTTCATATAAATTGAAGATCTTTAAAGATTTCAGATTCAGATTTAGTTATACATATATATACAATCCATTTGTTCCCAAAAATATATAGGTGCTTCCATCAGGCAAAAAAGTAGTATCCATTTCAGCGTTCATATAGATTCAAGATCTGTAACAATTTCAGATTCAGTGTATTCAGATTTCGATATAAACATGTACTCATATATAGATGTTTCCTTTAGGCAAAAAGTAATATCCATTCCAGCATTCATATAAATACAAGATCTATAATAATTTCAAATGCAATATTCAGTACTCACATATATTCATTATACATATATTTTCGCATATTTATTTGATTTATCGGATTATCTTTGTTCTTTCTTTAAGATTCGAGTTTTTGGCATATTAAAAATCACACTTAAAATAAATAGAAATATACTAAAAAACGTTGGTGTAAAGCAAATATCTAAACTAAATCTATAAGATACAAAACAAATACACACACACACACACGCAGACACTCAAAATGTATATAGTATTAGTGTGTGTGTTTTTTTTTTTTTTTTTTTTTTTTAGTTCGTGATGAGTTAGATATTAAGCATTAGTTTAGGCTGCCTACAAGACAAGTGTATTAGCTCTAAGGCAAATTCATATGAGTAAAAAAAAAAAAAAAAGAATAATTATGTTTGCAAACAATTAAAACTAAGTAAGTGCTAAATGAAAACAATAAATAAAATGTAAAAGCCAAAAACAAAAACAAAGGAAAAGAAAAAACAATGTAATTTTAATATACTCACACACATATGACATAGAACATAAAACTAAACATTATAAACAAAAGAAAAAAGAAGAAGAAGAAAATTACACTTAAGCACAGTCGCTCGCTAAACCAAATAGAAAACAACAAAAAATTATAGTTTAAAACAGTAAACAATAAACACTTAAACGAAATAGCCGTAAAACAAAACAAAAACAAAAAAAACAAAAAAAACTAACATGAATGTTAAATTTAACAGGCTTTGCGTAACTGTCTGCCAAATATATGCTACATATATATACTAAATATATATATATATATATTTAGCCAGGAATTGAAGCTAGACTCAATCGAATGTTTATTTTTATAAATATATCCTGAACTCAGCCGAAGATAGTTGGACTAAAACCAAATAAAGACATAGAAATGCGTTCAGCTAGCCTTGTCCGTCTGTAAGCTACAGAAGCTTGATCTAGTTATACTTCAGTTGTATGACATCCAATCGAATTTTCTGTTTCTTTTGAAGGGCCTAAACGAGGAATCGAAAATCGAAAATAGAACCGGTTATAACGACTCCACTTAGAACGTTCGTCTGGTTATTGCGACGAAAAGTCAACTTATATGCTTATAGCGTCTTCCGACGACAGTCGCTATAACCGAATGGCACCGTAGTAATGTAATATGCGGAAATTTAACAAACGTGCTTATAGTATAGCTTATAGTAGATATCTACACGAGTATACATAAGACGAGTATATATACCGTTCTTTCCATAATTAATTTCAAATTTTCTTAAAGTCGATAAATTGTAAATGCAACTCGAAGGCAATGAAAGCATAAGAGCTCAAAATTAGACTCAAATTTGTAAACTCTTGTAAAATAAATTCACTATATATGCATATATAGTATTAAAGATTTTGGAGTTTTTTATTTTGATTAGTCTAACATTGAGAAATTTAAATTTAAAAAAAATATATTTAAATATATATCTTTCTCAATAGATCCTTTCTACAGACATTATATATGTGCGAACTATCCTCACTACATTAAATATTCTTACTGTAGTAAAGACTTCTATGCACACAGTCGAGAATAATTATTGTCAGCTATGCATTTGAGTTCAGGATATCAGCTAGTCGGATATGCCTGACTTAAGCACTCTTTTTCTTACTTATGTGTTTTTGGAACTACATTTTTTCCCTAATTCCTTTTTTAAGAGCAACAAAAGTTATGAAACTCTGATCAAATGGATGCTATTGCCACTTCACTGGTCTAGGACAATAAATCGAGACAGCAAACAAAATGCCTCAAATTGTAGTTATTCAAATATGATTTATTCGATTGACAGCAAAAGACAACAACAACAACAACAACTTCTAGCATTCATAAAAATCTCAAGAAATTAAAAAAAAAATATATATATATGCATATATATATAAACAAAATTAATTTAAAGAAAGCATATGGTTGTATGAATAAAAAAATAAAACAAAAATGAATTGAATACCCAAGCCATTCTCAAGTTAAAAATAAATAAAAAATTAAAAAAAAAAAACATTTTTTTAGAATGCCAAAGTCAAAAAACGACAAAGCAGACAAAACACAAACAAAATTTAAAAAATTATAAATATAAAAATAAATTTAAAAAAAAAAAAATATTTAAAAATTAAAACTAAAAAAATTACTTAAAACAAGTGAAAAACAAACACTAAGGCAAAAAAATTAAAAAAAAATACACATACACGCATTAATAAATTTAAAAGTTAAAAAAAAAACACTAAATGAAAGCAAAGCAAAGAAAAAATATATAAATCTAAAAATTAAAAAAAAAAATCAATTTAAAATGCCAACAACTACTAAAGGGCAAAAATGTTAACTTAGTAAATAAAAACAAAAAACACGCAAGAAACGATACAATATGCAATTACATAAAATGTTTTAAACAATAAAAAAAAAAAAAATTAAAATAAAAATAAAAAATGCAGATCCATATGGAATTCAATAAATAAATGCAAAACGTTCGTTTGTGTTTCTCTACTCTCAACTCGATTTCTTATTTATAAATATATTTAATATTTCACGCATTTCAAACAAAACAAATGTTTTTTTTTTTTTATTAAAATTAAAGGCATTAGGGGTAGTAGGTCTTCTTGAAGCGACCCTCGCGATTCTTGCGTCCGCCTGGTCGCTCCGCCTTCGACACATACTCCTTGTCGTGCTGGTCGAGCGTACGGCGCCAGGGATTGATGTCCCGTTCAAAGTAGCGACGACGCGCCTCCATTGCACGGGTCTTGTTATCAATCTTGTACAACTTCTCCCACATATAGATCTCGGGCAGTTCCAAGTGTCTCGGCCGTTTCGATGTCAGATGCTTGAATGTACGTTCAAGGAATTCGCGCTGTTCCGGATTCTCGTAGTCGGCAGCCCGGCGCAGCGTTGGTCCGCTCACATAGGGCAACAGCTCGTCTGCGGCGCGCTGAATGCTCGGCGCTCTGATATACAGCTCGAGCAGCTGACGCAATGTGTTATCGTTGAAATCGATGCATTTGCCCTCACTGGATATTTCAGCGTACAGTGGCTGTGGTGCTGTGCCCCGGCAGAAATTGACTCGCGGATTCGTATCCACATATGAACCGTGCACCAGCAGCGTATTCAACTGATATTCATAGAAACTCCATTCACGCCCATTGGTGATCACGGTCTGTGTGTTTAGCGGATAGGTGAGCTCATTGTAGGTATTAAACCCATGGTAGTTGGCCTGCGCCAGCAGCCAGGCGTAGGATGATTGAATGGCCAACGCATGCAGTGCCTCCAGATCGTCGCGTTCGCCACAGTTCTTAGGCCGCAGCTGTAGATGGGCGCGTGACTGAAACGAGAGCATGCCAAAGTTGGGCGCATTGGCGCTGGGCCAGTAGCCGGGCACATTGACAGCGTGCTGATACTTGGTGCTGTAGCCCAGGGAGCGTGCATCGATCTTGAAGCGCGGTAGTTGCTTGGCCAGCGTCAGGTTTTCGCTCTCCTCCGGCGACTTCCATGTGGGCAGTTGATAATGATGGCGCAGCGCTAGGTAGGGTTCGCCCGTATATTGTACCAGACGATCGACAGTTTCGTGCGCATCATCCTTCTGCCAGTCGCGGCCCTCTTTTGATTTGACAACATTCTTGGGCGGATCAACGCCACCAACAGCCCAGAAGGCCTCGTGACGCGGATTGTAGTCAATCTCAACATCGTTCAGGTGGCCATAATCAGCACTGAGCAACTGCATCGCCGACCGGTTAACCAGCTCCACAATAATTTGTGTCAGCTGCTGTTCGCGCTTGACGGCATCTGGCGGTGTTTCCAGCAGATTCAGCTGATGCCTGCAACAGTTATTTGGGATTAGTTATATTATACATAGCAACATTGTGCACTTACTTATAGACATCGTGGGCATATTCCAATGCCTCGATGACATCGTCACGTGCCATCTTCACAGTCGCATCCAACTCATCCTTCTTATCATCCTCGGCCTTGACCGGTGGCGTCGGCAGCTCCTCTAGCACAGTGCGCGTGTAGTGTTGCGTCAGCGGCAGGGCATTGTAGGGCACTTTGGTGTCGTTCAGATCCACCACCTTGTAGCCATAGTAGCGCGGCATATTCACTTTGATCATTTTTTCCTCAACGGTGGGCAGTTGGCGTATCTGCTCGTGCCAATCGGCTGCCGTCTGCTGTTTGCGACTCTTGTACGAGAGATCCCTGATGACGGGATACTCTGGCTCCGCCGTGTATTCATCATCAGCTACTGCCACAGCTTTGGGCTCCGCCTTAACGGACAGATATCGGCGACAGGCGGCATTTAGACGCGCACGTAGCTGCTCTCCACGTCGCAGCGTCAACATTTTGGCCGGTCTACAAATTTAATACAAGACTTATTCAAGTAAATAAAATACTACCAGCCGAGCCAACGAGGTTATGAAATCGAATCGCAGGCAGGCCGATTATCTTGCCTGTTACGAAAAGTATCGGCAGCTATCGTTGCAACATCGATTACCATCGAGGCGCGAAAACATCGCAAAGTATAGCTCAGTATGCAGCTCACAATTCACCAACACATATGTATAAATTTTATATTGACGTATGAGTGCAAATAATTATTAAGTTTTATCTAATCAGAGTTTATTTTAGGCAAATATTTTATGTATTCATTTTATTGAACACATTAATAATTGTGCAGTAGACAATGATTTGAATATCGATACTGATGCAAGAGACTGCACTATAATATCTAAAATACAAAATAGCGGCAAGTTGAGTGTTGTTTAATATATGAAATAAATACATATACAAACATCTAATCTGATAAAAGTGTATACTTATTCAATTAAGTACAGTCAGCTGTGCTTATGAACAAGGTATCGCATGAAGTGCATGCTTTGCTCGCTATCAGTGATCAGCGTACCAGTCGTGACATGACGATCGCTTTTGTTTTGTTTTCGCACAATATGTTAAATTGGATATAAACAAGTTTTGAGTGTATTGATCATTTAGTGTTCTTTCCACATACATGTGCTTCCCCAGAAGCCTGTCGGCATTTGAATATTACACGAATCTGTGCTGACCAATTAAAACGCGACCACTTCTTATCTGGAAAAGGCTTCTCTCTCTCTTAACTTATCAAAGCACAAGTATTTATATACATGCATATATATATGTGTACATAATCTTTAATATATTATAATATTGATACGCAAAACTAATAGACAACGTCACGCGCTTTGCAAACCAAATATCGTGAAGTGGCATGCATAAAAACATGTCCAATTTGTCCACATTGTCAGCAGCTCAAGAACGCACTAGGGAATGGCTCGAATCGCAGGAGGATGAACTTGAATCTTTAGCTGAGTCATCGGTGGTGGATAGCTTAGATGATTACAAATACAGTGAGCATACGTTTACCGAACAGGAGGACAACGACGATGATGACGATGATGATGACGATGACGATGTCACTGGCGAGGAGGTCAGCACCATTGCGCTGGGCACACGAGAAGGTGAGTCAAATGCACACAAATATACGTATATATATGTATATATATATATATATATATATATATATATATGCAAATATTTATATATTGGCAGGCCACAGCAAAGGCAGCACCATCGGCGATACGCTGCGCGATCTGCTCAACTCGATCAATAGCATTCAAACCGTGGGCAATGTCAACATTAGCAACTCCACCAACGTGCACATCGGCAATGTGACCAACATCAATGGCAACATTCAGATCATTGCCGAACATATGAAGCATCCACGCACCAAGCATCGACAGCGGCGCAAAGTATCGATCGTGGAAGTGCCCGCGTCAGACGAACAAGAAAATGTTGGTGGAGAGGGAGAGGAAGTGGACGAGTCTGAGGAACGTGTCAGTGCAGACATGTTTATTAATAGTCAAAGTAGGCATACAGAGCGAGGGTGAGACGAAGCATAAGACAATCACTAACCCATATATTTACAGAGTTCAAAATACCAAAAGAGCTGTGCTACATTCTGCCGCGCCATTCTTGGCTAGCTCAAATGCCCATGGAACCGCCTGTGCCGCTGCAACGGCCAGTCAAATACGTTGTTATATGTACGTATCTCTATATATATAAATATATAGATTTGATATATGCTAAATATGTAAACAGTTAGGCTGTAAGGGTGCAGCTGGCAGTTATCAGAGAGCTATACCATCATATCGCCCCTTTTTCTTTAACTAATTATGTAAATCTATCATTAGGCAATAATTTAGTTAAGATATTGTAACTGTTTGTAAAGAGTGTGTGAGAGAGAGAGAGAGAGATTTGTGTAGATAGCTATATAAACCTTTATAAAATCAAGTCAATCTCTTAGAAAAGTTCATTGAGTATAATGTAAGCCTATAAAGTATGGGAGTGAGCTCCAAGAGATCATAAGGCCTCCATATCTGTATAGCTCTATGGCATTATATAGCTATAAAAGTCTATGGTTCACATAGGAGATTGAGAGATCTCTTGTAATTGTAATTGAGCTTCAAGCAGTTTATGTATAGATAGCTATATAAGCCTTTCAAGAGATTGATTGTCTTTTGAGAGATATCATTGAGTAAGATGGAAGCCTATAAAGAGAGATTCATATGAACTTTATCTGTATATACAGATCTATATATAGCTATAAAAGCCTTTAACAGGCTATAAAATTGTAAACTTCTTTAGAGGAGATCTATTAGATCCTACAGCATCTCTATCTGCATAGCACTAAGGCTCTTGTATCATATGATCTTATTCTATATGAAATCAAAATTCTATAAATATATCCATATAATCCTCAGTACACACTGCCACCGAGAGCTCAGAGAAACGTGCGATCAATGTGCGCTTAATACGCGACATACAGGTGAGTAATCAAAGAGATTCAAGATCTTAATATATATATGTGTATATATTCACGCTCATGCAACTCTTTCGCTTCACCACGCGCAGTGCTTCCACATTGAGAGTCGCGGCTGGAATGACATCGCGTACAATTTCCTCATTGGCTGCGATGGCAATATATACGAGGGACGCGGCTGGGAGACGGTGGGCGCACATACCTTGGGCTACAACAAGCTGGCGCTGGGCATCAGTTTCATTGGCTGTTTCATGCGCGAACTGCCCACACCGCATGCCCTCACCATGTGCCGCAATCTCTTGGCGCGCGGCGTCGAGGATGGTCACATAGCCAAAGATTATCGCCTGATCTGTCACTGCCAATGCAATTCGACGGAGAGTCCCGGGCGGCGGCTCTTCGAGGAGATTCAGACTTGGCCGCATTTCTACAATCTGGCCCAGGAGGGACAATAACAATATTAGCGTATTACATGACTAGAGATTCGAAGTCGAAAGCGAAATTCGATATATTTATACAATTTTTTTGGTGATTGTCTTGGACAAATAATTTTAAGTATTTAAACTGTTTGTCCGCTTCCTATTATCCTTTCCTGTTTGTTTGTTAGCTTATTTTGTTTTTGTGCAATTGTAAAAGAATATACAACTGTAAAACTATATGGTGTTTTTTTTTTTTTTTGTTTTTGTTCAATATATTAGATTATTCGACAGACTTTTGGTTTGTTTTTGTTTTCAATTACTTTTAATTCGTAAATTTTAATTATGGAAACAACTCAATAATTTGCCCACGCATCTTGATGGCCGCCAGCTGATAGCGTTTAAGAAGATTCCGTTTGACGAGCTGTGAAAATGTAAAGGAAAATTCAATTAGTACAAAATAAAATATATACGCAAAAATAAATAACCAAATAGTTAATCACACAAAGGCTCAGCTTGCGGTGCAGGTTAAAAACAACGTGGGCAATTTTTGGAATAGAAAGAGATTGCATTCTCTGTCTTCTTTCAGGGCAATGAACAAGTATTAATAGAGAGAGAGAGAGAGAGCGAGAGGCTGGCTAATTAGTATTCGGATGCATCAGAACTTGGGTTTCGGGCAAATCACAAAAACTTACACCTTGCTACATAGCTGACATTTTAGCGTTGCAGCAATTATTTCTCATCTGCAAAGCATAGAGAAATGAAAGAAATGTTTTAACTAAATGTTTAATCATTTCGGAAAACACTAGCATCAAGGCCAAGGAGCTCGTTCGTCTTTACATAATTAATGAGCTGCTAATGTGCTATAATTTCTATTGGCTGGAACTCTGGATATGTTGATCCGCATAACGGGATCTCCTTCATCTCGATTGACGATTGCACAACGTTCGTTCGCTCGACGTCGTTCGATTACTTACGTGCAGGTCTGCCGTTGGCCCAGGGTGTGAATTTCACGTGGGTCTCGTTACGCTTGGCGGCTTCGTTACGGAGCTCAGAGCGGAGGGCATCGCGCAGCACACGGGCAGCAATGTTGGAATATTGGATGTAGCTGCAAAGGAATGGAGATATTACACGCATTCATTCATCAGATTATGGTTCACTTTTCTTATAACAAAATGCAGCAAACAACAATTACGTAACGCACGCAAAGTGCGTACATCAGCGTATATATTGTGCAATTTATAAATTAGGTTGGTTACATTTTACATTTATAATACTTACGTAAGTCCAGCAGCTCTCCAGGCGTTGGTCATCTTGTTAAATCTTTTTGCAAATTTTTCGCACGGAGTGACAGAAATACAGACCTTTGCTAGTGCAGGCGCTTTCGGAGTTCGTGATGACAGCTCGTGGTGCGAGAACTTAATCGATAATATGAACTTGCGATAAGTATATTTAAGCAGCAATGACAATTAATTTTATCGATGCAATTTATATTTTTATATAAAATTAATTTTTAAATATATAAGTTTTTTTTTAGCAAACGCAGTCTCTATTAAATTTTGCCGATGCCTATATAATTGCAATTGTAATTACTTTCCTAGGTTATTTACATATGATATATAAAAATATAATTTATATGAAATATTATATTAAATATTTGTATATTAATTTGTTTTTAGACGTAATTATAGTTTATTATATGTCACGGATATTGCAGTCAAGTAGGGAACATCCACATTCCTGATACTGCAAAGTATCGATATTATTGATATATCGATACTTTGCAGCATCAGGCACTGAGCTTTGTTTGTGTTGTGTCTCACTTGCACATGTGTAACAGTTGTTGTTTATTAATATTAATCTATTATTGGGAATAATTAATCCCATATATTTTATATATTTATAAGATAATTAGAAACCAAATTTCAAATGAGCAACGAACTGTAGCACTACTGACAATTACAGAACATGAGTGAAATGCCTTGTAGTCCATTTATTATGCATATATATCGAGTGAATTATAGGGAAAACATGTGCCGCTAATTTATCCAAAGGTTAAGGTTAAAGCAAGCGCATTTATTAAGCTTAGCCCAAGCATAATGTCGGCCAAGCCACAGATATTAATAATTGAGCCCTTCTTCGGCGGCAGCCACAAGCAGCTGATAGACACGCTGGTCGAATGTGAGTAATGGATTCCAATCAGAAACGTTCTTATCTGATTTATTTTGCATTCTTATTATTGACTAGGCTTAAATCAGGCTGACTATGAGATCTTTAGCCTGCCCGCCAAGAAGTGGCATTGGCGTGCACGCACCTCTGCGCTGTATTTCTCGCAGCTTATTCCGCCGGAACATGAATATAAAGTGCTCTTAACGAGTTCCGTGCTTAATTTGGCGGAACTAATTGGTGTACGTCCGGATCTGGTTAGCTGTCGGAAGATTGTCTATTTCCATGAGAATCAGCTAGTTTATCCGGTGCGCGAAGTGAAGGAGCGTGACTGTCAATACGGCTTGAATGAGATTTTAACTTGGTAAGCGAATTGGTTTCTTATTGGAATTCAATTAGTTCTAGTTGGCATCTTCTTTGCTTTCAGCCTTGCTGCAGACGTTGTCCTCTTCAATTCGAACTTCAATCGCATGTCCTTTCTGGACAATGTGCAGCCCTTTCTCAACATCCAGCCGGACTTCAAGCTGAAGCACATCCGTGAGCGCATCGAGAAGAAGTGCGAAGTGCTCTATTTTCCCATCAAATTCCACGCCTTCCCCAACAAGCGTCACATGATGGATGCAGAGCTGAGCGAATCGACGCCGCATTGCTTACATTTGATTTGGCCGCATCGCTGGGAGCACGACAAGAATCCCAAATTACTGGTGGAAGTGCTGATGGAGCTGAATAAGCGCCAGGTCGACTTCAAGGTGACAATCTGCGGCGAAAGCTATCAGACAATGCCCGAGGCCTTCGATGGCATACAGCAGAAGCTGGGCGCCAAGCTGATCAACTTTGGCCACTTGACGCGCGAGGAGTATATCAAAGCGCTGCTCACCGGCGACATTGTCATCTCGACGGCCGGCCATGAATTCTACGGCGTGGCCATGCTGGAGGCCACCTATTGTGGCTGCTATCCGATAGCGCCCAATAAGCTCGTCTATCCGGAGATCTATCCCAAGGAGAATCTCTACAATACGTCCAATTCGCTGATCAAAATGCTATACAATTGGTGCCGGCATCCGGAGATCTTTCGACGGCATCGTGATAAATTTTTTGATTACTTCAATTTCGAGCGCTACTCAGCTCAGCATCTGGTGCCCAAGTATATGGAGAAGATGCGGATTACGGCCTAGTGCCGAGATTAGGCAATGAACTTGGTTTTCTAAGCACACAACGATAACTTGACCAATTTTGTTTAGATACAAATATATATATATATATATATATATATATATATATATATATATATATATATATATATATATATATATAGTTGATGAATATGCCATGCATAAGTGTAGGGTATATTTTTAGGGTATATAAGCTATTGTTTAATTACAATTATTACTAAGTTTTTTTTTTTTTAATATTAAATATATAAATATAATATTGTTAATTTGAGTGCCAGTTGTTAGCAGCGTATTTTGTTTAGCTGCGCGTTGTTATCATCATTAAATATGCATTTAGCTTTAGTTGCTAAGCTTATGTAATGATTATAGTACTATATAAAAAAAATATTAGTTTACCATTAATTGCCTTAAGATAATATATTTGATATTCCATATTGTCTGTATCTCTCTCTCTCTCTCTCTCTCTCTCTATCTCTCCTTTACTAACACTCTCTCACGCGCTTTCTCTCCTAACTCTCTCGCTCTCTTTCACTTCATTCACTCTATCTCTCTCTAAACTATAATATTCAATTTTAAATGCATTTGTACATAATTTGAACTAGTTTGTTCCAGAATTACTTTAAAACGCAGAGAGCACAAAAAAAAAATGAAGAAAATGCATAAAATTTAAAAATAAATTTAGTTAATTAAATATTAATTTAAGAAATAAAAAAAATCAGCTTCAGAAGCAGTGATGCTATTTCTTTTCAGAGCATAAATAGCTAAATTGGTAATTATATACAAAAAAGCTAAATTGCCATAAAAATATAAGCTAAAAATCAAGCTGTTATTACAAACACAATTAATTGGTAAAAATTTGCACAAACTACAGATAGAAGACTATGTGATAATAATGTATATTTTATCTATAATTTATATACATTTATATATCTACAAAAAAAAAAAAAAAAAACACAATTTCAATACACAAATGCAATGCAAAATGTTGCAAAAAATTGTAGAAAAAAAATAAATGCAAATTTGTAAAAAGCTAGAATTCTTGCTGATTTTGAATTTAATAAATAAAAAGAAAAAAAAATTGTTTTTAAATTTTGTGAAAAGCTAGATTTCTAGCTGTTTTTTTAATAGAAGAAAAAAAGGCTAAGTGAATAGCTTTATGTATTGAAAAGCTAGATTATTAAATGAAACAGTTTATATAACCTTATTTTAAATTGCTTGCAAGCGAGATTTCTGGCTGTTTTTGGAATAGAAGTAAAAAAGGCTAAGTGAATAGCCTTTAATAATTATTGAGAAACTAAATTATATTTCCCGTGGTTTTTGGAATTTATTAATTGAAAAAGCTGAGAAAGCTTTTTTTGTATTTCTTGCAAGCTAGATTTCTGGCTGTTTTTGGATTTATTTATTATTTTTTTATTTCTAAAACGCTAGATTTCTCGCTTCTCTTGAATTTTTTAAAAGAAAAAGCTAAAAAAAAAGGCTATTTTGAATTTGTGAATAGATCGCTTTTCCGCTTCTTTTCAGTTTAGGGAAAAAGAGCTAAGAATAGTTTATTCCATTAAAATTAAAAAATAGCTAGATATGCCTTAAAAAAAAGTGCTAAAATAGTGTATTTTGAATTGTTCTTGAATTTAACTAAAGTAAAAAGCTAAAAATAGCTTTATATAATTTTTCGCTGTTTAAATGGTGGTTTGAAAAAAAAAAGCCAGATCCGACGGGAAAAAAGGCGGAAATGGCATCACTCGTCCACTCTCCCTCTCTCTTTCAATCTAGTCCTCCGTCTCTTTCTAAACGATAATTTAAACAAAGCGCAGCCAACTATAAAATAACGAGTTTTAATACATTCAGCATTATATATATATACACACAATTGAACTATTTCGATCCAGAATTGCTTTGGGATGATGGAAGCATAGGGGGAAACAAAAAAAAATAATAATAATAATAACGGATAAAATAAAGTAAATTAAAAGTAAAATTTAAAAAATATATCAACAAAGTCAGGCTACAACTTGGGGCATTAAAAGTGATTCTCCTTGAAGTTGGGCGGCGCACTGTATTTCTCCTTGACGTGCGAGCGATACTCCTCGTCATCCTGGTGGCACTCGCGAAAGCATTGGGCACAGAAGAGCTCGCCATCACAGCCACGGCAACGGTAGACGGCATCCTCGTCGCAAATGTTGCACCACGGTAGCTCCTCGTTGATGGCGGCGGCATCATTGCCAGCAGTGGACGTTGGTAGTTCCGTCTCCAGGGTATCGGAGGAGGTAGAGGGCAAGCGCGCCTCGGCTATGTACTGCAAGTGGAATGGATCAAGGCGGAAAGGCAGAAAGACGAAAGGCGACAGGGATGGGGATGGGGAATGATATGCATATAATTACAATTGATTAATTTTGATATTCATTGTTGAGCACCTTCTTCATAATCTTCTGCAGCATTTTCTCATCGTTATCGTCCTCATTGTCACTGGGCGTATTTGTGGCCGTTGTGCTGGTGCCCGTTCCCGTTGGGACATCATCAATCGGTGCATCACGGAGCGCACGCAGACGTCTCTCGATGTCGCTGATGGCAACATTGCGATCATTTTCCACATGGCGATCCAGCGCCGTTTCGCCCATGAATTGCTGTAGGAGTTCTTTGACCTTGTCCGAATCAGTTCTTTGGTCAGTGGAGAGCAACAGATCCTTGTGATCATAGTTCTTGTGGTGTGGCATATCGCTGAGATTTGAGAGACGTGCACGTATATCATCATCCGTCGATTCGACATCCTTGAGATTCTTCAGGCGTTTGCTAATCGCACAATCCAGATTTACATCAATATCTGAAGTTGCAGCCCCAACACCCGCGCTCACCGAACTGATGGGCGAGAGCACTGCGCCCAGATCCTCCGAGGGTAGCACATCGCTGTAGTACAGAAAAAATAGTTAGAGCGCTATAGAGACATGGACAACGGTTATTGCCGCGGCTCTACTCACTTGAAGATCGCATCGGCCGCTTCGCTATCCGGCTGCGCTTGGCTTTTGTGGGGCAGACGCTGCTGGGTCACCAACTCTCCGGGCAACGCCTCGCAGTCAATCACCTTCTCGGCATTGGCATTGGCTTGCATCTTGGAGAGCTTGTCATAGCAGATGAGGCAGACGTTCAGCACCCGGCTGTCACGGCGCAGCACGGCGATTGGCCGCTTCAAGCATTTGCCACAGTACGAATAACCGCAGTTGGGGCAACCGTACTGTAATAATTAAATTTAAATAAACAACAAGAAATCCGTATGTCTGGCGGCTCTTACCTCCTTACAGAATAGACCATATTTACGGCTGCAGCCGTAGCAGCTCATTGTGTGTGTTTGTCCTTTAGTTGATATCGAAATTGAAACTAAACTGGATTTTTTTTTTCTTTTTTTTTTCTTTAGAATTTTGCCTGGAATTCGCTGGAAGAGCAAGTAAACAAAGACCTCTAATTAGACCGTTGACTCACAATGTTTTGTATATCGATGCTAGCGATATATTCGGTTTGCAATGAGGTGATGGCCAGCTAACTACATTAAAAAAAAAAGAAAATAGTTTTCGATCTGTTTATGAATAAATTCCAGTCATTTTGTTTCAAACGAACTTTGAATTGCTGGATTTTGTTTTGATTTTTGTGTTAACTTACAAAGTTTTGTATATCGATGTTATCGATTATTTGTTTGATACCGAGCAGTGTCATCGCTAGACAGGCGCCTTAAATTAGTGAATTCAAATAGCAAGGCTTTTGTAGCAAATAAAAATATGTATTTATATAATAATAATATAATCTGCAACTCCAGCTCATTTAAGTCTTTGGAAATCGCATGGATGTTTAATAATAATTTATCGTTTTGAGCTTTTAATACACAAAATGTCTTTCATTTTATTATTATACATGTGCAAAAAAAAAAAAAAAAAAATTAGATAAAATATTATTGCGAGCTTAAGGCAGCTCAACCGAAGTAACTTTTAGCTGCCGCATATTAAATTTTCTCTTAGCTTTTCTTTATTTTTTTATCACCTAATGCCAAGTGGATTTTTTTATAAGCTTACTCAAAATTTTGTGATGATACAAAAATATGAATATTTTATATATATAAACATGTATATATATGTGTTGTAGTTTCAGGGAATGTCTTTGTTGGTTTCTTCTTCTTCTTCTTGAAACTTAACATGCATATTAAATTGTTATTTGATGTATTATTATGTATGTATGTTATTGTAATTATCTTTTAGTATAAATGCAAAATACAAAATGTTCATGCGCGCATGTGAGTGTGTTCGTCTTCTATATACTTTTCTATAGACTTTATTCCTACGAGTGAGTATGGGAAATTATATATATATATATATATATATATACATATATATAACAATTTCGAAGCTGGTTAAGGAAACTTGCGTTTGTTTGCTTTTGGCTGTGTTGTTTTAGGCAACGATAAACCAAAAACTTGATACACCCGTTCAATAGACGAGTAAATACTTTCATTGCTGCAGATCAAGCGGTTGGGTTGAGAGTTCTGGATTTCCATAGTTGTTGTTGTTGATGTTTTTTGATTGTGGATTGTTGGTTGTTTTGCCTTCATATATTGTGAGTTATTCGGATGGTGTGAGATCGCGTTCCAGTTCATTTTCATTGAGTATCTGCGATAGCAAATCGTGCAGCGGTTCGAGTATCTTTTTGGCGCCGGTATTGGTCAGACTCTTGTAGTCGAACATGTCATGATGGCTAATGCTGCCGTCTGTGTGTACTAGTCCCTTGTCAATGTCCACGGTCTGGACACGATCCATGCCCTTTGTCTGCTCCTTCACAAGCTCGTTGATCTCCTTGTTCTTGTCGCGAAGCGCATTGGGCTGCTGGCCGCGTGGAAGAAGGGACTGCAAAGGATATCGGATTATAAATATAAAAAAAATACGATAAAAATATACATAAATATATATATATATATATATATATATAATTTACTGGCAATATGATGTAGGCGCCGGGCAGCTTCTCGCGTATCTTGGCCACGTTGGCCAACAGACCCTCGGCCACTTCAGCGGCGCTGTTGCTCACGTTGTTCGTGCCAACGTGCAGAACAACGATCTTTGGATTCACATTGTCCAGGGTGCCGTTCTCGATGCGCCACAGGACGTGCTCGGTGCGATCGTCGCGTATGCTAAAATTGAGGCAGTGCAGCGGTGCAAAGTATTGATTCCATGTATCGGTGTCCTGCAACGTCTCGAATATGCAATCTCCAAGGAATATAACATCCGGATCCTTTTCTCGGCAATCCGAGATGAAGCGACGATGTATGCTCAGCCAACGCTTGTCGCCGTCAACATCGGGCACAGCTGTGGGCACAGCACAGGGATTCATGTTGTTGTTGTTGTTGTTGTTGCTGTTTTTGTCGCTGCTGCTGTTGGTGTTGCTGCTGTTGTTGTTGTTGGATTCGTGTATTCAGCATGCGGTGTTCGCTGAGACAGCAACAAAATCACAAACCTCTTGATGAGCTCCGTTGAGAGAGATAATGGTGGGTGGTGTGGGCTTAAGTTTTCAATCAGTTATTTTGCGGCCCAGAGGTTCGTATAGCGAATGCAGATGAAAATAATTGTAACTAAGAGAATAATTGACAACACAAAATAGCGGCGACGTTAGAGATGTGCGCTCGCATCCGCCACAAACAATCATCGAATAAGCAACGACAAATGGCCGTATGCGATATATCGTTAAATATGTGAATCCACTTTTAAATATATTTTTATATGAGTATTCACTTATAAAAATAAATACAAATGTTTGATTTATTCAAACTAGTTCAAATTTAAATTGACATTACCTTATGACTAAAGCGATAGCTTTAGCTAAGCTAAAATATGTAAATATATAATATGTTCATATTATAAATTGAAAACAATACAAATCGTATATATATTTTATATTATTTATAATTTCATATTATAAAATAATCACAATTATGTATACACATCGTACAAAACTCAGCAAGCATAAATTACTAAATGTTTGACAAATTTGGAATATGCGTCTATCGTTAAATTGCATAGCAGTTTGTAATTTATAAGCAAGATCAACGGAGCTAAATTAAAATAATATTAATAATTAATATGACTATTTTGAAAATTAGGTAAAGAACATATTTTCAATAATAATAAAAACAACGTCGATTGTTTCTATGAAAAAAAGCACTATCGATAATTAAAGTCGTTGCGGTGCAGCCCTGGTCGCCGCTTACCACTTTTCCCTGGTAGCCTGGTACATCGCGCTTGTAGAGGGAGGAATAGAACTACCTTAGAATTTTCTATTGAACGATTTTTTGTGCATGGAAAGCTGTAATTTTGTAAATTAAACAATTTATAAGAGCGCACCGCGCAAATCTAGCAATATGGACGTGGACCTCAGCCTTGACGAGATAATTGAACGCAAGCGCACCCACAACCCCCCACGGGCGACCGATAAAAAAATGTAAGTGTTCGAAAGTCAAAAGAAAATGGCGTTGATTCGCTAACCATTTGGCGTTCCCTTACCCACACCATGATCTATCCACAGCCATGCCGTGCAAATGAAGCCACGCAAGCTGTTGCACAAGCCGGGCCTGAACTCGCGCACCTACGACGCCCGGAACAAGATCATCCAAAAGACGCGCGCCAAAATTGTCGATGCACGCGACATACTCAACCAGAATATCCGCGAATCGGGCATCGATGCCCGCAACGTGCTACTCGAGCGGAAGAAGGAGCGTATGCCGATGCCACTGCCGCTGCCATTGCAGTCGGTGCGCTCGCCATCGCGTGGCGGCGTCAGCGGCCTGCACAATGGTCGCTTTAGCCAGCGTGTTATAACAATGAGCAATCGGGCGGGCGGCGTCATACGTACACTATGGGATCCCAAGGAGGAGCGTTCAGCCCTTGGCGGCTACAAACCGTCCACCGCGCCAGGCTCTTATCAGTCCAGTCGACTCAGTGCAGCTGCCAAGCCATTTGTGCCACGCGGCTACGTGGACTACGACAATATGCAGCAGCTGGAGGACGGTAAGCGACTGATGCACTAACTTCACCCACTTACTCAATCACATCTGTTTCTTCCCATAGAGGAAATTGCCCGCACCCTGCACATGGGCGGCTACAGCGGGCAATCGTCGTCAGGTGGGCCACGTATGCACGTGACGCGAGGCTTTGACAACTATGACCTGGACATGGATGGTGTGGAGATCACATCCCCGGGCGCCAGTGCCCTGTCCAATGATCCATTTGCCATATACGAGACGGCGCGCAATCGTGTAGAGCGGCCCACCATGCCGCGACCGCCACTGGGCGGCAGCAGCGCCGGCGGCCAAGTAGACAAGCTGTTCGAGCGCAGGCAGCGCAATCTGGTGGCTACTTCCAATCTGCCGGAGTCGTTGCGTGCCCGTCTCTTTGGCAGCGAACCCGATCGACGTGTCTCGCACGGCATCTATGCGAACGAGAATGGCAGCAGCGGCCAATCCAAGGGCCATTTGGAGGCGCCCATCCTGTCCTCACGCTCCATACACCAGCGTCGCAGTCCGCCGAACATGTCGATGCCATTGCCACTGAGCGTGGCCAACAACAAGCCCGGCTATCGGCTGCTGGTTAGCAATCTGCATGCCAACGTCACCACGGCGGATATTCGTGAGCTCTTCAATGACATTGGACCCATGTACGATGCGCATGTGGTGCGCCCGGGCACTGCCGAGGTCATCTACAAGTCCCTGGAGCACGCCGAAATGGCCGTGGATGCGTATCACCAGCGCGAGTTCGATGGCCAGCCCATGCACTGTGTGCTGGTCAATCCGCACTCCTCCAATCGCGCCACACAATCGATACGGTGGGATTAACTCTTAACTCTATTGATGCTAATTAACTAATGATTTATTCTCCTTCTCATTAGTTCGCGCACTGTGACCACAAACTCATCGGGCGTGGAGGTTGATATTGATGCGCTGCACTCGGTGCTGTTCCGGGATCGTTAGGACCTTGCACGGCCTCGGCCACAGCCAAAAAAGATGAAACGCACTTTAGGCAATTACTAAGCGAACGATTCACCAAGACCCTGGCATTAATTAACACTACATATGACCCTCATCTCAATCTGCTCCAAAAAAAAAAAACCTCATTTCAATCTGCTCCAAAAATCATAGATTTAAGTAACTCTTGCTGTAACTCTTTGTGTGTGTTTTTTTTTTTTTTTATATATTCTTTATACTTTTATTTGTATGTGTTTACACTTTTCGCCAAACACAAACGCTGATGCTCACACACACACACACAAACACACACACATACATACATAGGTAAATGTACTCACACCAACACATATGTACACTCATACACAACTTTTCGGCGCTCGCTCAGTAAACATTTAGTCAAGTTTAAATCAAGTATTTTCTATATAATTAATCTAATTTCTCTGTTTATAAATTAGATAACTATATATTGTGTCTTAAGCTCTGCTATTGCTTGCCTAGTCGTCGTTTCTTCTCTTGTCTATTTTCCTTATTCCTATTCGTTTATCCTTTTCTTATTTATTTGCTATTTCGTTCTGCCTCCTCCATCATTTTTATTGTCTACTTTTTATTCCCATTCATTCATACTTTTCTTTTTTCTATTTCCTTATACCTATTTCCCCATCATTCTCTTGCCGCTTTCCTTCTCCTTTCCTTTACCTTTATTTTGCTTACCATCGTCAGCATTTCTCTATGCTTTTTTTTTATCTATTTCCTGTTACCTTCTACCTTCCTTCCATCTTTCTCTTGTCTATTTCCCTCTTCCCACTCCTCCATTGTCTCTCTCATGTATATTCTTCTGTCTTCCTTTTTCATCATCTTTCTCTTGTCTATTCCCGTCTTCGTTACCTCCATCCTCATCTTGTCTATTCACCTTCTTCCTTTCCTCCATCTTTCCCTTGTCAATTTCCCATTTGCCTTTCCCCCAACGTCTCCGTCTCATTTCTGGGAATTACTTGAAGATACATATAGCTAATATATATACTATACTATATAATATATATATACAGCTTAAATATGTTCTCTCCATATCTCTCATCTTGTCCTCCAACCTCCTCGTGCCTGTTTCCTTTCACTCTCTCTCTCTCTCTCTCTCTTTCTCATTTACTTTTCAGTGCATACTCGAAAGCATCTAGAAATTACTAAATTGATATATACAATATAGCTAATATATATACTAAACTATGCAGTATATACTACAGCTAAATTATGTTTTAGTCTAGGTTTTCAGTTGCCGTTCAAATCAGATTAGATTAGATACTGCCACACATATAGTATATATACGCATATAATATAGTCTGGAAATTGAGAAATAAATTTATATTGTTCTGCGAAATGTTGAATCTCTAGATCTTTTGTGATGGAGGAAAACTCTATTAAAGCATCTATATATGTAATTCTCTTATACTTATCTCTTTTCCTTTCGCATTAGCTGAAAACTTATTCTGATTGGTTATTGGGAATACCATTAAGATTATGCACTCCTGCTGCATTTAATTTACTCATTCCAATTGGATTTATGCGAATTGTGTTCTTTATTAACATTTATTCACAGTGAAATTCGTCCTCTTGATTGGATTATTGAATTTCCCATTAGACTATTCCTATTGGAGTATTCATATCGTATTTTCAACAAATTTTATTTTTCATTATTTATTTTAAAACTAAAAGTTCCAGACTGACTCACTCGCAGTAATCCAAATTCTGATTGAATAATTGGAAATACCAATTAGACTGATATTTTCATGCAGCTACAATTTATCTACACATTCCAATTGGATTTATATGTATTCTTAAAAATTTTTATTTTCCATTATTTATTTATATCTATATATTTATATTAAAACTAATTGAATTTCCCATTAGACTATTCCAGTTGGAGTATGAGTAACGTATTTTCAACCAAATTTTATTTTTCATTATTTATTTCATATTTATTTTAAAACTGCAAGTTCCTGACTCACTCGCAATAATTCTGATTGGTTAAACGGAAATACCAATTAGAAGAATGTTTTCATTCAGCTACAGTTGATTTACACATTCCAATTGGACACAACGAATTCGCTCTATTTATAGTTGAATAATTTCAGCTACGAATCAGTTCAATTGAACTGATTCGCAGTTCTTATTCTGATTGGCTAATTAGATTAATGCCTTCATGCCGCTTCAGCTGCTTGGCCACTCGCAATGCCAATTGGACTTTAAAGAATTTTTACGTTACATCAACGAAATATGATTTCTTTTCGCTCTAGTGTATTTTTTCACAGTTTCTCTTGCGAATCAATTCAAATGAAAAATAGTTCCCAGTCCATATTCTGGTTGGTTTATGCATATACCAATTAGAATTTAAAGTGCTTCTATTTGATTGGTCAATTCCAATTGGATTCTTATTTACTTATATACATGCGTTAAATCAGAATTAAAATTTGATTTTTTTTTCGTTGAATTATTTTAAGATTTAAGATTTTTTTTTCGCATATTCTGATTGGTTCTGTGAAATGTATATTGGATTTCATATATATATATATATATATATATATATATATATATATATATATATATATATATATATATATATATATATATATATATATATATATATATATATATATATATATATATATATATATATATATATATATATATATATATATATATATATATATATATATATATATATATATATATATATATATATATATATATTTATTTATTTATTTATTTATTTATTTTGCTATATTTAATATTTATTCACAGTAAATCTAAGTCTTTTTTTAACAGACCCAGCCCGTATACGGCCGTGCTCTGATTGGTTCAATAATGACCGCCAGCGATTCCAATTGGATTTCCAAGTATTTTGACATTCAAGCAAAATTAGATTTTGTTTACACTTGTTCAATATTTACTCAAAATATAAAAATAAAAACATTTTTTGGTGAATCACTTCAGATGAATAGCTATTCCCCACCCATATTCTGATTGGCTAACAAAAACACGCCAATTGGATTTTATAGCTATATCTTAAAAATTAAGAAAAGGGAATTTTTAAATGTATATATATATATTTTTTTTAATCATTTCAACTGCAGACCGTTGATCAGCCAACTCTCTGATTGGCTCAACCGAATGCCAATTGGATTTCAAACATATGCGCTCCATTTAGCCTCTAGCGAAGTCAATTGGATTTCTAGCTGTATTTTCACATGAAATTAACGAATTGGATTTCTAGCTAGGCTTTAACATTTAATTAACGATAAAATCCGCAATTTTTTTTTTTTTTGTTTCTTTGTTTCTTGTTTTAATATTTATTACATATTACATACAAATGTACAGTAAATATTTTAAGATCGCATAAAATTAATTCATAATAATTAAGTAAAAAAAAGCAGGATTAAGTCAGCAATTGAAGAGGTGCACAAAAAAAAATAATGAAGACAAGGAGAAGGCGTTGGCGTAGACGGAGGCGGAGGCGGAGGCGGAAGGGAATTAAGTTGAAATCGACAATGACGACGCTGACGACGTCGCTGCTTCAATTGTCCCGGATGCCGGTGCCGTAGTTGGCGCCGCCGGCACGATTCAATGCCTCGCGGAAGAGCTCAATATCCAGTTCCGCCTGGACGCCTGCCTGCAGTTCCACGGCAAAGTTCTGCAAAAGAGACAGAGAGAGTGAGAGAGGGAGAGAGAGAGAGAGGGGGGGAAGAGAATTTAGATCCGGTTTACGCTGCTGACGTCATACTCGGTCACACTTACATTCAGCACGTCCTTGATGAGCGCCTTGTCCGTGGACATTTTGGCGCGCTGAATGACGCCCACCTCCTGGCCGATCCACGTCAGAAAGATGAACTTCTTGCGCTTGGACATCTCGTCGCCCATCTGTATGCGTATGTAGCCAAAGGCGCGTTCCGAGTCACCAAATTGTTCGCGGAATTGCTCAAAGCACTGGCCACGCCCATGCACAATTATCTGCGCCCCATCGAACTTGAAGACCGCCCACTCCGTGTCCGTTAGATCGGAGCGCACATCCTCGTATGCCTCGCGGATGGCATCCTTGTCCAATGACGTGGCCACCGGCATCTGAAGAGAGAAATAGTGAGAGAGAGAGAGAGAGAGAGAGATTGCAATTAGAGTAATACACGGAAGAGTGAACCACGCCCACTTTGCACATTTCATTATTTTGTTTTTAGTTTGTTTTTTTTTTTTTCCAATTGGATTCGTGTTGGAGGCATTGAAGCATCCGTCAGTTACTTTCGCTTTCGTTTCCGTGCTATTGCATTAGCATTAGCATTAGCATTAGCAATAACAATAACAATAAAATTATGAATCAATCACGCCAATGCATTTTGCCTCCGCAAAACTTTTCAATTTGTTCAGCTCGAAATGTTGCATAAATTAAAAGCGCGCGCGCGTTGCATGCGAATTAAATAACCAAAGCAAAGAGCGCGATTAAAGATAACCATAAATTACATATACATATATACTATAAATATACTATATATATATATATCGTATATATATCATAATTACATTGTCTCAAGGCAAGCAGCGGCAAAGTTTTCATACAAGAATTGATTTAGCCTTTTTTTTAGCGGAAATTGTTTTCATTCAATTGATAAAAACAAAACAAAAAAAAAACACAACATTTCGTGCGTAATAAAATAAATATTTCTTTAACATGTCGGCTTCGATCTCAGATAATGCATTGAATGAGACGTCGACATTGTCATGGACCTAGACATAGATAGTGCCATATATATATATATAGCTATAGATAATACCATAACAAATGCTAACATAATCTCTAATTGGTTCCGCTTTTCATGTGAGCAGAGAGATTAGGAAACATTTACTGAGACTTTGCGTCTAATTAGCTCATTAAGTTTGTGATCGAATTTTCTCTAAGTCTCTCCTGCTCTCACTTTCTTTCTTTCTCTCTCTATAATAGTCTCTCTCTCCATCTCTCTTACTCTCTCTCTCTCTATCTTACTATTTGTATATATCTCTCTCTATAATAGTCTATCTATCTCTCTCTATTGTATTGCCTTTCTATCTTTCTCTTTCTCTCCCTCTCTCATTGTCTATTTTACTTACTGTCTATCTATATCTCTCTACATCTTACTCTCCTTATCACACACTGTATCTTTTTCTTTCTCTCTCTCTCTCTCTCTCTCACTATATATTCTTATATCGTACTCTCTTTCTCTCCGTTCTCCCTCTACCTTACTCGCTCTCTCCTTTCACTCTTTCTATCTTACTCTCTCAATCTTACACTCTGTCTCTATCTACCTAGCTATCTTACACATTCTCTATCTTACTCTCAATCTCTTTCTCCCTCTCTCGCTCTATTGCACTATCTATCGTGCTCTCTCTCTCTCTCTCTCTATTACACTCTCCATCTTGCTCTCCTACATTACAAGATCCATCTCTAGATCTCAATCGATCTCTCTATCAGTCTCTATCAGAGTCTATCTGCCTATATTCTCCCTTTATCTCGATCTTTCTATTTATGTCGATCTGTTTCTTATCTTTTTCTCGATCTTTCATTTTTCGTCTCTTTGGTAGTTCCTCTGCATATCCCACTCTTTCTATGTCTTCATTTGTCGCTATATGGAGCTTTCTCTCTCTCATTCTCGATCTCCCTCTATCTTTCTGTTTCTCTCTCGGTCTCTAGTTCTCTTTCCCTATCTCTCAGCATATGACATTCTCTATCAAGCAGTTTACATTATATATCAAATCATACGAAAGATTAGGAAAACTTTAAAAAGTCATATTATAATCTATTTTATGATTATTATCTATTTCCCTCTTTCCAAGAACTAAAGAAGAAGAAGAGCTAGAGTAGTCATAAACATACATATGTACATATACCTATAACATTAATAATAACACAATAAAACCATGATTTATCATATATCAATAAAGATAATTTGTGTAAAGAAAAGAAGATAAATGTTAACCTAATTTTAAATTTAATATACATACACATACATATATCTGAATAATATTTAATACCGTAAAAATGGCATTGGATTTGCATGCTCAAACAATTTATATTGATTGAATGCAGCGCGCAGCCTCACTGCCCGATTTTGTGCGTGAGGCAAATGAACAAAAATAAATAAATTATTATTTGTATTTTTTTTTTTTTTTGCCGTCGTCAGATCAGTTAACGCGTTGGCTTTATTGATTATTGCTTAATTTAGCTTGCATGGGGGAAGATGCATTATTAATTTGTTACGTCTTGTTGTTGTTGGCCGTTGACTTTCAATGCAGACTGTAGTTTTCGATATCGAAAGTGAGTTCGTTCGCTTTGCGCGGCTCAATTTATTGCTGGTGGGTACTTTCAAGCGCGCATATCTTCTGTTTTCGATGTCGAAAGCCAGCCCAGCCGGCGCATACGACGCTCGAATTCGAATTTGTGCGAGTTACAGCTAGTTTGGAAAGTCATCGAGCGCCGTTTGGGTGACAGCTGATCGGGCGTCTTCAATCGAGATTTATGTATTGTTTTGTTTGTATGCGCTCCATTTGAAACAATTTAAGCGTCACAATTTTCAATCAGCAAAGCCGCCGCCAACAGCAGCAACGACAACAACAACAACAACAACAACGGGAAAAAGAAATATGAAAAAAAAGAACGGTCCACAGATAATTTTGTGCTGCGACTGGGAAGATGTTGGCAGCGACAAAACAAAGAGCATAAAATATAACAACAAAACTGTCGCAGAATGAGCAGATGAGCGACAATGGCAAAAAAGTGTGAGTGCGACAGAGAGGCAGAGCGAGATTGAGAGAGCGGCTGGATCATAATGCGTTCGTTGACCGAAATTGGTTTTGCGTGTGTGAGAGAGATTGGGAATGCTTCTGTGTGTGCGTGTGTGTGCATGGGAAAAATCAATTAGAAAAGCGCAAAGTGATTTAGAAAAGTGCGCTCTGGAAAGCAATATATGATAACAAATGGACAAACAATTAGAAAGATGAAAGAATAGAAAATTTCTGGCCGCCGTTTAGACTTTCACAACGAAAAAAAAACTGTAATCGCTTGATTTGTATTGAATTAATTAAGCAAAACTAAATGAGCAACCAAAAACATGCAAACTGTGCCAGCAGATAAAAACGATAGAGAGACAGAGACAGATGCGCACACACACACACACACAGCCTCTCTCATGCACATAGCGAAGAATAGCAGAGAAGTAAAATAAAACCGTTGCCATAATTTGTGCGCGCTGCCGACAATTTGCAATAGGAAACAGCTAATGCAGAATAGGAAGAAGAAGCAGAAATAGCAACTGAAACTAAAGACAATATAGAATTATGTATGCATATATATATATATGTATATGTATGTATGTATGTGTATATATACATATGCATATACATATGTATATGGGCAGCTGCCATAATTTCGAGCGCAAATTAACGGCTTTTTGTGTTTTGGCTTATTTATCTGATAAGACATTTCTCTCAACTATCTCGCCGCAAAATAAATTGGCACACCACTCCGAGGGATGCGACTGTTGACTGGGCGTGTCTGATAACTAATTGTATATTGCCGCAATTACAGCGCATGTTGTCTTTTATTTCTTTCTTATTTGTTTGTCCTGGGCTCGGCTTTGGGTGCGGATGCGGATGCGGGCGCCTGTGCGTATGCGTAAGCGTAAGCGGGTGCAGCAGTGACGCAAACCGAATCACTGTCGCTCACTTGCTCTCTCTGTCTAACAGCCAAGGCAGACGTGAGCATCGAATTTTGATTTATGTACGCTAGCCCTTACACATACACACACACACACACACACACAAGCATACACACTCGGCTTGCTTTTGCTTGTTGCACTTGTTCTAGTTCTAGTTCTTGTTCTTGTTCTTTACTAGTTCTAGACTTGCTCGCTAGATTGTGCAATCAGAGAAATCAAATAGTTCCAGTTCATTGCAACTAGTTGCAGTTCCCTCCAATTACTGAACAAGTGTTCGTTAAGCGAAAGAAAGTGAAAGTTATCGATATTCGTAATCATATCGGCAAACAGTTATTGATTGCCATCCTTATCGTCCGTCAGACACACACACACACACACACACACTTTGGTTTGTTACCAAGTGCATGTGTTTTATATAAATATGTATATGATTATACATATTTATATTTGAAATATATATTTATCTTTGAGTACTTATTTAATCTTACATCATGCCGTTATTTTTATCTAATCTTAAGGCGTCAGCTACTGGAGCTGATCGCCTGATCCGCCGCCTTAAGCAGATGCATTGTACATTGTATGTAATTCTGGCTTGTGTGAGCAATGGCTGCTCTTTACAGTTAGGTGAACGCTTAGCATGGAATGCCAGACTAGGCGATGCCCTAGCTCGTTAGTGAAAATAAACATATATTATTTAATTACTAATAATAAAAATAATTTTGAAATCTCTCTGTTTATGCTATGAGTTCTCAGCCATACATAATATCTCTTTCGCAATGATTATTCAAACTCAATAGATGTGATCGAATTATTTCGAATTTAATAATATATATGCTTATTTTAATTTTTATAAATTTTTTTGTAGCACATTTAAACAAATTTGTATTTATTATTTTTAATTCTTCCCTCATTCAATGGAATTTATTTTCTTTGCTATGAAACTCTTTTAAAATATGTATATTTATTTATTTTACATTTATTTAAATAAGTAGCATATGCTATAGCATATATATATATATATATATATATATATATATATATATATATATATATATATATAGCATTGAAATTGGTTTTGTAAAAACTGTAATTTGTTTCTGTTCAATTTTTTTTTTTTCTAAGCCATTTGCAATTGCTGGACATAAAAAGTTTTGCAATGGCCTTTGATAAGGTATGTGATAAAAAATGATATATAAAATAAATTGTGTTTCAATTTCTCTATGGCTTGCGATATCAGCAAAGCGCACCATATCAGCGAATTATTTCAGCCAACATTTTAAATGTGACCAAAAAAATGTATGCAGTAAAAAGTATAAAAAAAAACTGCTAATGATAGCAGAAATCTAAGGACCGCATAGCAGGTGTTGTTACAATAATATATATTTATATATATATATATTTATATATATATATATATATATATACATATATAATCGCTTAATGTTGACTAATGCCAGTTCAGATACGCAGCACTCGTTGCGCACATACAAAATTCCACATAAATCGTATAAAACTCGTATAATGTGTCAACAATTAAAGAAAGGAAAAGAATAAGTAAAAGAAGCAGAAGAAGCAGAGAACCTTAAGAAAATTATGCGTCGAGTGCGTGAATCACAAATTGAGGCGCAAAGGCTAAAACAAGGCTGCGGTTCAGTGAATACCCTGTAGGAAATAGATGCTGTGCGAGGGGTATGCCAATGTGATTATAATAGAAGATAATTTGCCAAAATTTTCTCATTATTTAATATTAATAAATATTATAGATTTCTAACATTTTTTTTTTTATATTTTAAAAATAGAATCAATAAAAAAAAAATAAATAAAAAATATATAGTATTTTCCTCAATATTTATTTTTTATATTAATAAATTTAATAAAATTTTGAAATACTATACCAAAATCTGTCTATTGATATTAAATTAAAAATTATTTTATTTATTAATTTTAGGAAAAAAATTATTACAAACGAAAAAATATATATATTTTTAAAATAAATTTATATGATTTATTATTTCATATAAATTTATAACAAATTTTGTTTGTTTGTTATAATTTTGTTTTTTATTTCAAAAAGTAAGTTAATAAATAATAAAATAGATTTTTTAATATAAAATAAATAATAAAAAAAATTATTTTTTTATATATTAATAAATGAAATAAATCTTGAAACATTATAGGATATTCAATTATATAATTAGGTATTTCTGTTAACACCTCGTTTAAGCATTTGTCATGATGACTTTCAACAAACAGAAAATAAGCCTAATTATTAAAGTTAGATTTCGATATTAGTACAATTACCATGTGAACGAGCAGAGAGGGAAGTGGGAAAGGACAATTCACATGTGTTTTCGTTTCGCTGCTGTTGCTGCTGCTGCTGCTGGGGCTGTCGGAAACTCTTTTCGCGCATTAAGTTCGAAAACGTAAATCGAAAAAAAAAAAATTGAACAAAATGCAAGGCATGAATCAGCGCTGCGTTCATTTGCTCCGTGACTGGCGGAAGGAGCGACAAGTGATGGAGGAGGAGAGAGCAGGGTAAGGGAAGCAGTGGAGGTAGGGAAGGTGGTAAGGGCATCGGCAGACTGCAAGGCTGTTAATTTTTGTTTTATTTCATTTCACGCGCCGTTTCAGTTGTTGTTGCTGTTGCTGTTATTCTTATTGTGGCTGTATGTATTAATAATTTTGCATTTTTGCAATGAAACAAAGAAACGTCGTTTATTGATTTGTGTGCGTGACTCATTAGCGAACATTAAACAATAAAAAACAAAAAAAAAAACACGAAAAGGAAAAATAAAATATTGCAAACCCAAATTTGGCGCATCAGGAAGCGCAGCAAACTTAAAATTAAAGAGAGGCCGCCAAGCGTGTAAGAGAAGGAGAGAGAGAGAGAGAGTGTGTGTGTGTGTGTGTGTGGGCTGTTATACAATAGCACTTGCTAGCACAACAATACTGGCTTTCAATTCTAACGGTAATGAAATGAAATATCGAATGCATTTCGTTTGCGGGTGGGTTGAAGCACGTTGCGTAGAGATTTACGATATTCAATATTATTTATTGGCATTGGCATTGATTTGAGGTGTTGCTGCTGCCGTTGCGGCATCTGCTGGAACGTATTTTCAGTTTCAGTTTCAGTTACATTTTTCATTGCTATTTTGTTAGACTTATTGAATTGAGTTATAACCGTAAATGGTTCGACTTTATGTTCCGACAGATAAGGAAAAAGAATGTGCATGCATATAGATTATACACTAATATATGTATATAGAGATTTTTTGTATATAAATATTTTGTGTATTTGAAATTGCACTCGTTTGCATTGAGCAACAACACTGAAAACAATTGTTTACAGCAGTCAGTAAAATTATTGAACTAGTTCAATTTTTGAACAGTTTCAGTTAATTTTTGGTTATGTACATATGTGAACAAAAGTTAAAATAAATAAAACATAACTGAAAATGTTCATAAATTGAACTAGTTCAATAATTGTATTAACTTTTATTTGCTCAAAATTATTGAACTACTTCAATTGATGAACATTTTAAGCTAATTTCAGCTCATGTGAACTTTTTTTAGTTTTCATTTTTAATCAGTTTTTTTCTTCTTCTTCTTCTGATTTTCTTTGCAGTGTACCAACTGAACAAATGAATTGCTCTCCTAACCTCTTACCTCCCTCTCTCTCTCTCGCTCTGTCTCTTTCACTGATTAAATTTTGAGTCATGTCGCTTCGATAGCTGCTTAATATAGTAGGTAATTGAACTGCAGCTGGCTGGCTGGCTGTCTGGCTGGCCTGCGTATATTTGTGTTCATGTGTGTGTGTTTGAGTCACAGTGAATCAAACGAATCACCCAAAAATGACTCACACACATACATACATAGCCAGTGATCCATAGTTATTAGAAATACTGTTGCACAGTAGCTAAACAAATTTGATATGGAACTCAATGTAACCGCAACAATTACTCGATACATGCATCGATAAGATAGAGATTGAAAATCTTACAAAGAGTGTGTGTGGGTATGTGTGTGCGTGTAAGTGCAAGTGTTACACACACACACACACATACATATATATATATACATATATGTATATTAACTGCTATGCGCACAAGTGCGGCGGCGGCGACTGCGAAGCCGTTGCGCACTTGAACTTGATATGCATATTCTTTGCTGTTGTCTAATATGACCATGCCCACACACACACACACACACACAGACTTATGCCTGCTTATCTACCCCTTTGGCTGCTGCGCTGCTTGCTGCATCCGCCCCCGCACTTAAAAGCATAAGCAAGATATTCGTTCTTTTTTTTTTGTGTTGTTTCTTTTTCGTGTTCTTTTGCTGTTCTGTGTTTTCTTCCTCTTCTTAGTTCTTTTTTTTTTTTCGTTGTCTGGCGTCGGCACCGGCACCATTGGCACTGGCTTTGCCTTTGCTGCTGCTGCGAATGCGACTGGGGGTACTGGCCCTGGCCCTGGCCGGTTCTTGTGTGTGGAGTCACAGTTATTTAAAGTTCAACACACATACAAGCAAGCACACACACACATACATGCACACTAACACATACGCCACACTTGACTTTGGGCTGCGGCTCCCAACTATAGCGAGGCTACTCTGCCGGGCTCTTCCCTCTTCCTTTTTGGCCTGCTCTGCCACCGCTCGCAATTTTTGCGCTCGCCTCTCTCGCTCGCTCTCACGCGCGTTATCTGTTTCTGCAGATTTTCTTTTGCTGTTGCTGTTTAACTGCCCCGTTGTCGCATCTTTTATGAGTCTAATTCTTTTTGTTTCGTCTTGTGCCGCACTTAATATTTTCTTAATACATACATATACATACGTACATATGTATATATACACATGTATGTGTGTGTGAGTGTGTGTGTTAAAAGTATCTCTCACCCTTTTTGGTTTGCTCTCCACAATTTGTTCAACTTCAATGCCGTCTGACATGTTGCTGGCTGGCTGGTTGGTTGGTTGGTTGGTTGAATGGGATGCTGTGGCTACTGTTGGGTTGCTTCTTCTTCTTCTCAGCTCTGCTCTTCTCTGCTGTGATGCTGCGGCTGTTGCTGCAACTCTCAAGTGACAGTTCAGGGAATTTTTACCGGCTTGCAAATTTTGAGCACAACGCGCAAATGTTTAACGACAAGTGTCACGATAAACAACAACAAAAATTAATAAAAAAAATGTATATATATATATATGAGTGTGTATATATTTATTGCATTAATAACGAAAACAAAGACTAAGGCAAAAGGCACACAGGCTTTAATCGGGAGTGACCAAAATAGCCGACCGACTCCGTCCGACTCGCACGAATTGTTGCTCACGAATGCGGGCCGGCAGCGCGTGCAACTCCAACGAAGTGGCCGACGCAGAAGCAGCGCCAACCAGCACAAAGCATAACGACGAAAACGAAGCGGGCAGCACAGTTGGCGAGCGAGCGAGCGAGCGAACGAGCGAGCAAGTGGGAGCACCCCAAGTAAGCTGTTATGACGGCAGACGAGTAACAGAGATAGAATAGCAAACGGCGACAGCAGCGGCGACGGCGCCGTCACCGCATTTGGTTTTATTTTCAGTTTCAGTTTCAGAGTTGAAAGTGCGCGGGCAGCGACGTCGACTGCGCCGTTGACAAAATGTTTGACACCGTTGAGCGCAAGCGCATATGTGTGTTTGTGTGTGCATGAGTGTGTGTATGTGTTGTATGTATTGGGGCATGGTTTAGGATGCGAAGCACTGTACAACATCAGATTTATTTATTATACATATGAATGTACTTGATGTTCATAAAATAAATGCACTGTGACAAATCTTCGAGCAATTCCGCACTAAGCACAAAAACTGAGATGGATTAATATTTATAGAGTTTTTGTGGTGGGTGTACGTATGTATGTGATGGTTATATTTCGTTGGGCCTGATATATGTACGTATAGAATATTAGCTTATGTATAATGATAATAATTATTAAATTAAATTCAAGTTAATTAAGTTCATCAATTTCTAATCATACAGTGTTCAAACTTAATTTTTCCTTTGGGAACAACATATTAAAACAATAAAAATAAATAAAAAAATAAAATAAAAATAATAATAATAATAAATAATAATAATATAGTTTTATGAACTAATTTATTAATTTTAATTTACATATTAACATATTTCTATATACTTAGTTTAGGTTTATAAATAGTTAGTTTATATACATATATATAGTAAATATATAATTTTCTCTTTTAACTTCAACTTATCTTTTAGGTAGATAGAGACGTAATTCTATTAAACTTATCTGAAGTTCCATTTGAACAATTTATATCATGTACATATGTAGTATATATATACATATATATTTTATAAAAATTATTATCACATTTTCAATTTGAAATGGTGTTAAACAAATAGACGCTTTATCTTTTCATGTAGTAATGCTCTAGCGATAACTTGAATTTTTTTACGAGAATTGATTTATTTTTGTTCAATACTGTTTCTTGGAGAAGTGGAAGGTTAAGCGGTTGGGGCAGGGGGAATTGGAGTTACGGTGGGAAGGGGGGGTTTGGGTTGTTGTTAGCCTGTTCTCAATCAACCGGTCGAACACTTGCAAGTTTGAGGTGTAGGCTTAACGGCATCTTCGGCTAGCAATCTGTGCCGCATCAGCCTTGCCTCAGCCTTGACAGAGAACAGCCTAGACCAAAGCCGGCTCACTCTCTGCCGCAGTCGCAGTCGCCGCTTACTGAGGCTGGGGCACGTTGCAATCAAGTGCGCACGTACTACAAGTCAACGATGTCTGAGTGTGTGTGGATGTGTGTGTGTATTGCAATTTCAGTTTGACTGGGACGGCATTGGAGCTTATCCGGTGCAGGGCTTATCGTCGCCCAGCGTCATCCACGTCGCTTTATCAGGCGGCAAACAGCGCAATGTGAATCAAGCAGTCAGTTGGCTGAATTACCCGCTGCTCTGCGAAAATGGCAAAAAAAATATATTATAGACCCTGTATGTGGCTAGAAATAATATCGAAAGATATATATGTATGTACGTCAATGGGAAGAGTGAGAAATTGTTTGCGCTTGCTATTATTGCCATTACTATATCATTTCTTTTGTTAGTTAGTATAATTATTACTTAAAATATTATGAGATTTATTAATATTATTATTATTATCATTGCAAGGTAGTGCTGTGGCTGGTAGTATCGGTAACGTCAAAGTAGGGTCTTTAAATTTAAAAGAGGATCTGTGACCTTGGCGGAAAAAGTTTACGCGGAATGCAGAAATACGGAAAACAGATTTGGATAACTCTGGGTTCTGAGGTGGAAGGCAAACCAACGCAGTGGAGGTCCGGAAAGACCAGTCATAAAAATAGGAATTCCTGATAGATAATCCTGAAGATCAACTGTGTAAATGCAGCCATGCTAATCTATGCATTTGTCCTTCCATTTATCCGTCTATTCGACTGTCCACCCATGCCTGTAGCTGAGCGTACATCCGTCAATTCGTCCTCAGTTACGAGTGTTCGTCCGTATGGAGCTGTAAAAGCTAGAGACTTTATTTTTTCCTGTAAGCCATATGAAGCAAGCCTTTTTTTTTCGATAGTATCGTCTTATATTCTGCTAATTGATTAAATTCAATATTTCTATTCTGATTATCAAGCGTAGTTATATTACCACTAAAACTTACTGTGATGCTCAATACATAGATATGAATACTGGATACCTTTTCCCTTTCTCTGTTGAGTACCTCCCTTTCTATACCACCCTAGCTATACTACACTAGGTTTACAGAGTACCTTACATTTTCTATCTGCTCTACCTATGCAATTTTTTCCCAAAGTCTCTTTCACTCTCTCTCTCTCTTCCTCTCTCTTCTCTGCTGTGTACCATCCTTTCTATACCACCCTCTATATAATTCCCTACTTTCCTCTGCTATCAACATATATCACTCCATCTATATCTCATCACCTTCCACACATTTATAATAGTTAAAAGAGTAGCAGCAGCCAGCCAACAGTACAGAGTATCTCCTAGTCGTGCATTGCCAACTTAAGTATTTTACTTGTTTCAATCATACATAACTGCTCAATTATTCAGTTAGATAAGATTTATGGCTTTATCATCTAGCATGCCCACAATTAATTGCCAATTCTTCTCGCATTTAATAGACACAGATATATACTATATATATATTTATTGTAATAGATATGATTAGGTCTATATTGGCTCTGTTGACATTCCTAATTTGGTGGCAAAGCTGTTTCGACTCGGGTTATCAAAATACTAAATAATGCAGATAAACCACAAAGTATTCGCATTCGAGACGTTCAAACAAACAGTTGGCATAACATGTGCAAAGCCAATAAAAGTGAATAAACAGATCAACACAATCAAACAGTTGGCCTAGAAAGTGCGTTTAGAGATTCCGAAATGCCGTCATATTAAACATACATATATATGTATATGCATATATGCATATATGTATATCTATGGCATTTGTACACAAAGAAATATTTTTATGGGTAATCCATTTCCATGGGAAATAAAATTCTTCTTTGGCTATGAATTTTGTGTTTTAGAAATTTAACTCTCGTATGAATGTTGTTGACATGTAAATGCACATGTAACATATATGTGGACATGTACCAATTATGGTTACATTCTATGCTCTGCCAGTTAATGTCGTTCGCTGCGATTCTCATAAATTGACTGGGATGCTTTGGTTTTTTATAGCTGACATGGATTCGTTTTTTGATGGAAAGCGTAGTAAGAGCGTGCATGTAAAAGCTCGCATACGTATGTGCATATGTATGCATGTCTGAATGAGTACATATATGTTCATATGCAGACATGCAGACATGTGTATGCATACCTATATGAGAATATGTATATGTATGTAAATATATATAAGTATATATATATGTATGCATGTATGCATGCAAGTGTGTATGCATGTATGTATCTACATACATGTATATGCGTATGTTTATGAGTTTGCATGATTGCATTCATCGAAGCATGTGTGTAGGTATGTATTCGCATGTATATGCACATATATGTATATGTATATGCATGTAAATATATATGCATATAAGTGAATGTATATAATACATGCAAACATATATCTGCATGTACTATTTATCAACATACATGCGTATACGCATGTTTACATTGCATATTTGTTGGTATGTATTTGCATGTATAAATGACATGTAGACATATGTATATGTACGTATGTACATACATGTGGATACGTATGTTTATGAGTTTCCATGATTGCATACATACAAGCATGTGTGAATGTATTCGCATGTTATATATGTCCGCATGTATGCATGTTCAAATGTATATATACATACATATAAAAATACATATAACTATATCTAGATGCGTGCTATATGTGTGCATGCTCATATAGAGGTATACATGTATGTATTTACATATGCATTTACATACATGCTTATAAGTGTGCATGTATGTATGCACGCATGCTTATATATACAAGTATGAGCATGGTATAGTATATATATGTGCATATGGCTACATGCGTGCATGTGCCTATGCATGCATGAATGTATATATGTTAGTATGCATGTGGGCATGTATGCATGTATTTATCAATTGAAGCAAGTATACATGTGGATGTATGTATAAATCTATGTGTGTGCATGTTCATGTAATAAATTATGTATGATTGCATGTATGTATATGTATATACATAATTTAATGTACATACATGTATGAGCATATGCATAATATGTATCGCAGCACCAACACTACATCCATACAATATGTATATATGTATATGCATATACATATACATGTAAGCATGTCAGCATTTTTACATACATATGTATGTATGTATGCATGTATATATGTATATTATCAATGTATGCATGCATTTACACATGTATGAGTGTAGGTATGTCAGCATGTCAGCTAGTTTACATGCGTGCAGTGATGTACATATGTCAGCACTTATACATATGTGAATGTATGCATTAATGTGAATGTAATAATACATGTAATAAATGCATAGATATGTATATGTAAGCATGTATGCATGTCTGAATGTATTTGCTAGCAATGTATCCATGTATGAATGAACTAAGCTTTGCATGCATTTCTGACTCCATATATGCATAAATATAGCATACAGACATATATAGATATACATACATATGTATGTCTCTATTTTTTATAGACTTTTACCATTTATATACATATTCCTTGAATTCAATTCACATGTGTAATAAATTTGTTTTTTTTTTTTTTTTTTAAATAAACATCTTAACGCAAGAAATTTGCAGATTTTATAAATCTCGCTTGGCGAAAGGAAAACATAATAAAATATATTTTAAGCCGCCGAAGCCGAAGCCGAAGCAGTTCCATGAAAAATGAAAATTGTAAATGAAAAAAGAAAATCAACAAAATGCCCATCATTCAATTTGCAATGATTAAATCAATATGCTGTAAAAATGAAATGGAATAAGATTTATAGGAATTATTTATGAATTGAAATGTTCGAGAAATAAGCGAGTAAATAATTTCTTTACTCCATAAAAATGCATAAAATATTAATTCAGTAAAAGAATTTACAAACATCAAATTAAAGTCTTTAATTTTTGATTAAATAGTCATTTAATGACAACAACTTTGAACTCTTGGAATATCCGTCTTTTAACCAATTCCAGTTTTGATTGCAGTAAAACAACAAAAGTCGTTACAGTTACGAAATGATAAATATTGCAAATAAAATAGGGCAAAGAGAATAGAAATCATATTGAAGAGAAAAACAACAACAAGAGCTTCAAGTTTTCGGGGCGAAACTTTAAACAGATGTCTAAAGGGATAAAAGTTGCGACAACTCTCTCTCCCTCCCTCTCTCTCTCTCTCTCTCTCTCTCTCTCTCTCTCTCTCGCGCGCGGCTGACAAGTTTTTGATATGCGAAATTGTACTTCAAGTATATAAATGACTTTGGCATTATTCGGAAAGGAGCTTAAGTGTTGCGAGTTATTTCTTGTCCACAGTTTCGTGCAGTTGTATATGGATTGGCGCGGTTAGAACTTTGCGTTGAAACATTTAAGTTTGATTGGATAATAGCAAAACAATTTCTTTATAACAATTTTTCAGTTAGTTTTTAGCGGTTGATCATCAATAAGTCAGTAAGTTTGAAAGGACATATATATGTATATATATATATGAATCTGATTGATAAATGACTGATTGTTTATCTAATCAATCAGACATTCAGTCAATCAATCAAACAATCCCCTTCAGTCATCAGTCATTCAGCCAGGTAGGCGGTTAATTAAAAAGCCTATAAAGTCAATCAATCTTATAGTCAATCATTTCAGTCGGACAGTTATCTAACAGTCAATCACACAATTAGTTAATCAATCAACTGTCAAATGTCTTCTTTGCAACTCTTTAGCTCCTATGAACTCTACTTGCATCATCAGTCAATTCTTCAATAATCAGACAGTCAATCAATGTGTTATTCCATCAAATATTCAGTCAATCAATCAATCAGACAATCAATTTACCAGTTCGTCAGATAGCGAATCAATCAATTAGACAGTTAAGCAGTCTGTTAATCAGTTAATCGGACCGTTTACTATTAATCTGTCAATCATACATTTAGTCAATCTTTCAATTTGTCAATCAATCAGTCCGAAGATTGGCTCAACAGTTCTTCTGTTCAGCTCTACAACTCCTATGGCTTGGAAGAGTCCAAGTAGAGACTTGCATCATCATCATCATCACTCAGTCCTTCAACATCAGTCAGTCTTTCAATAATCAGACAGCCAATCAATCATCAGTCAATCAATCAGACAATAAATTTACCAGTTCGTCAGATAATGAATTTGGTCAATCAATTAATTTACCAGTTAGTCAGAATCAATCAATCAGGCAGTTAAACAGTTTGTTAATCAGTCAATCAAACATTTAGTCAATCTTTCAATCATTAATCAATCAATCAATCAGTCTGTAGATTGGCTCAACTTCCTTCTTTTCACCTCTTCAGCTTTTATGGCTTGGACTCTACTTGTATCATCATCAGTCAGTCCTTTATCATCATCAGTCAGTCAGTCCGTCAGTCAGTCAGTCAGTCAGTCAATCAATCAGTCAATCCGTGTATCAGCTTAGATTATTCGCTTCACAACTATTTGCAGCCATTGTGAGCATTAAGCAGTTAAGTATTTGAATTTATTTACTGAAAATCTGTGTAATGTTGCTAGCAACATGTTGCGCTGTGGCATGCCACATGTTGCTGGCGCGTGTGGTGAATTTGTTGCCGACGAAACGCAGGCGCCACACAGTTGCCCCATCGGTTGCGGCCAGTTGCCAGCGATTCGTTCAACGTAACGGTACGGCTAGGCAGAGCGAAGCGCGCCAGCTAACGACGTCAACGTCGTCGTGGGCGTCGCTCGTCCTCGTATACGTATACGAGAAACCGTTGCAGCAGCAACAGCATTAGCATTGCTAAGTACCGTTATATTAGAGCCGCAGTCGACATTGTCCAGTGCCAAGGATCGCGTCAAGTCAAGTCCAAAGCGCGCGCGCGCGCCAATCGAATTGTGATTGTATTTAGCATTAAATTTTTTTTTTTTTTGGGAGTTTTTGTTAAGTGAAAGACAGTAGTGAGTGTAAGGCAACGGTAGCGGAGTCGGAACCGGAAGCGGAACCGGAACCGGCATTGGAACTAGTGTGGATCATGTACAGCGCCAGCGCCGAGGATGCAGCCAATGCGGCTGATACCTACAAGGCCCTGGTGGACTACTATGCCAATGCCCGGAGCGCTGCTAGCCACATTGTCTCGCTGACGCTGTCGCCGCTAAATGAGACACTATCCCTGGGCCTCGCCGATGCCGGCAATGGCAGCAGCAGCAGCAGCAGCAGCAGCAGCAGCGACAGCGGGCGCGGCAGCAACGGCAGCAGCAGCGCCAGTTACGATGATGATGCACTGGGTCCTGGGCAATTCTTCTTGATACCCGAAGGCGGCGTCGCCACAGAGACGAGAATCGGTGTTACGGCTGCAACGGTAGCGGGTAGCAGCAGCAGCGCCACCAGCGCCACCGAAATGCCCGCCTGGCTAATACCCAGCTATAGCCTGATCCTGCTCTGTGCCATCGTTGGCAATCTGTTGGTCATCTCGACGCTGATGCAGAATCGTCGCATGCGCACCATCACCAATCTCTTTCTGCTCAATCTGGCCATCTCGGACATGCTGCTGGGCGTGCTCTGCATGCCCGTCACACTCGTGGGCACATTGCTGCGCAACTTCATCTTTGGCGAATTCCTCTGCAAGCTCATTCAGTTCTCGCAGGGTAAGTGCTAATGTCAATTCCCTGATTATGTTGCATCAGCTGGCCAGCTGCCGTTGGTGTTGGGGTCATATGGGATGATGAGAGTGCATAAAGTGTAAAGTTTCTGATGATGCAGCATTCCAGCATCCTTTGAGTGCAATTTTCAATGTCTTGCTCAGGCAACATTGTGTGCAGGTTATGGCGCCATCTAGCGTCGAGTAGTGCTAAGTAGGATGAATATGTAATGCGTTTTACAATTCACATTTTCACATTTTCAAGTTTCAGCAAAAAATGTGCTTAAAGAGATTTTAAAAAATTGAAATTTAAAAAAAAATGTGTGAAATATATATATTTTTTAAAGGAATTACTTTATATGCACTATTTATTCGTATATTTCATAATTTATAAAAAAAAATAATATATATTTGATTTTGGCTCAATAATTTGATTGATTTTGGTTAAATTATTTTTACACAAAATGTTGTGCTACAAAAAATTAATAACTTAAAGAAACATTAACTTATTCAATATTATTTCTTAATTTGTTACTTTTATGTAATATAATGGTAATTTTATTTTATTTATTTATTTATTATTTTGCAGTAATCTTTGCTGACACTCGGCAGTCAAAATATGTTAAAAATATTTTTAAAATAAATATATTAATAAAGCATTGAAATTATTATTATTTTTACAACCTGAAGCCATTGAAAATGGAAATTCATGGTATAATGGTTATTTCTATTATTTATTTTAATAAAACAAAATAATAAAAAAATACATATTATTTTTTAAAGACTTCAGAGAAAATTAAAAAACTAAATAGCTGCATAAAGCATTGTATGGATTTTTTCTCGCAATTTCCACCTTTGTACAAGATAGCCAAGTTCAATTTATTTTATATTTATATTTTAATTAATTTATTTTTAAAATTTATTTTGCAACTGTCACTGTCGAAAATTTGAAAAATTAATAATAAATTATTATTATTATTTTTTTTAATTTATTTATTTTTTTAATAAATAGCAACGCATTGATTTGACTTTCTTTCTTTTTTGCAAAATTAAAAATTTAATAAAGAAATATAATTTAAAAATGTAATCTACAAATTGAATTTAAATCTTTAATTTATTTTTGATCTATTCAGCTATTTAGACAAAGCGTGAAATAAAAAAATCTACAAATTTAAATATATTTCTATATAAATATAAATCTATATTAAATATATGTATATCTATATAGTATATAAGCATTGGCAAAACAATTTTTTTTTATATGATATTAAAATATATTTATATTTTATGCACTCCTTATTAAATTTTATAATATTTAAAACTTTATTATTTTTTATGATTACAAGACAAAATGTACCAATAATATTTCTTTTCTTTAAATAAAAAACTCGATTCATTTTTTCATTTGTTACTTTCATAGGCATGAAAAAAACAAACTATCTTCAATTTATTTTAGATGAAGCAGCTGTCACAATGTGCCAAAATATATATACATATATGTAGTTATATACATATACATATATTTTTTTTAATAAACAACTTAATAAAGCAATGACTCGACTTATTTTTGTATAATATATAAGGCATAAAGAGAACTATATTTAATTTATTTTGCATCAATTTTGCAGCTGCCAGCTGCCGACACTTAGAAGACAACTGTCAAATTTCAAATTTATTGCCCATCCGAATATTTTTTTTTTTTTTTTTTTTTTTACATATTTGGACAGTTTAATAAAAAAATTATGAATATATGTATTAGATACAGTGGCAATGTCTGGCTGTCGCACACTTAGCAACATCTGCTGGCTGTGGCTGTGGCTGTCGCTGCGGCTGTGTCGGTATCTGGGCAAAAAGTTGGTCAATAAAGCGCATATGCTTAAATTGAAGTTCTCATCATTTATGAAGGGCCAGAGCAAACGGCGCTTCCATTACAAAATGCGACCATGAAAACTTCTATACTGCTAGCTAAAGTTTCAGTTACTAAATAAATACATGCATATATGGCATAGTGATCGGGTATTATGAACTGCTCAATACACTGTTCAAATGTTAAGTCAATGTGCAAGTGAGAGAAGAGCAGCTGTTGGGAATACATTTTATGTATCTGTTACTAGATATTTTTGGAGTACTTTCCACATAACTAATATGCCCATAATTACTATGTAAGCAGTGTATACAATCGCATGCATAAAAATGTCAACAATTTTTGCTTTACATGCGAAATGAGCAAAGTTTTTTTTTTTTTTTTTTTGAATATTAAGAACAAGTAAAACATCAACTAACTGAACTTTCAAAAACTATTTACATAGTATATATATATATATATGAACTTATTTATCTAAATATATAATTAACATTTCAGCGTTTACCGCTACACAAAGACGATAATTTAAAAATGTTGAGCGTGGGGGATATTAAATAATTATGGCACAAAATATGCTTATTATATTATATATATATATATATATGTATATAAATATATATACATATGCAAATACCTATATTTATAATCATTAAAATATCAAAGGAAAACTTTAGCATTAAAGAGCTAAAGCGGCATCCTCTACTATTTGCATTGGCAGGGGCAGGTGTGGCGTAGAGGTAAATCAGTTTTAATGAAATTTGGTAGCCAACAACAAAAGAGCGAGAGAGAGAGCGAGAGAGAGAGCGAGAGCGAGAGCGAGAAAGCGGGCTAGTGGAGCATGCTCGACTAGGCGTCACTCACAACAGCTGCTGTGACTGATCTGAGAATATATATTCTATACTAGTTCAGCATTAAATTTTTTATATCTTTAATGCTTACGACGTTAAGGCATAAAAATATGCAGAGACAGACACCTACACAGATGCGCAGAGATAGACAGAGTGATTGACGTGCATACAGATAGGTAAGGAGACAGAAGAGAGACAGAGAGAGAGAGAGAGAGAGAGAGAGAGAGAGAGAGAGAGAGAGAAGGCACTGGTCTATGCATGCTGTACAGGGTATATAATTTAGACAATAAAGTTCTTATGTTAAAGTTGCTTATTACTAATAAAGTAAATTGAGGGTGAAGAAAAGGGAAGGTGGGAAAGAGATTGAGAGAGGGCATATAAAGAGAGGCAGAGAGAGTGAGTGAGTGAGTGAATGAATGGTAGACACTGTGAGAGAGGGGATACAGATAGGGAGATATAGATTGGGAATATGAAAGGGTGTACGAGATAGAGAGTGAGAAAGGTAGGCAGAATGGGAGAGAGTGAGAAACAGAGATAGATAGACAGGGACAGCTATAGACATAGAGACATAGAGAGAGAGAAAAGGGGGGGGGGAGGGTTAATGAAAGGAAGACCAGTATTGAGAGAGAGAGAGAGAGAGAGAGAGAGAGAGAGAGACAAATAAACAGTGTCAGAGGGAGAGAGAAGATAGGGACAAAGAACGAGAGAGAGAGAGAGAGAGACAGGGAAAGAAAGAGAGGGAGGGAGAATTAGAGAGTGAGAGAGAAAGAGCAAAAGAGAGAGAGAGAGAGAGCAAGTGAGGGAGTGAGATTGGGATACGGATTGAAAGAGGCAGAGTGAGAGTACGAGAGTGACAGAAAGAGAGAGAAAGAGAGAGAAAGAGAGAAGGAGAGTGACATAGGAATAAGGAGCGACAGAGTGACTAGGAAGAGAGACGTAGGGAGTGTAACAGAGACAAAATGAACCAGAGAGGAAGAGAGAGATAGGAGTGGGAGAGATAGATAGAGTGAAAGAGAAAGAGAGAAAAAAAAAAGAGGGAGACCTGCTAAGACAGAGTGGGGGTCTATAGAGGATATTACATCGTGAAAAAAGAGAAACTATCACAGCAGTAGATATAATATTTATAGGTACCGAATCCAAGAATTTAATGTTAGAATCACTCTAACTAACAATGAAGAAATAAATGGAAATAAATGATAAAATAAAAGGGAATCTCTTTTTCACCTTCTTGTTAAGTGAAGACTTATTTCTGAGCAAATAAGAAATTTTACAAACATAAATAATTGAATATTTATATATGTATTTAGACATACACCTACACAGGGCATTTTGTGAAATAAATTTGAATTTGAAATGTATTTACATGAGGATTAAATTGATTTGTTTATTTTTGTGCTTGTGCCTGAAGTAAAACAGAAATGGCAATTTAATAATAATAATGGCAAGAAAGTTTCGCAAGTGCACGACTAGCAAATGCTGTAAGCCCAGATAACCTTTCTCTTCTATAGACATATGCAGTTATATGTATATAGAGAATTTATCGATTATTATCGATAATGAGGAAATTGGAATAAGTGAGATGAGAATGCAGTTCAATAATTTAAAAAAAAGTGAAATTTATTATCACTTGCTGTTTTTTTGTTATCGATATCGATAGACACTGAGATGGAAGAAGGCAAGGTCGACGGACGGCAGATAGATAGCTGAATGAACAGGCAGACGGAAAAGTGTATAGCGAGCACTTCAGCTTATCGACCTGATCGAGACTATATATCACTTTTAATGTATGCCACGTCTCATACAAAACCAATATACCCCTCATGCTTGCCTTCAATGTGTGCAGGGTATTAAAAGGTATGCGCAATGAATTCATTGATAAAATTTTGTAATTAACTTATTTCTTTGACATCAAATCGCTTGCTGCAAAATTACATCAATTAGAATTTTAGTGTGTAGGTGTGTGTGTGTGTGTGTGTGTAGATTAACTAATACAAGTGTAAGCTGACAAATAGATTGAATATATCGTTTTACTACCAGGGTCGCTGGCATCTTAATTTACAATTTTATTTCATTTAATGGGTCCATGCGTTTGTCTCTTTGTGATTTGTTGCTGCTGCTGCTGTTGTCGCCTGTCACATTTGCGATTGCTATTAAAATTACACAAATTAAATCACAATTTATGCAATGCAGACGCAAATAAATAACGCTTTTCACTTGTTAACAGCAGCAGCAGGAAGAGGAGCAGTAGCAGGAGCAGGAGCAGGAGCAGGAGCAGGAGCGCGAGCAGCAGCAGCTGGGAGCGTCTGACCTTTTCTAAATTTTCTGCTTTTCATTGCAGAATTTTGTAAATTCTTTGCTAAAATACCCTGGAATTTCTTTGAGCATGATTAATGAAAACTAGCGAGATATTTGAGAGCTGGCTTGAACTGAGAATGCTGCAGCCGGCACTAAACGACTGCAAAATACCTTGCATATGTTGAAGCGGTTAACAATGACTATATATATTCTGATTTCTATAACAAGTCGCTATCTGAAATATCCATATAGGCTAGGCCAATATACACATTTTCTTTCTTCAAGCACTGTGCAAATATCTCAATTAAAAAAAAAAATAACTTAAAAAAAAAGAAAAGTAGAGTAAGCTCTGCTAGAAGTTTAGGGTATTTGTTAGTTCGTTCACTTTCCATCTCATGCACAATTACTCATTTATTTTTATTTATTTATCTTTTTTTTTTTTGTATTTTGTATTTTGATGTCCTTTGCACTCGGACTGTCGCCCACTCGCTTCGATTCGCGATGTTCCCAAACTTATTTTCGGCGCCCTTTTGTCATGCAAATGTCATGCAAAGCGAAGGCGGTGGATGGCACACAAATAACATGTAGCACAATCATATTGAAACGCAAGCAAAAGCCAGAGGCAGCAGAAAAAAAAAGAAAGAATATATATATATATATACAGTTGAAAACAATGATAAATTGCAATAGGAACGAGGGCGTAGAACTACAACTCACCGAAGACGAACTGCGCTTAAAGGTCGCCCACTGGGACTTTGTTTTATGTGAACTTGAAATAAAATAAAAATACATATATTAATATGTATCTGTTAAGCTAAAATATATATTATATTTATATATCTGATTTATTTGACAGTTTTTCCGTTAGCAACTTGAAGCTGTTAGTGAAATTTACTCAAGACATAAAACTAGCTTTCTTTGACAGCCTTATATAGATTTATTGATATAGTCTTCCAGTAATGGCGATTTGTTGCTTTCAAAAGTATCTCGTATTCATCATTTTTCATCATTAATTATGATTATTTATTTTTTCTGCTCTGATGTAATCCTTATTAGATATTGCATAGCTTGTGTCAAAGTTTTTGTGTTTCGTTGGCACATTAGAAATATGATTAAGTCACAGGGCGATCAGATCGTGATTTGAAGCTGTTGCTAAAGTTAGTTAAATGTAGAACTTTATCTATAATATTTTTAGGGACTGGTTGAGGAGAACTCTATCGAATCGGCTTTAATTCACTCTTTGTTTCACAATTTTTGCACGCTCCTTACTCTTCCTTTTCTCGACACTCTCCACTCTTCAAACTCCATACTCTGTATTTCAACCACACTTTCTTACTCCTCCACACACTCTACCCATTCCATCCACTCCACACTCTCCGTCTTCTCCACATTTTCTATATTTACCACATATTTTCCATACTCTCCACACACTATCTATATTCTCTACACCTTCTATACTCTTACACACTCCACACTCTACACATTATCCACACTCTCTACATTCTCCAAACTCTACACACTCTACACACTCTACATACTCTATACACTCTCTACATTCTCCACATTCTCCACTCTCCATCATCTCCACATTCTCCACATTTTCTATATTCACTACACTTTCTCCACACTTTCTATACTCCTACACACTCCACACTCTCCCTACTCTCCACACACTCCACACTCTCCCTACTCTCCACACACTCCACACTCTACACACTCTCTGCACTCTCCACATTCTCCACTCTCCACCTTCTTCACACTCTCCACATTTGCCACACTCTCCACATTTTCCACATTCTCTATATTCTCTACACTTTCTATAGTCTTACACACTCCACACTCTCCACACTCTCTACACTCTCTAAATTCTCTACACTCTCCACACTTTCCACACTCCCCACTTGCTACACATTTTCTATACACACCGCACTCTCCACACTTTCCAAACTCTTCCGACTCTCCGCTTTCCACACTCTCATTATCTCTTTCTATACACTTCACATTCTCCAGTCTCCACATTTACCACTCTCTCTGCACTTTCTTACACTCTTCGTACACACATTTGCACATTTCGTGCCAAAATTATAATATCCGCTTGAAGAGTATAAGAGCTGGAGATGTTTTGCTTTGGCAGCGCGTTGCCTATGTCTGGAGGCCTGCACGGTTCGGCCTACTTGCCGGAATGAATGCGTGCAGTATTCATGTATTCCGCCGTAATGTGGACTCTGATTAAATCTGTACGCGTATTATATTTTTCTTTTGGCCGCCTTATTGCTGGCGTGCGGCACACGAAGCCAAGCAGCGTTATAATAATTTTGGCTAGCACTTGCCGCATACCACATGCCGCATGCCGCATGCCACATGCCACATCCCACTTGCCACTTGCCACTCATTAGCGTAGTGGGCATATAATGTTTACGATTTCATGACTGAATATTAATAATCGTATTCCATCACATAATCAACTAAACAACAAAATATGCGTAAATTTCATTATGTTTTCTTGTTGTACCGGAAACGCTTATGAAACCTATTTTTTTTTTTCATTCTTTTTTCTATTAGCTTGAATAACTAATTGTTTAGGTATTTTTCTAGATATTTGCATTTTCTGCTCAACTCTCTAAAAAATTTTTGTAGCATACTTTTATGAGCTAGCTAAAAATTTTTATATAAAGGCTGGCCCAACAAGAGTGAAACTATTTGTTAGGGCTATATTTAAATAATTTTGTAAGTATATGACCAAATAAAATTGTGAGAATATACTTTATGTTTTGCCATTTGAGAGTAAATTATTTAATAACTGCTAAAAATATTAAATTAATGTTTAAAATGTTAATTGCTGCTCGTGTCTCGTGATGAAAATTTAAAAGTTGTGCAGGCAGAGTTGAGATGATAGAGAGAGAGAGAGGTAGATGAAAGAGAGCTAGATGAGAGAGGGAGAGAGAGAGAGAGAAAGAGAGATAGGGCGAGAGGGAGAGAGAGAGGAAGGGAGAGGAAGGGAGAGAGAGAGAGAGAGAGACTGTTGATATAAATATTTAATTAATTTTTTATCTCTATCTTCAAATGGAATATATGAGATATATAAAAGACTCTACGCTTTTTTTTTTTTTATTATTATTCTAATGCTTTCTACTGCTGCTCTTATATAGTCAGCCTGTTGAATTTATCATCAATTTCAATTTCTCGGCATCAAATGGAATTTAAGACTGAGACTTTAATGATTTCTTGCTTGTTAAGAGCGAAAATCAAAATTATTCAGCTGCAGGGCAAAACATTTGAGGTATTCCCACAGAGCCAAAGAAATATTGTTTCTTATTGTTGATTGCAATTAGCAAGACATGCCTGCACAGAGGGTATTGCACAGTCGCTCATGCCTCGCTGCACAAGTTTTGTGCTCTCTGGGGATAGACCCAAATGAAAATAATCAATAAAGTGTGTGTGTCTACAGGGTATCTACATGGTCGCTTATGCCTCACAGAGCACAGAGACATCAAGATGTCTACTCGCTCTCTCTCTCTCTCTCTCGCTCTTTTTATTATGCTGCTTGTTGTTGTTATGCAATGCGCTTACATAAGTTTCTAAATAAAATTTGCCGCTGGCCTTGGGCAGCCGCCATAGCCATTGAATTACTGTCTTAAGTTTGTGTAAATATGTATGTGTGTGTATGTGTGTGCGTTCGCTAATGCGCCTACAACATAATCATAAACATAAGCAACAATAAGCAGCAAGCGAGTCGACCTAATTCCGCCTAATTGTCTTGCCCAGCCACAGAGACTCGCTCCTTGGCCAAATATCATTTTCACTTGGCCAAGTCCGCCTTAGGTTGACAAAAAGTGTGATGCGAAAAATTACTCTAACGCCCACGGAACAACACTAGAAATTCGTTAGAGTCTTGCTGGCCAGAGTAAAGTCCTCTCGCAAATATCATTTTAATAGGCTTCAACGCAAGTGGAGAGGAGCTGGTAGGTGGGATGGGGGGGTGGGGGGTGGGGGGTGGTTTAGGTAGTTGCTGTCGGACAAGTGTTTGATTTGAAATTATTTGATGGCCATTTGGTACATGGACACATGCTTATAAGTCTACATGCTTAGCCAACATAGAAAATATATCACATTGCCATGGAACGAACGTCTTGTCTGGCTTAGTGCATACGCAGGACGCAGGACGTTGGCAGCGCAGCTAGGATAATATTGCCACCAAATACTTAATTCCAATAAAGTACAATGAGCCATCCTCAAGGCAAACGCAGTCGCCACATAGACCACATTGTTACTGTCCGTGTTAGCTGGGCACACACACACACACACACACACACACACACACACACACACACACACACACACACACACACACACACACACACACACACACACACACACACACACACACACACACACACACACACACACACACACACACACACACACACACACACACACACACACACACACACACACACACACACACACACACACACACACACACACACACACACACACACACACACACACACACACACACACACACACACACACACACACACACACACACACACACACACACACACACACACACACACACACACACACACACACACACACACACACACACACACACACACACACACACACACACACACACACACACACACACACACACACACACACACACACACACACACACACACACACACACACACACACACACACACACACACACACACATATATTCATATGCTATGTGATGTAAGAATTTCGCTTTGGGATCTCTTTAGGCATCTGAGTAAGTTGAGTTTAAGGCAAAAAATATTGGAAATTAATGTGCAAGATTTGAGTTGATTTTAAAGTGACCCAAGTCTGAGAGCTGTATTAATATTTTAAGAGCTGTATGAGCTTTGTTTTATTTGATTTATTATAAAATATCAACTAAAAGTCTAAGAACAGCATTTCTTGCAGTCAAAGCCTGTGTGATGTGCCTTTAAAGTGCGCCTTCATTAATGTTGCGCACAGAAAATTGAACTGTAGATGGCGCTTTGCAACATAAAAACTTTCAGTTATCCAACTTAAATCAAGTTGGTCTCAAATGCAATGCATGCATAAAAAAAAAAAAAACAATAAATAAATAAAAAAAAGAAAAGAAAATAAAAATAATAAAAAAATATATTAAAATTAAAAATAAAAATTTTTTTTTTGTCAAGTGTAAATCATGCAGTTTATGCCCAAGCATTAGAGTTTTTCAGCCTTCGGCAGTCTAGAATGAGAAACAATTGAAGATTTTATTTGTAGAGCATATCAGATTCATGCCTTAAAACTGAGACAGTTTTTTTATCGCTTTACTTTACAACTTTGCTGCTGCAAATAGACTTGACAATATAAATATAAAATAATAATAATAATAAAATGTATATAATGATAAAAAATAAATAAATATATTTTTATTTTTATAATAATTAAATAAAAATAATATTAAATTTATATGATATAAAAAAAAAATATATATATAATGAAAAAATAATATTAAAAAAAAAAATACAATAAGCCAATATAAAATAATAATAATTTAAAATGTATATAATGATAAAAAATAAATAAATATAAATAATTAACCAATATAACAAGATTACAATATGTCAAGTTAATATAAAATAATAATAATATTAAATTTATATAATGATGAAAAATAAATAAATATTAATAATGAAAGAAAAAAAATATATATGTATAAAAAAAATAAATATTACAAAATTCATTTCGAGAGCAGTATTAGTATTTTTTTTTAAATATCTTAGCTATAATTAGTATTAACTTTCAATTTTATGTCTAATATCATATGCGTGAGCACGTAGTATATACGTCTGTTGATCTCCAAAGTTGTTGCTGCTATTTCCTAATCCTAACCTATATTTTTTGTATCTTTCTTCCTCTCTTTTTCTGTTCTCACTTTTATTTCTTGTTCTGGTTTCAATGTTTTTATTTTTCTTGTTAATTGTTACTTTAAGAATTGTTCTAAATTGTTATGTAATAATCATACTTAATAATTTTTTATATTTATTTTTAAGTTTTCAATTAACACTTTTTTTTTTTATAGTTTCAATATCATTGACCATATTTAGCTGTGAATTGGCGCATAGCTGGCGATTCTGATATACCGGATTATTGATACTATTATAATAAATGTTCTATATTTTTTAGGTTTTACAATTATATTTTGTTGTTTTACAAAATACATTTAAATAAATAAATATTTATATAGTCTAATTTAATAACTTCTAATATCTCACATATATATAATATTAACTTGCGATAATTTTCTAAAAACGGCTTCTAAAACCAATATACTCCCAATTTTCAATGTGAACGAGTATAGAGAACAATTTATTTTCCGAACTACCTAAATGCTGGTTAAAGCCAATCATTTTTGTGCCATAGCTCTCTGAATGAATTCAAACGGAAAACTCTGCCTGCATTTTGCATGCCTGATAAAGCCCGGAAATGTATGTCAGTTAAATATAGATCGATATAAACATTAAACATAAAAAAAATATATATGTATATACATAAAAAAAATAGCAAAAAACTGAAACTTATGCCCAACAAAGTGAAGCGAAAAAACAGCGAGCTGTCTACAAATTTTCCGCATGTGCGATTATCCTGTGGGTGTGTGTAAATATACATATGACTACATAAGTGCGTGTGTGTGTGTGTGTGTGTGTGTGTGTGTGTGTGTGTGTGTGTGAAGTCTGCCTTTGCTAGTTCGTGCCCGGCAAAAGTCAATAAAACGATTCATATGCGCAGATAATCATAAAAAATTATTTTAATGCGCTCCATAAATGAATATATACCTCTCTCTCTTCCTCTCCAACCTCTCCCTCCCACTCCTTTTACGCATTATGTTCCAACGTATTGTCTAAATATTTGTGAGCTCGGCTAATTGAAGGCTGGCAGCTAAGCCCGCCCACAAAAGCTGGCAAAACAAAAGTAACTGTATTTAAGTGGGCCATTATTCTAATTGGCTTACACTAGCTGTCAGCCAGAGGGCAGCACATTAAATGGCTAAAAGCCTCCAAATTTAGTTCACTTGATGGCTGAATGAATTGAGACGTCAAATGGCAGATGCATGAATATGAATGTGAATGTGTGTATGAATATGAATGTGAATATGAATGTGAATATGAATATGAATAGTTATCATAGCTGGCAAATAACTGTTAACGCTCTCTCTTCATGGCTCCCTCCAAGAGATCAATCGAATATAATCCTACTCTCTCCTTCTCGCTCTCTCTTCACATTCTTTCTCTTCACGCTTTCTCTTCACGCTCTCTCTCTCTCTCTCTCTCTTTTTTTTTCTCTTCACGCTCTCTCTTCATGCTCTCTTTTCATGGCTCCCTCCAAAAGATCAATTGAATATAATCCTACTCTCTCGCTCTTTCTCTTCACGATCGATATATTATTTTTATTATATTAATTAATATTAATAATATCTAATTTATGTTTTATATTCTTACAGCAATTCATAATTATGTTAATTTCATATTTTAATATATTTTAATTTTTTACTTTAATAATTATATATTTTCAACAATTCATTTATTTATTTATTTTTATTATAATATAATTTATTTTTATTAACAATTTATAACTTTGATTTTTATATAAATATAACAATTTGATAATTTATAGTTTATAGTTATATATACGAGATTAACAACAATTAATAATAAATTATTAGCGATTTCTAATTTTAATTTTTGAATAAAAATAATTGAATAAAATATTATGATTGATAATTTATAATTTAACTTGTATATATTAACATAGAAATAAATTTCAAGAAACAATTTAATAAAATATATGAATGATAATTTATTGTTTAGCTCGTATATATTAACAATTAATAATAAATGACTTATAATTTATAATTCGCATTTTTATATACATTTTCAAACAAACAATTTAATAAAATATTATGATTTTTTTTTTTGTTGAATAATTATTTATATTTAATTTTTGAATAATAATTTTTTTTACATTTACAATTAATAATAATTTATATTTAAGTTATTTAATGTATTGACTTCATAACATTTTCTGTTTTTAAAAAAAGGGCGACCAAACATGACTGATACTTTTTTAAATATTTATATTTAAGTAAATACTTAAATTAATTTTTAAAGTAAGCTATTTTGTTCTTTGAAAAAGCTTGCCATTTAATTAAAAAATATAATTTATGCATAAATATCAAATCAAAAGTTGATTTTAGTTCAGTTGCAGCTCTCTTAGGCAAGAGCATTAAAGTAAACACAGAAAATCGAAATATATTTTATGAAATTATCTATATTAAGAATAAGTAATTATATCCTCTTGCTGTTATAGACATTTAGTAGTATATATAGTTTAATTCGAAATCAACGTAAATTGATTTCTATGAACTTTTGATGCGAATATCAAAATGAATGCCTGGAAATTGAGCAGTTTTTGGCTTGGGGCTGTGTTTTGCTAATGACTTGACTTAAATTTCATTGCCATGGCCATTTAATTATAGTTAATGTGTGCGAGTGTGGGTGAGGGTGAATGCTAGTTGTTGTTGTTGTTGTTGTTGTTGTTGTTGCTGCTAGGGCATCAGCGTGCGAACGTAAGCACAGTAAGCGACTGACATAATCACAGGCTTAGCTTTGAGCAGCTTTAGCTGGCCACAGAGAGTGAATGTTTATGGCTGTGTATGCCTGTGTGTGTGTGTGTGTGTGTGTGTGTGTGTGATATTGAAATATAGCAGCAAAGGGCGAGCTATAGTGTAACAAGTAAAAATCTTTTGTAGCCAGCTAAAAAGTCATTAGGCAAATTGTGCAACCTGCCAAGCATTTTTTGGCCAAAGCAACTTGCTCGGCAAAACCCGTGCAACAATATGAGCAACAGTAACTGCCAAAAGTAAACAACATGCAGAGTGAGAGAGTGTCAGAGAGAGAGAGAGAGAGAGAGATAGAACACTGTGCTGTTTGTCATCATGCTTTTGTTTAATCCAGCCATAGTTACGAGTACGAAATATCCTCCAAACAAGCTACTTCTATGGCCAAAATCCCAGCTGTTAGCCTGGTCGCATATGTCATGCGTCCACTTTGCCAAATACACACACACACACACGTGTATGTGTGTGTGTGTGTGTGTGTGAGTGTGCTTGTTCGAAATGTTAACAACACATTTTGCATTTTATGTGAACGTTGCCAGGGCATTAAAACTTTTGTTTAACACCATTCATTTCAAATCGAACTTGAATATGAAAAAAAAAAGAATAAATAAAAATAAACATAAAAAAATAAAATAATAATAAACAAGCAACAACAACAAAATATTTCGTGTTCAAATTAATCCTTAGTGTATGGAAAAAAAAAAAAAGTAAATACAACAAACTCTATAATTGAATTATACTAAAGAACTATCCTCACACCATATTCGAGTTGACTCTATGAGAGTTATGAAAGTTTTAAATAGAGTTTTAACGTGCTAATTTGGACAACTGTAAGCGCTAGTAATATAAATAAAATAAAAATCAAATTTTTCAATGGGTTCAGAATATGAAATACAATTAAGCAAATTTAAATCAAATTAAATATGTATTTCCCAAAATAGAAGGCAAGAGCAAAAGAATCATGTAGACAAAAAAAAAAAAAAAAAACAACTTAAAAACTAAAGATTTTAAGCTTTGTAGGACTTATAATTATAGCTAGCTCATCCATCAGCTCATCCCTTGGTGCGAAAAGTTTCATTTACAAAATTATTTGTAGCTCGTACTGATGAAATCACATTAAGCTTTAATCTGGTAAGCTCTATTAATTGGATCATTTAAGCACTGCCACGTACAGCCATAGCCAGCCATAGCTAGCTGTTCAGTTGTTAAATGATTTTTCTGTTCATATTTACATTGTAGTTGGAGAGGAGCAGAGCTCAACTATGTTCAGATTCTTGTGAAAGTTTTAATTTTGTTTTTCAGTTGTTCGGTAGTTGCGATGGATGAATGCGATGGTGCTAGACAGCAGGAGGCATGGAGCAGGAGGCAGGAGGCAGAAGGCAGGAGGCAGAAGGCAGGGAGCAGGAGGTAGCAAGACAATGCAATGCCCTGATTGTTCTGGCTAATGACTCTTCAGGGCTCAATGCGTACTGTTTGGCCAGATTGTTATCTATATATTCTTCTTTAGACTTTAGACTTGGTATAGTTGATGCCATCGGGATTCGGTTAGAAGAAAGTTTTTAATGAATGCATATTTGGTGCAGCCATCTCCTATCTCTTTCACTCCCACTCCCATTCGCTCACTATCTCCATCTCATTCTCGCTGTTTGTCTAGCTGTCTGTGTATGCAATGAATCTGCAAGTTCCATTATATATCGCTTGAACAGCTACAGGACTCTCGATAGACAAGAGTTTGGTCTAGAAACCAGCTTAGCTATATCAAAGTTTTTGCCCAGACACGCACACAGCTTTATGGTAGGCACTTTAAGATACTTATTTAATTTGATGAAAAACGCGGGCGTCGCGCAGACTCACCCAAGTTTGTTTCACTTTTGAGTTAAATAGAATTTTCGTAGCATGCCAAAAAAAAAAAAAAAAAAAAAAAAAAACTGGCATTCGGGGATGTTGCAAAGTTTTTGCTCCGCCGTAACCCTCCGGCCAGTTTTGTCGACAGTCCGCCGCAGCCGCTGTGATTGTTGCGCTTAAATGCTGGCATTTACTTATGTGTTAAATCCATTGAATTTAAACGAATTTGCCAGCTCGTTGTTGCTGCGCAAAGTTTCAATAATAGCATTAAGATCTACCCGGCACGATGTGCCGCCCGTACATTTCCAAATAACGCAAATAAAATTAAAAAATAAACAATACAAAAGTTTGTATTATTTTTGTTGTTTTCTTACTTTCGTCTCTGCCAATTCACATTTTGGAACTTTTTCAATATAATTGAATGAAAAGCCAGGCCAGCCATGAAGCGTTGAAGAGTTTTCTCTTTAGGCCAAAAAAACAAGTAGAATAGATTGTCTTAAATGGAGCGAATGAAGTAGAATACAGAAGAGAAGAGAAGAGAAAAGAGAAAAGAAAAAGAAAAGACAAAACAAAAAGAAAAAAATGAAGTAGAGAAGAGAATAGTAGAGAAAAGAAAAAGAAAAGAAAAGAAAAGAAAAGAAAAGAAAAGAAAAGAAAATAAAAGAAAAGAAAAAATGTACAGAAAAAAGAAAAGAAAAGAAATGAAAAGAAAAAAAAAAAAAAAAAATATGAAATAAAAGAAAAAAAAAAGAAAGGAAAAGAAAAAGAAAAGGAAAAAAGAAAATAAAATAAAAAAAAGAAAAAGAAAATAAAAGAAAAGAGAGAAACAGAAAAAGAAAAGAGAAGAAAAAGAAAAAATAAAAGAAAAAGATAAAAAAAAGAAAAAGAAAAGAAATGAAAAGAAAGGAGAGTATCAGAAAAAGAAAAGAGAAGAAAAAGATAAGAAAAAAAGAAAAGAGAAAAATAAAAGAAAAAAAGAAAAGAGAAGAAAAAGAATGAAAAAGAAAAGAAAATTAAATTAAAGAGAAGAAAAAGAAAATAAAGAGAGCTCTCACTTCATCATCTTCATCATCTTGAACTTCCTATTCTTTATCCAGAGAGAGTGAGTTTTCCCATTTCCCATTATCTGGCCTCGCACTTACCGCTAGCGTCGTTAATCATAGACTGGTCAGCATGTGGCTGCACGACGAACTTATTTGCAGCTTATCCGTCGTAGGTGCAAACGACGTGACGGAGACTCAAATTAGGGGGATTGAGTAAAGCAATAACTTTGCCACCAGCAGCTGCAGCTGCAGTCAAACCGGCAATCCTTGAACGGCAGCAGCATGAATGAAAAATAATTAAATAGGAAAACTTTGCTGCGTCTCAAGTGTCAACGGGCGAAAAGTTTCTCAAGCTTTGCGCAAATTTATAATTCGCCGTCTTCCAACTTAAAGTTCAACATCAATCTGAAGCATGCAAATGTCATATGTACATGCGTAGATATGTCAATTTATATAGTTTTATATATATATATATTATTATACAGTTTTTAAAATATATTTATATGTATATATATATATATTTTACTTTAAAGGTCGCTTTAAACGACCTAAGCATACGTTCGATCTAAAATATATTATATTTATTCACGAAGCATATTGCTCTACGGCCATCCATCCGTTCGTCCGTCCGTTCTTCTTTCGGTTTGTACGTCTATCTGTCCAGCTGTGTGTCTATCTGTCCAATCTCAGTCTGTCCACTACTCCAACCATGTCCTTGTCCATTTCATTTGTTCGTCCGTCCGTTCTTACATCCGATCAAATATCCTTACGTTCAAACATAGGTCCAGGCATCATCCGTCCGTACGTTTGTCCCTTCGTACATACATCTATCTGTTCAAAATCTGTTCCATACGCTCATCCATCCATCCATGCATCCGCTCATGCATCCCTCCGTACGTCTGTACATTCGTCCGTCCGTACATCATTCCGCTACATCATCCCGCACACTTACTTTCGATCCCTATCGACAAAGTATGAAAGTCACTTCAACACTTCACAACAAATGCATTCAGGCACTCAAAAGTAAAGCAAACTTTACAGTTTATTCAAATTGATAAAATCGAAAATCAAATTCTTTGACTTTAAGCTTTATGCTGCAAAGTGAAAGAGCTGATGCAGCATTTTACTTAAAGTCATCTTCAACTTTTCTATTCTTTATGCAGAGTTCATTGTGAATGGATGGGAAATGGCTTGGAAAAGTGTGAGAAGGAAAGTTGTTCAATTGAAAGCGCCTAGCAGTTGGCTAGTCATCAATATTTCAATTAATTACGCACCTAAGGGAATACAATGTTTCTTAATGCGCCCGTAAGCATGCAACACGACGTTCAAGTGCCGTTGCATACTTTTAGAGCGCAGTGTAGCGATGTAGTGCAAGGCGTGAGCTGAAGTGAAAGCCTCTAAAATATGATCGTATTATAAAACTATAAATAAAATGGATATGCTGTGCCAGTGTGTGTGTGTGTGTGAGTGTGTGACTTTCTCTCTCTCTCTCTCTCTCTCTCTCTGTGTGTCTCTCTCTGTCTCTCTGTGTGTGTGTGTGTGTATTGAGGCATGTTTGTTATTTAACTTAAATATGACAGCTCAACAGTTTGATTGATTGGCCTCAGGCGTCATGACAACTAAATCATTTTAAAAATTGTGCGTGTGCATGTGTATGTATTTGTGTGTGTGTGTGTGTGCGAATGTAATTCAATTGATAAATGAAAAAGTGTCTAGAAGGCGGGCAAAGCGGCAACCGAAAACGAATAAACATTGAACACAAATTCAATTTGATGCTTTCTTTATTTACTTATTTATGCATATGCATGTATTTATATATACACACACACACACATACACACATATATTTATATATCTATACCTGTGTGTGTGTGTGTGTTGATTGAATTTGATTTGAGAGCGCGCACACAGCATCTTTAAGTCATCTTAACAGTCAGCAACATAAATCCATGCACACGATTTGTGGATCTCACATAGCTTCAGCTCCATGCCATCGTGGCTCCATCTACAACAGCTTTAGCATCCGATTTCAAATCTAGCTGCCTCTGATTTGGTCGACGTGTTGAGCATATTACGTATACGACATGTTAGCGTGCGCCAAGCTAAGCAAAACATAAATAAGTATGCGTAGCTGTGGCACTCTGACAGCACCAAATTTATAAGCGTCAGTTGGGCGATAAAATTTGATTGCCGCAAATAAAAACGAGACTGAGAAATTCAGGGGCAGCTAGAGGGCCGTGGCACACACACACACGTCTGTGAGAAAACAAGGCGTAACAAGCATCAAGCAGCCAAATACCACAAAAATTTGTATAGCCAGCCCAAATACAAACGAACCCGATTACAAAACCAACACGGCCAAATGCCACTGCCTACAGTCAAGCTACAACAACAACAACAACAACAACAGCAACAACATGAACAGCAGCAACAACATTCAGCCAAAGTCCAAAACTCGATGACATATGGCCGAAATGTGTGCGTGCTGTTTAAGTTAAGACCCCGTTTACGTTTCTGTGATTACAAATTTAAGCAGCCAATCCTGCATATGGCCCCAAAAAAGCACATCAATTCGAGTTCCCATTCACCTACCTAGCCACCCACCTACATAGACGTAGCACCCATTCAGACACCCCGACCAAGCTCGGCACGTTCCACTTTATGCCTGTGTCGCTCATATGCCAGCAATTTGGTAATAGAACCAAGCCAAGCCAGTCAATTCTATAATGGGCAGCGTTTTACAACATTTTACGGACAAATTTAGCCTTTAAAGCTGATGTCGATTCGGGTTTATTCTATCTAACAGATTATAATATATATACTACAATATATTTAGATACACTCTCTACTATTATTACTACTATTACTATTACTACTACTATTACTACTACTACTATTACTACTACTACTACTACTGCTACTATTGCTACTATTACTACTACTACTACTACTATTGTTAATATTACTACTACTACTATTACTATTATTACTTCTACTACTACTACTACTATTACTTCTACTACTACTACTACTATCACTACTACTACTATTATTACTACTACTACTATTACTACTACTACTATTACTACAACTGCTACTTTTGCTACTATTACTACTACTACTATTACTACTACTATTACTACTACTACTACTACTACTATTACTACTACTATTACTACTACTATTACTACTACTATTACTACTACTACTATTACTACTACTACTATTGTTACTATTACTACTACTACTATTACTATTATTACGTCTACTACTACTACTACTATTACTTCTACTACTACTACTACTATCACTACTACTACTATTAGTACTATTACTACTACTACTATTAGTACTATTACTACTACTACTATTACTACTATTACTACTACTACTTCTATTACTACTATTACTACTATTACTACAGTAGTGTGCAGAGTGATTTACTACTATTCCACTATTATTTTTACTATTTTTAATACTACTTTTAATATCCTACTACTCTGCTAATACAAAACTACTGTTCTTCAAATTTTTTTTGCTACTAATTTAGTACTACTCTACTGCTAATGTAGTTCTATTCTTCACTTACTTCTCACACTGTGCTACTACTCTTCCTATCCTACTCTACTCCTACTCTATTACTATTCTTCATTTACTTCTAAAGATTCCAATTATTATTCTACTACTAATCTACTTCTACTGCTATTCTGCTATTATTTTAGTACTACTCTACTATCATCTAAAACCACTTTTACTATTACTTTGCTAATAATCTACTACTGCTACTGCTAATACTCTACTGCTGCTCGGCTACTACTACTCTACCCTTACACTACTACTACTTCTCATACTGCCCTAATATTATTCGACTACTATTTCTTATCTACTTATCATACTGTTCCATTACTATTCTTCATCTACTTCTCATACTACTACAGTTCTACTACTATTCTTCATCTACTCCTTATACTGTCCTATTACTATTATACTACTATTCTTCATTTACTTCTCATACTTTCCTACTACTACTCTACATCTACTTCCCATACTGTCCTCCTACTATTCTACAACTACTTCCAGAACTAGTCTAATACTATTACGATTACTACTCAACTACTATTATATATATATCTATTCAACTACTACTCTTTTGCTATTCTATTACTACTTTATCGATTATACTCCTACTATTACTACTACTACCACACTCCTGCTACTACTACTACTCTTACAACATCTATTCTATAACTACTTCTACCACAACACTATCATTACTATTATATAATGATGATGCATTTGGGCTGACTTCACGTTATGAATGCTTAATGTCCTTTACGTGGAGCGTCTGGCTATGTTATTTATTTAGACAATCATTGGCATAGCTTGGCATAACATAACGTATTTTTTATTAACGGCTTGTCCCTTCTTTGCCTTTGTTTTCAAGCTAAAAAATGTGCCCATTTAATAGAAAATTTGATAAGCAGACACACGCTGTCCTTTTTTTGTTTATTTTTTATTTTTATTTTTTTTTGCGCATTTCATTTAATTAAATTATATCTTAAGCTTTCGTGGAATCCTTAAGAAAAATGAAACAAACAAAAGGCTCTCGAGATGCAAAGGCAGCGTCCACCTTAGTATCCCTAATTATATATGTATAGTATTGCAAATACACTGCAAACAAAAGTTGACTACATTTTAACAGCTGACAATCAAGAGAGTATATAAAAAAAAAAGGGAAAGGAAATTTAATTGAATTTTTTTTTTTCACTTTTTTTTTGTTTTATTCATTATATATTTATTTAAAGCTTAAATAGAAATTAATTTTATTAAAGCTATATTAATAAAAGTAGATTGTTGGGGAGTGGATAAGTCTTATAGTATAATCATAATTATATTGAAATTGTTCAGCTAAAAATAGAATATTATTATTATTATTATTTATCTCTCTCTCTCTCTGCCTCTTTTGCAGCTGCTTCTGTGGCCGTCTCCTCGTGGACTTTGGTGGCCATCAGCTGTGAGCGTTACTATGCCATTTGTCATCCATTGCGGTCACGCTCCTGGCAGACAATTAGCCATGCCTATAAGATAATCGGATTCATATGGCTGGGTGGCATACTGTGCATGACACCGATAGCCGTATTCAGTCAATTGATACCAACAAGCCGGCCAGGTAATTCCATTGCTGCCGATGGGGCTAACAACTGTTTGATGTTTTTTTTTTTTTTCTTCTTTTTTGCAGGTTTCTGCAAATGTCGCGAGCATTGGCCCGACCAGGGCTATGAACGCTTCTATAATATTATGCTGGATCTAATTTTGCTGGTGCTGCCATTGCTGGTGCTATGCGTTGCCTACATACTCATAACACGCACACTCTACGTGGGCATGGTGGTGGGCAAGGATGTGCGAATGCCGGCCACTGGCTGTGGCGGTGGCGGTGGCGGTGGCGTTGGCAGTGCTCAAACGATGGCCACGGCGGCCATAAGCGCTACGCCCGGCAGCAGCAGCTGTGTTCTGGTACTGAATGTAACGGCTGACTACAATGGTAAGTGGCGGGATAATTTACTCTCTTAACCCCACATGACCCCCCCCACACACACACACAATTCTCACTCCCCAAGCCCCTTCCACTATCCACATTTTACCCAACAATAAATGCGCATTTTATGCCCAAAATGTTCACAGAGAGCAGCAGCAGCAACAACAACAACGCAACGCGAAGCACAACAACAACAACAACAGCAGCAGCAGCAGCAACAACAACAACAACAACAACGACACTTACAACGACAACAACAACGACACTGACAACCGTTACGCCAGCAAAGACCCCAACAGCCTCACCAAGTCTACGCATTCACGATGCGGCGCTGCGCAGGTAAGCTACCCTCAAATAACCCTTGATCCACGCCCCTAACCACGCCCACCAGCCTTACCGGCTGCGTATTATCATATATTAGTCATGGACCCAAATTTCAGAATTGGCTATGGCCCAGCACTTAGCATAATTACGCTAGCCAAACTAGCGAGCCATGGCGCTTATCTGCTAAGCAGATATTTGCTCGAATTTCAATGGACTCGACGAAAAATCCAAGTCGACTTTGATTTAATACGATTTACGAATATTTCTTGAACTAGCGAAGCGTTTGCGTTGTTAAATAGAAAATATATATTAAAGAGTTGAAGCAAAAAAAAAAAAAAAACTAAATCTGAATATTGCACAGTGGGACAGAAAGTGGGCTAAAATATGTCCAAATAGAATAATATTGATAGGTAATGTAATTGAGAGCTAGAATCTTAAAAGTGTTTGTCTTTAATTTCATGAAACTTAAGTAAAATAAAAATAAGTAAAATATTAATAGCTTGGAAAAATGCTCGATGAAAATTCGAAAAAGATATTTTCGATTTTTCTATTAAATTTCTAGAAAATTAATGCAATATTAAAAAAAAAAAACTTTTAAAAATATACAAAACATTAGCAACAAAATAAAATAATTAATTAATTAGTTAGAGTTAAAAAAAATTGTTGTTTTATTTATTTATTTTTTTATTTTTTATAAAACATTAACTAATAAATTTTGGGTTTTTAGATATATATTATGTGGTAGTAGATACAATGTAGTATTTATATATATAAATATATAGATATAGAGTATCTTTGTCGTATCTAGCTAAGCTTACCTAGATAGAACTAGTATAACTCTAAGAACTCTGTTTATCTATATAGCATATATCTATGACTTATGCAAAGTGGTATCTATTGCTCATTTATGTTGCATTACTGACAACTATTCTGACAAGCAAGATATTTAATATGTAGTACCTTAAGAATACATATAAATGAAAATGATTTAAAACATAATTTTATATTATATACATTATAACAACACTTAAAAAAATTTTTTTTTTAATAATTAAAAAAAAACAATTAAAAAAATACTTTTTTCAAATATTTTTTTATTAACTTTGTTTTTCAAAATTTTTGTTAAATATTATTAATTTTTACTTTAAAATAATTTTTTTTATATATATGTATATGTTTTTTTAAAATTTGTTCTTCGAATAAAACTTTGTTTTGTTTTGAATAAAAATATTTTTATATTATATAAAATATAAATTAATATACGTCATATATGAAAATATAACATTATTATAAATAATACAAAAAATCATTTGCAAAAAAAAAAAAAAATTAAAATAATAATTTTTAAATTATTAATAATCATATACAAGCATATTTATATTTTTTTTTACTAACATCACATTTGTTTTCTGCGTAGATTAATTTGAAACCCTGCAACATTTTCTCTTAAGTTTTTTTCTAATATTTTAGTTTAAGAGCTATGATTTTTGAAACACAAAATGAGTAAAGGTCCCACTGTGCGTCATCTATATTTTATGTGATTTATTTAGCCATTTTTATCTATGACTTTTAATTACTAAGGTCAGTCCACTTTCCCACTTTCGATGACAATTCCCTCTAGATCTGAGCTTTCTATATTGCTGCCATATAATCCCACTCTAAATTCTAACACAAGCCAAGCATTATTTGCTTAACTCCCACACTTCCATAGATCCAACGAGGCCAAGACGCTGGAGAGCAAGAAGCGTGTGGTGAAGATGCTGTTCGTCCTGGTGCTGGAATTCTTCATCTGCTGGACACCGCTGTATGTGATCAACACGCTGAGCATGTTCATCGGTCAGGCGCTGTACGAGTACATTGACTATACCACAATCAGTTTTCTACAGCTGCTGGCCTACTCGTCCAGCTGCTGTAATCCGATAACGTATTGCTTCATGAACGCCAGCTTTCGGCGCGCCTTTGTGGACACATTCAAGGGTTTGCCGTGGAAGCGTGCCGGCACGGCGGGCGGCCAATTGTCGGCTAGCCAGGCGAATGCCAATCCCGGCCTGGTCATTGGCATGGATACCTGGCGTTCCAGATCACGGCACGATCAACAGATGAACTCGGTGGTCTATACGAATAGCGCCGTGGCTGCCGATAGTCCACAGCTCTAAGGGACTCTGCTGGGATTCGACGAACACTTGGACATTAGTTGTCTCTCTAACTATCTATATATATATATATATATATACTATATATATATATACTGCGTGTAAATATGTAAATGTCGCTTGGGTTTTTTTTTTTTTGGTAGCTTTTATTTTTTACATAACAATTTAATAATTAAGTACTTTCGATGTTTCAATTACATATACAATTCCTAAGGGTTCCAACAATAATAATAAAAATCAAATTAATAATAATATAACAACATTTCGTTCCTTAAGTATGCTTGCAGCTCGTTATACTGGTGCTTGATCCAATTCCAGATGTAGTTTGCCCAATATTTCACTTTATACTTGATTTCATCCATGGGCGGCATGCGATAAGGCAAGGGCCCGAAAATTGGTCCAAATTCTTGATAGAAATAATGAGTTCTCTTATTCTCATTATACCAGCGATCCAGGGCATCAGCTTCAATGGCCTCCTCGAAGAAGCGTCGCTGATCTTTGAAGCGTACATAGTATGGATGATATTTGATTTGCATCTCATCCAGGCAAAAGTCGGTTATATTATTGTCATAGTCGTAATCATAGTTACAATCGATATCCACATCATCGTCATCCTCCACGTTCTCCACATTTTCCAGCTGGTGCTGCTGCTGCTGCTGCTGCTGCTGCTGCTCATTGTCATCGGAAGTCGTATAGAGAATGTCTGCACGAGCCATACAGATCCTTCTCACCTCTGACTTTTTCATCAGTTGACAATTGAGTATTACGATATCATCCATGAAAATGAGACGTTTCTTATTATAGGTCAAAGCACGCAGCGTATCGCGTGGATCCTTATAGAGCACATAGAACGAATTGTCATTGACGGTACGCATGGTTTCCACAGTGCCCATGCGAGTGAAGAAGAAATATACGATATGATATAGATAATGGGGTACATCCGATACTTGTACCCAGTGGCCCATGACTTGCAGCAGATGATCCGTGTCGTATGTACGGAATGTTTTAATTTTTGGAAATGGACGGGGCTTATGTTTTATTTGCTTTGCCTTCACTCGCTGCTGCTTCAATATCGCTTTAAGATATGTCTCTTGCTTGAATAACAATAATTTATTTGACCCCAAACGATTCTCGCGCATCTGTGACATAAAGATCTCGTCCATTGGCCCACCCAGGAATGGCGGCAGGTAACCATCGTTGGGATGATTCTCGATCCAACGCTGTTGAAATGTGTCCAAATTCATTGTAGCTCTCTGTTACACTTACTCAATATTTATATCTATATATATATATGCAAAAATATAAACGTTATTTACGATTTTGGAATATTTAATTTGATAAAAATTCAATTTTTTCTTTTGTTATTTTTGAAGAACTAAATTATATTGGAGCTGACTGTTACAGCGAGACTGAATAAAATTACTAAACTGAAAAGGTAGAGACATAGAAATGTTGTAAGGCCGACTAGATTGAGTAATTTTTTCTATATACAATACACATGGTTTTTAAATAAATATATGATGTATACGCGAGATGTACTTTAGAGGTAATTAATAAAAAAAAGAATAGATCATATTTCATATTATATATTTTTTTAATTAAACATTAATTTTTGAGAGTTAATTTTAATCTAGAGCTGCTAACCTAAATATGTTAAAACCAGATAAAATCAATAGCTCGAGCTTCCCAGACGTATATAATATTACGCTCTCACTCGCACTCTGCGAAAGAGTTTTCGCTTATTTTCGGTTTTAGTATTCGGTTGAACGCTTCGCATTGAACGCTTCGTGTAATGCTCTATTCCCGAACATCGTTTGGAGAGCAATGAGGCTGAAGCTCGTCTAATGAGTTTCAATATGTGAGCAGATAACTCAAAGACTCTTTACAAACGATCTTTACATGCACATGTTGCAGCTGTGAGCTGTTGATATGATTAGCAAATATACTAATACATTCACAAAAGACTTTTTGCAGCATGAAAAACACATGAGGGAAAAAACGATTTATATCCAATCTAGAACGAACTTGTTGAAAACCCGATGCAATCGCTCTCTGAGTTATTTCTGAAAGTGTGAGTGACAGACATTGCAATAAGGTCAACAGATATTTGTGAGCTCCAAATTAAAATGCCATCACTCATGGCAGACCATTACTAAAGCTCATCTTAAGATACTTGTCTAGCTTTTTCCCTCACAAAAAATGTATATAAAATTTCAGCATATTTTTTTTTTTTTAATATATTATCAACATTTCTATTTAGGGAATATTTTCATAAGGTAAGGAAAATATTTGTTAAAAATCAAATAAATTTAGATGAAACTTCTTGAAATATAATAAGATGAAAACATCTCAACTGCTGAGCATGGCAGCACAGCCAGCTGTAATTGTTTATGAAATAGATTCTAAAATTCTTGTTAATTACACTTGACAGAGACATATATATATATATATATGTAAAATATCAAGATGGCCTTAGATGATGCTTTGTTATAAATACATACATATATATGTATGTATATATATGTATAGTTGGGTAGACACGTGCCTGTTGCCTTTGTATTGGGGTTCATTGTTGCAGCTAATTACGAAGTGCTCATGGAGCATGAATAGTGTTGACAGGAAGCGATGCTGCCGGTCGAGCTGCTTGTCTTGTGCCAAATTCAGTTACTTGGAATACAGCAGACAGGAAGAATCAGAGAGAGAGAGAGAGAGAGAGAGAGAGGGAGAGGGAGAGAGAGAAAGTTAGAAAGTGCTATGCTGCTATGACACTTAATTGTCGCCACAGTTGCCTTTAGTTGAACAAGTGGCAGCTCGAATGCAGCTAACCAAATGAACATCTCGACCTGACCCGACATGGCCAACCCTTGTCCGGGCCATAAGCGGCTTGGACACAACGTTTGCTTTTGCCTCAGCTCTCGCTGAGCTTGCAATTAAAATGTGCATCAATTATAAAAAAATAAATAAAAATAAAATAAAGCCCACAAAAAGAAAGCCGGAAAACGAAAGATGAAAAATGAAAAATGCGAGCGGAGGCAAATAGAGCGCATGGAGCACTCACTCGGCTAAGACTTTTGAAAGCAATTTAAGCTGCTTTGCACATTGTGCCATACAGATTAAATACGTTAATTTCCGCATCGAGCTGAACAGCAAATGACAACGAGCAAAGTCTCCTAGCCAATTTGGCAGCCACAAACGAGCTGTGACCAATGCGCCTGGGGATCAATTTGAAAATTAGAAAACCCGAACATGTTTCGACCCGCCGATGAACAGACAAAAGGTGTACTCAAGAAACATCACGAATGCGATTTCCCCATGGGCAAATTAAGCAGACTTTATGCCAGAAGTCGAAGTTGAAAACAACTATAACGATCTATATATTTCACCAATAAGACTTCAATTGCGTTCAAGTGTCGGCACAAACACCTCTCATCTCATATCGTATGTGCTGTGAGGCTAATGCGAATGAATGTTAAGTTTGATGTTATGCTTGCTCGCCATGAGGACTTATTGAAATCTACTGTTATGTTATTGCCAGACACATGAGGGAGAAGAGCTGGTTAGGGTAGATAAATGAAGTTACATATTGATATCTTCCGTTACGTTACAGTTTCATATATTCATTTCTGATACAATTTCTTGAGTTATGTTACGTTACGTTACATTTTCATATACTAATTTCTGAGAAGATTTCTTGAGTTAGATTACGTTACGTTACATTTTCATATACTGAGAAGATTTCTTGAGTTAGCTTACGTTACGTTACATTTTCATATACTACGTTAGGATACAATTTCTTAGGTTATGTTAATTTCCCTTTTTTGTTTTTTTGGTTTATTACGGTATAATATAATTTCTTACGCTAGGTTACGTTGCGTTACATTTTCTTAAACTACATCATGATACAATTTCTTGAGTAACGTTACATTTTCATATACTACGGTACGGTATAATTTCTTTTAGTTTCTTATAGTACGTAACGACACAAATTTTAATTTTACGTTACGTTGCGTTATATTTTTTTTTGTTTTACGTTACGGTATAATTTTTTAGGTTAGGTTACGTGGCATTATACTACGTTACTATACAATTTCTTAAGTTAGGTTACGCTGCGTTACATCTTCTTGTACTACGTGACGACACAAATTTTTAACTTAGATTACGTTTCGTTACAATTACGTTTACATTTACAATTTGTTATGATATATTACATTTACTGGTGCTGCATTACATTATCCGGAAACAATAATTTGTTTTCTTACATTACGTCAAATTTTGTTTTTCACGTTACGTAATGTAGCAATTATTCGTATTATGTTATATATGCGATTTTACGTTATCTGCCAATGCCTTACGTTACGTTAGATTATTTTAATTGTATTACGCCATTTGATTGTGCTTCACGTTACATATTCTTTACTTTACGTTGGTTAATATAAATATATATCTCATAATTTGTTGCGTTAAGTATTGTTATTTATCTTATTTTAATTTAAGTTTTGTTACGTTATATTAGGTTATGTTATGTTATGAGATCTAATGTTATACTACGTTATGTTATGTGATGTTATTTTATATTATGTTATGTTATGCAATGTCATGTTATATCAGCTTCTATTGTTATAGTCTTTGCTTGTATGAAACTGCAGTTAAAAAGAGAAAAATAAATAAATATATGCAAATGTTTGCATGCATCGAACCACTGTGCTCTTCATTTGCATGCATCTGGATTGCAAATGTGAAGCTGGTGTGCATTTTGATTCCGTGCTGATGCCTGCCCAAGTTGAGTACTCAGACACTCAGACACTCCGACTTTTGCATGGCGAACACTGTTTGCCAGTTAGTTATTTACGGTCTCATTAATGAACCTGTTGGCGGGCTGCACACAAGAGCAATTCATTTGCTTTAATTAGGTTAACCGCACTGTATTCGTTGCAGCCAAAATCTCTGTTTCATCTACAGCTGCAGCCATTGCTGGATCAACAGCTTTTGCCTGGCAGCTAATTTGTCAGCCAGGCTGAAAACTTAAGCAGGCCTGACTAGACTGCAGCCAGTCAGCCTGACAGAGATATACGGAAATTTGCATTATATCATTTCATTGGTTTTCCATTTTTTTATTCGTTCGTGTATGATGGCAAAAATATCTAGACAGATATGATGGCAGCTCAAGCAGAGGGATGATCAAAAAGTTATTTTGGTATATCTAAATTTATATTTTTAGTAGATATTTTTTAAAAGTTATATATAATAAAATATATAGGTTGAGTAACCAAATAAAAATTATTTAAATTTATAAATTAAAAAGGAAGAAAATATCATTATAAATTATACATATATAATATAAATTTATATAATTATAATATAATTATTATAACTGATATATATATATTTTTAGTTTAATTTAAATGTTAGCTTGTGCGCATATTGGGCGTATTAATTATTACAAAAAATTAAAATAAATAAAAAAATTATTAAAAAAATAAATAAATAAAATTAAAAAAAATAAATAAAAAATAAATAGAAATAAAATAAAATAAATAAAAAAATAAATGAATAAAAAAATTAATTAATAAATAAGTAAATAAAATAAAATAAAATAAGATAAATAAAAATAATTAAATGAATAAAGCAAAAGAATAAATAAAAATAGAATATTCCCAAAAAAATTAAATTGAATTATAATTATACACTGAACCCATCGATTATATTTAAATTCATAATTGAGTAACAAATAAATTTAAACTTTGTTCAAATATGAAATAAGAATGCCTATAATGACTAGAGATTAAGGTCTAGTTAGATAGTGTTGACATATATTACACGTTCGCGTACTACAAGTATTATTTATTAAAAAAAATTAAAAAAAAAAAAATAAATAAATAAATAAAAATCAAATTTCATATAATTTAAATACAGTATGTAGAATAACAAAAGTATTATCTATTAAAAAGTAATAATAAAAATAATAATATAAAAAAAATAAATAAAAAAATAAAAAAATAAATAAATAAAGATAAACTGTAATATAATTGAAATACAAGTCATATGCTAATTTTTATGTATTTATAATTTATTAAAATATTTATATAAAATATGCAAGTTGTAAATTCAAATCAAGTTCAAAACTTTTCATTCGACTCTCTCACACTTGTGTTAAGCCAGAAGCTGGTTATCTACGCTCGCATCCTCTCTCCCCCCCCCCCTCTCCCCCCCTCTCTCCCCCTCTCTCTCTCTCTCTCTCTCTTGCTTTTTCTCTTTCTCTTTTGTTTTCGCTTTCAATCTCTTGCAAGCAGCTTCATGCCTCCAAAGAAACTGTTGTTAGTTTTTCGCACAGCATTTTCTTTGTGTCTTAAGTAATTTAATTTATGTGTTTCACACACACACACACACACACACACACACACACACACACAAGCTGTCGGCGGGGAAGAAATAAAAAGCACAAAAATTAGAAATCCGAGTACACATAATAAAAGCAGAAAAAAAAGGAGCATATCCACATGCTGGCCAAAAAAATGTTGGCCATGCCATTTGTAGTGATTGTCATCGTTGTTGTTCGTCGTCGTCGTTGTTGTTGCTTTATTCTCTAGTTATTTACATAGTCAGTGTGACAAAAACCAAATTGTAACTGCCTTTGGAATTTGAGTCTCTATAACTTATCTACTAAGCGTTACCCCAGCTGCATTTGTTCCAGCGTGCCAACAGCCAAGGACATTGTGGAGATATGGCACGATAAGGGGATTCCCTTAACTTTGGCATTTCCCGGCATCATATTGCCTCATTCATGCCACTTTCTGCGGCGTTGGCACAAGCAACAACAGAAATAATAAAATAAAATGAAATAAAGAGAGAAATTATCCGATGCTTGGCGAATAATTAATACACTGTCTGAAGGCAGCAGGCCGAAATGTGCGGCAAGTAGCAGAAATTATTGCCAATAGGATAATAAAGATAGGCTCAAATGTATTTGGGCCTCTCAACTGCGTTACATATTTGATGACAAACTGATATGGCCATCGTTTGGGGCAAGCAAATTGCAGGGCTCATGGCACAGCAGTAAATTCTGAGGTTTAGATTTGCCTTCAGATTTCTTTGGGCCAGGGTTTTGCGGCTGAATGAGTTTTGTTTCGGCTATGCGCACACATTATTCTAAACGATGGACGAAAGGAGAACAAAAAAAAAAATAGAAAAAAAGTGCAATAACTGAGTTATGAGTCCTGTGCACACATACGTGCACTGTATATGATGTGGCACAATTAAATATGTGAATTATTGTATACCCTATATCAGAGCTCTCTAAGCTCCAGCCGTGCATCGAGTCGACGCAACGTGAGTAACGACAACTCATTGTCGTCGTAATGAGGCTATTTGTTGGCATCAGGTGACATTATTCATGAGCTCCATTCAGCCGTCGCTGCACTGAGCATGCGGATGTGGAACAGAGTAGGTGTGTGCCGAGGTCCATGCCAGCCGCAAGGCTACTCAATATTTTATCAAAGGCAAAAATTTAACCACAATTGATCTATAACGAAGCCCCGAGTTCTGTCTGATTTATTGAATGGCCTAGCTCAATTTGTCGGCTAGCCAAATGTTGGCATTACCTTTGCTTTAAGGGCATTGGACTAAGTATAATATCTTCGACTCAGTGATTATTTTACTTTGCCTTTTCTAAGCAAGTAAGGAAGTCTTACCTTCCTCTACTTTTCCTTTAAAGAGCTCTTTTTAGTCTATGAATACATGTATATATAATACCTGAACTCTTCTGATCTACATCGCTTCTTAACTTAGATTCTTTGTTCGAGTTTCTGACGTCCACTCTTTGCAAATCAGCCTTTTTTTTTGATGTTCTAGTCCAATTTATAGTTACTCAAAGATTTTTACATCAGTCATACGTAGACTTCACAGGTCTAGATCCCTCTCTGAATCAGTTGCTTCGACATAGTTTTCTCTCTCTATAAATTTGAGATATCATCTCGTTTGACATTGTTCCCGAAATTGCTGGAAGAGTCATAACAAATATTTCTAGACATCGTTGTTTAAGCTGCTTAAAAATTCCGGCACAATTCCTCGGAAGGGTTCCTGTGGCCTAGGCCTCTCCTTGGCCTAGTTTCAGACTTTTTTTTCTATGTAAATCTGATTTATTAAAGTCCTAGGCTTCATTGCGTCTGATATTTTTTCATGAATACCTGGAAGAGTCATTACTAACCCATCTAACCATCGTTGCTAAAGCTGCCTAAAAATTCCAGCATAATTCCTCAGAAGAGTTCCTCTGGTCTAGAGCTCTCTTTAGCTCAGCCTAGTTTCTGACTTTTTATCTCTCCGAATCTGATTAAGTTACAGAAACAGCATTACTTTTTAATTTAGGCACCGAAATCTAACAGCTGCTTATGAATTCCCGACTTAATTCCTGCCCCAGGGCTAGAATCCTTAATAACTCAGCTGCTTTGACCTAGTTTCTAACTTTCATGCTCTTTCTCAGTCTCTCTCTCTCTCTCTCTCTGACTCTCTCTCTCTTAATCTTTCTAAATTATAATTTATTCCATAATTTAAAGTCATCAATTGTAATTATTTATATAAGATTCGTTTCCTCTAACTGCTCAGCCTGGCCTTGGTTGCTTTCCTTGTCCTTATATGCTTAATCAAATGAACAGCAAATGAAACTGAGACTTTAATCAAATGCAAATAAATATTCAGGGCACGCATCAAGAGCTTGGGAATTACCGGCCCAGGCAACGGCTCGAGTAACAACCTCAGACACAGCAGGTCAATTGATGTGAAGCAGAATGGATGGGGCAGGAGGCGGTAGGAGGCGGCAGGAGGCGGCAGGAGGAGGCCAACCAAAACAGTTGACTGGCGTACATCCGGTCGAGGCATCAGCTCCCCGCGGTCAATCATTAAATAAACAAACGTCAAAGATGAGGCCAGGCCACTTGAACCATGGATACGAAGTGGTGGGCGGCCAAACTTCGAGGCCGATGATGACCCATGATAATGATAATAAAGATGCATGATAGTTCCCATCAAACGACTGAGGGAACTCAGCCACGAGCGCTGCTCCCTCTGCCTCTCGGCACCCAAACAAAAAGGGGTCTGTCTATATTGAGATTGTGTTGGCATTGGAATTAAGAAATAAGACTAACGTCAAGCTGTCGGGCAGAGCATAGCCAGCGTAGTTAGCAGGCACTGTAGCCTCAGTCCCAGAGCAGTTAATTTGGTGTGTCCTGGTCATGTCCTTGCCGTGTCCTGGACGTGCCCCAGCTGCCTGGCAGTTGCCCACCTCCAGGCGAATAAGCGTGAGAACTTGTAAATGAGTGTGAACGTATATCCTGCTCCAATTATGCGTCAGCAACTGAGGTCCTGCCTCGCGAAGGAGAAAGGGAAAGGGAAGCAGAGTGAGGTGAAGTGGTATGAATCTCATTCGATAATCGTACTGCCCCGCTGGCAATTACGAATCGTAAATGGAACAGTTAAAAGCAAGTTTATATTTAGATTATTCATAAAACGTTTGCTCCCACTCGCAGGCCTCCCGGCGTTAGCTGCAGACATCAGTGACAAATGCTCCTTCCGCCAGGACACGTACGCTCCTGCCGCGACGGCGACACATACCAAAGACTCGCACTCGACACAATAATCGATGAATCTATCATCGATAAGATGATGGCCACTCTTTAGCAGTACTCACACTTCCACTTCCCCCACTCTCCCTCCCTCTCTCTCTCTCTCACTCTCTCTCTACACCCTCTCACACCTCACGCTGTATAAATGGTTGGCCATAAAATCTTATGAAAACTTTTCATCTTTCGCGCTGTTGCCTTCCATTCCCACTGTCTTCTAACTGCCTTCACATTTTCTGCCATATTGTTAATTATTTTTTATCTCTTTCCCCCTCTCTCCCTCCCTCCCTCTCTCCCTCTCTCTCTCAGTCATCCAGCTAGACACTTAGCCATGGAGCTCAGTGTAATTTGATTGTTCCCAGCTTTGTTGTCCCTGTCATAAGCTTCTGCTGTTTATGACACTGCGACGTGGTGCTCCTCATCTGCGCGATCCTCTTATAGCCACAGCTGCTAGCACTTGCTAGCACTCCTGCTCCTCCTGCCTCCTCCTCCTGCTGTCTGCTCCACAAATCCTCCTCGATTATGAGCAAATGCGTCCAATTCATTGTGGCCAGCCTGGGCCTGACCCTGAATACCAGCAAATAGTACAAATGTAATCATTTATAGCTGAATAGTTTCTAATCTAATTGCACTCAAACGCATTCCATTTAGTCAATTGTGGCGTTAACTGGGCGATTCAATTGAATACGAAAAAGTTTGGCTAAATTCCGATTTGGGCAACTTTAAGCTTTGTTTGGACTACGTCCCTTAGTGTCCGACTGGTCGGAGCGAAGCAATGCAGCGCAAACAATTTGCAATGTCGTTCGCAGCTGAGACATGAGACGCATTGACAGGGATTCAGATGCGAGCGAATGGGTTGCTTCAGCTTTTCAATGGCTGTTGGCTTCGGTTGGCACTTAGAGAGTGTCACTTTGAGTGCTTCCCCCATTGAGCAGCATTCGTTGTGTTTTGGGTCCTTTGACCCTTTCTGCCAGCTGTTGCCAATGCCGCACAGTGGAACCTTTGATTATTTTCTGTTGACAAAATTATAATATTGGAAGCAATTCCTAATGAGTTCATGTACAGGGTAAAAAAATAAAAATTGACAACAAAAAAATTAAAATATTAGGAAAAAAACAATATAATTATATTTATATTTATTATTATTATTTTGTAATTATTGTTATTATTATTATTAGTAGTATTATTATCATTAAAAAGACACTTTAATAATTTTTAATAATATTTTTTTTATACCTGATAAAGTGGACAATCTTTTACAGTTCTTAATAAATGTAGTAGTCCTCTAGAAAATCTATAGGAAAATAGAAATTAATGATTTCTAGATTTTTTGAATTATTTTTTTTAAACCTATTAATTTGCCAACCGCTTTTATTGCCAGGGCAAAAATCTGAAAAAATATTAAATTTATTCAATTGTCATATTTTAGTAAAATAAAAAAAATAAATATAATTACAATAAATCATTAATTAAAATAATAAATAAATAAAAAGATACATAAAATAAAATTAATTAAATAAAATAAAATGAATAAATAAATAAATATTAAAAAATACATAAATAAAAAGATTTAATAAATTACAAATATAGAAAATATTGAATAAAAAAAAAAAAATAAAATAAAATAAAAAACTATAAAATATATAAAATAAAATAAAGTAATAAATAAATAAAATAATTCTCATAAAAAATATATTAAATATAACAAATGAAAAAAATTAAAAAAAAAAAATGATTAAATAAAAATGTAATAAATTAGAAATACAAAATAAAACTAAAATAAAATACGAAAATAAAAAGATCACAGATTTTCATGCTCATATAAACCATTAAATTAAAATTAATTAAAAAAATCTCTTGTTTTTTATCTCCTGATTAATTCTCTATAAATCTTCCATTACTTAATTTTCATTCATTAAAATTTGAATTTTCGCAACGATTTGCGTGCACTGATCCCACTGTGCGCTTTTGCTGTTCAATGGGCCAATGGGCTATTTACGGCTCAGCATCATTTCGTTGCAACCATTCGAAATGAGCTTGGAGGGGGAAAGAGAGGAGAGAGAGGGAGAAAGATTGAGTAGAGTGAGAGAAAGGGTGTGGGAGTGCTTTCATTGGATAGAGACATGCCATTTGTTAATTACGTTCCAGACTTTGCAATGGCTAAAAACAATTTCAGCTGGATGCGTCGCTTTGGCAAATCTGTTGCCAAAATCACAAATCGCTTGGACAATGGGACAATGGGCCGGCCAACAACTGGCTGCAACACGGAGCCAACAAATATTCCAATTAAAAATGTTTCAAGTTCAGCCTACGAGTTGCAGCATGGTCGAGCGATAATCAAGCGGAAGGATGGCAAAATTTAATTGCATTTCCAGTTTATTCAACGTTGTCCAATTTGGCCGACAACAAGCTGGCTAAGCATACACACAAAGAACAATGGGGCCCAAAAGCCTTTAAACGCTTGTCAAATAGTTTTAGCGGCCGCATAACCAAACTGAGCTGAGCATATGAAATTGCCGTTGGGCAAACATTCTCTAGACATAACGGAAAGGCAGCCGCGCAAGCCTCTTCTGCACCTTCAGCGCATAGCATATTCGAAACAATTTCGCTTTTGCTCTCTGTGCTCTGTGCTCTGTGCTTGTGTTGCCACAAACAACGCCCGCAGCCATAGCCCAATCCACAGCCACTTAGGCTCGCCTCCAGAATGTACGGCATAGTCGAGCCATTGAGGTCTGATTGCAACGTGACTGTGCATTGATTGCACTTTCGGCTAGGCGCAGTTTGGGCCATAGCCAACGGAGACAGGTCAACTGATGCAACACTAGCAATACCCTATAATAGGGTATAGATGGCAGATTAGATCAAAGAGATAAACAGCAATTGTTGCTTTATCACACATTGAGCCTAAGATGCTGATGTAAAATAAAGTTTGCAAGGACAATAGAGAGCAGTGAGTGCTATATACCTTAGCCTTGGCATGTCAAAATACAGGGTATTTGCTTAGCTAAGCACTTGTACGCAGTCTCAGTTATTTGTGTTGTTCAGCTTGAAAGTTAAATGGCCAAAAGCTTTAGCGGCACGTAAATTGCTGTTTGTATTTAAATGACTGCCATCCTGTGTGTGTGTGTGTGTGTGTATGTGTGTGTATGTGTGTGGTTGTGTATGTTGGCCTGCTTGCTGGCAAGTAGCCAATGTTAGTCGGCATATTGGAATTCCTGTTGCGAAGCCAACTGATTATAAATGCCCAACGGAAAGTGAGTTGACCCAAAGGGCGTTTGGCCAAAATACTTGGAACACTTTTGAGTTCAAATATTGATTGATTTGATTAAAGGAAGCTTGATAATTAAAACCAATTCAGCATGTCGCCCAACAGCTTTATCAAATGAACTGAACGGGGAGCAAATATATAAATATTTATATATATTTACTTGAAGCAAATTGTGTGTGTGTGTGTGGGCATGTGAAAGCAGCAGCTAATGTCAATTCATGGCATTTTAATAAACTGTTTAGAAATATCTAAGGAATTCATTATAGAATATAAACAAAGCATAATGAAGGCTATGAAAATAGAGCTAAGATATAATAAGCCTAAGAGAATGCTTAGGCATCCAATGCTTGCATATTGATAAGTAGAAAGGAGATAGGTGAAGTCATTTAATTATCTATACAATTATACTCATATATAACTCTGCATATTTATGTCAGATTTGTATCAATTGGCTCACCTGCCATTTTAATTATATTTTTTTACAGCTACATTACAGCTTCACTTCGTCCAATGACAAACGTTACGATCGCTCTCACTCAGCAATACGCGCGCACTACCTACAGCAACAGCTATGCTTGTCTCTCTCCCACTCTCGGAGTGAATCTTCACGATAGAGTAATATTGTGTGAGTGTGTGTGTGCCCTTTAATGGAGGCCATCTTTATGTCTGTCCCTCTTTCGCACGCTGTGAGCATCGTAGAATAGAAATTAGTAATGAGATGCATGCAATTAACACGCAAACTCATTTGGATAACAGTTTTACAGCAACTCAAGTCAAGCACTCGCAGCAGCGGTAGCCAATCAGAATTGAGGATTCTTATTGTTCGTGTAGTCAAGGCATTTAGCTGAGGCTGTGGAATTATTTCATGATTAAGATGAAAGCTAAATCAAGTAAATATGTGATGAGTGTGATGTTTATATGTTCTCTTGAGTCTTTTGCTTTTTGTTTTTTTTTTCCTGGCGCGTATATTAGCCTGGGATTAGAGTTTGTTGTATATATCTTGTTGATTGTTGATTGGATATGTCGCCAAAAGAGGGAAAATGTATAATGATTCAGTGTGAGCTGTGGAAGCTGATTAAAGTTATTGACTTGAAATCATGCTTCATAGTATTTTATATAATAATATTTTGTTTTTAATTGAACGCTCAAACAAAACTTTGTTTTGCTTAAACTTTTCTTACAATTCAAGCTGAGAATCACTTGAATATCGTATGAAAAACAACTAACTTAAGCACACACATACACACACACACACACACACCCACACACATACATAGATGATGAGTGGCAATTATGTGGCAACTTTAAGAGCAATAAACTTCAATTGATTTGGTGAGCTGTTGATGCCGCTGTTCCTGTCACTCTGAAAAACCGCCTGGGAACAAGTTTGTCTGCCAGCTGGTTGAGCCAAAGTCAAGGACGTAGCAGCCCACACACACACACATACACATACATCTATAATTACACTTGAGCGTGTGTGATTATCTGAAGAGTTCTTTCTTCAGTTTTGTTGTTGTTGTTGTTGCTGTTGAAGTCGTACTTAACGTTTGCTTTGGCTTTGGCTTTGCCCTTGGCCCAACGACAGCCGTTGACGGGCTGCCGCCCACATGAGCTGAATCGATGAAAGGCAAGAAAATCCTTTATTTGCTTTATTTTACACTTTTATTTTTGTATTGCTGTTTGTATTTTATGTTATTTTTGTTTTCGTTTTCTCTTCTGTTGTTTTTTGTTTTTGGCACTCTAAATCTTTTGTTTTTGTTTTTTTTTTTTTTTTTTTTTTAAATTTATAAATAAAAGAAAGTTTAGTTTGTAGGCTCGGCCAGTTGCCACTTGGCCGGCTCGAGCTCACTTTGTTTTACAGCATTTTTATGCGTTTCGGTCCGCAAATATTTCACACAGCATCGGCGCAGTGACGCGGAAACGGAAGCGGAAACGCCCTCAACAAAAAAAAAAAAAAAAAAAAAAAAACAAAAAAAAAACAGGCAGACGAAGCATTGAAGGACCCCATGCTGAAAGCAAACACAACGCAATGGGCAATTGCCAAGCTGCTGGAAATGGCTGCTGGAAATGCTTGATTTTGCAATCTGCCACGCCCCGCCGCCCATTAAATCAAAAATTGTCAACGTTTGCTGCCACAGCGGACGTTTCTTACAGCCCACTGATTTCTCTTTGTGGCAATGCATCAACATCAACAACAACAACAACAACAACAATGAGCGTGACAACAACTTTTAACATTGGGAACGATCACTCAACCCAAACATGATATAATAGTCATGTTGTGCTCAAATCGACTTGCTTTCACGGCGACGTTTTCAAGCACTTTAAGCTGCTAGAACTTTGGCGCTTTGTTCACATTCAAATCGCATTCGTTGCTGGCCGCTGGGAAATGCTTCTTAATATTTCATACAAACGTTGTTATTGAATTTTTAATCAGAGCCACGACCACCCCCGAACAAAAAAAAAAAAAAAACCAAAACCAAAAGCATTTCACATTTGCAACTGTCTGCCAGCCTGAGGCCAATTGACCTTTTATGAAATAACCCAGGCCACATGTTGTATACGCAATGTGTGTGTTAGGCAAACAGCAACAGCAAACGGGAATACATATGCGCATAGTTTTCATTTATCAAAGGAAAAACCTAATTCAATACGAAATTATATCAAATGCCAAGCATTAGAGGGCAAAGGAGAAAATGTCAAATGAGGAATATCAAATTAAATTGGAATTGTTGCAATATTGAGGAAATAATTGAATTATTTATCAAGTAGAAATTGTGTGGCAATTTCGTAATATTATTTATAGTTTATTTTGAGCTAATCAAATTTGAATTGAGCAACTATAATACATAAAGTATAAGCGCTCCAATTCTTTCTGATTGGCTTTCACTGTTGCAGTTGCATTAGTCTGAGTGAGACCAAATGCTTGTAAAGAGTTACTGTAAAAATGTTATCCGAATGAGTTTGCATTTTAGCTGCATGCACCTCATTCCTAGCATAAATATTTTAATTATTACTTTGAGAGAGAGAGCGAGGCGAAGATAGCTTTTGCTGAACTACGTCCCAGCTATTGAATTCAAAGCAGATGTTCGTGAGTGAGAGAGAGAGACAAACAGCTGTTGCTGAGCGGAGCCATGCTTGTTGCTGAGACTAGTCACGATTGTTGTTTAGTGCGAGTGAGATAGCTATTTAATCAGGATCATAACGATTGTCATTGGACAAAGAGCAGGTAACGAGCAGTTGGCATTCTGCGAAAGCACAATGTGAAAGACAGCAAACCTGGAATTCCTTGTAAAATTATAAAATATAATATATATATATATATATATATATTATATTGAAGGTGACTATACTGACTTAAGGTCGACATACATACATATATACTGTCTCACACAAACATAATTGAATTTTGCAAACTTTTCGCTTTGAGAACAAACTCTGCAAAATTTATATGCAGTTGAGCATAGCTAGATGAGCGCGACTGTATAAAAATTAGAACATGTCATAATTAAAACATTTCTATAGTTTAAAATCCGCATATATATATGTATGTGTACATACGCATATACGTTTATATATTTAATGCAATGCAGTTGCCTGGCTGCAAATATATATATATAATGGTTGTTGGCATGGCAAATATATTTTGAGCTCAAGCCTCTTTCGCCTGTGCTTTGAGTAGAGTTGTGCCATTTTGTTGCCGCTGCTAATTGAATTGCATAGCTCTCTCTCCCTCTCTCTCTTCCTCTCTCTCTCTCTCTGTTTTAATTGCGTCCAGTTGAGTAGGTTTGTGGTCTGCATTTCAGTTAAAGCTCAAATGGAAATTCTTTGCATGCGTTGCGTATACGCACAGTCAGCCGCACAGGCTATGGCCATGCGTATGTCATTTGGGCAGCTATCTGAGCGTCTTTTGATTGCGATAAGTGCCACAATTTGGTGCTCATTTCATCGTGGGCGTGCAAAGGCTGATTCTGCCAAAATATTGAGCAAGTGGGCATGGCATCAAACAGGGCAAATAAATGGAGATAAAGCTAAGATGTCCACATTGCTGCTGACGCGGCCAGTTGAACGCTAAATAATTGGACAGCTAGAAAATCGATGGCATTAAAGCTAAACATCTTTCATCCTTAAAGGTGACCCGACCCGAGCAACAGAAACAGCAACAGCAACAGCAACAACAACAACAACATCGACGGTTAGCACCTCGGGCTGGCAATAAAAAGAGCTGAAATTTATTTGAAAATTGTGAAATGCCATTAAATGACTTGTATACTATTTGGTCAAAGGGGATTACGCACTTAATTAATTCGTTCGAATCGTCTACGTGCAACATTTAAGCTGTTTGACCCGCGGCCAAATGGCCGACATGTCAATACATTTTTAATATACCTGGCTACGTTGTCCGCTTGTCTGTTGATCCGCTGGTCCGCTGGTTCGCTGTCCGCCGGTCCGTTGTTGAGCCCTGGGGAATATTTGCTTTGATTTCGTGTACAGAGCTCACAAAGAACTCTCCTATTCATTATGTTTACAATTTAATAAATATTTTGTGGCAATATACTCTCCGTCCGGACTAAAGCCAGCGCCAGCATTCCAAAGACCGAATCAGCCAACAGCCGACAACCGACAGAAAACGCGCCGGACGGAGAGGGCAACGCACAACAGCAAATAATTGAGGCAGCCAAAAAAAAAAAAAAAAAAAAAAAAATAACTAACAGCATGGCAGTGGGTCGTAAACGACTGCATAATATACGCTCATTCATAGAAATAATAGTAGTAAAATAATAAAAAATTTAGATAAATTTATCAAATTTTGTTAATACGCTGCACGATTTATGTGGAAGACTGAGTTTACTTTGTCGAGTGGGTTATATCTAAAAGATATTATGTATAATAGATACATTTATAGAGACTTTTCTCTTTTGAGACTCGACCTAGAAATCGGTTGAACTTCATTATATAATCTCATAATGCAGACAGTCTTAGCCTAGGTAGGTGTTAAGTGCAATAAATATTCTACGATCCATTTTGTACTGCCCTCTCTCTCTCTCTTTGTCTTTTTTCTTCTGAGGAAAAAAATTTAAATTGCATAATTTTCTAAATATCCCAAGTCAAATACCATACAAATACCTCACGCTCTACTCATGAGATAAAGAAAAATAAATCATACACACAAACTCTTTCACTGAGCAAAAGAATTTTATTTCATTCCGTTTCTGTCTTCGTCTGAGAGTTTTGCATTGAGCCATTCGCGTTATACTCTTTTAAAGAGACTTATTTTGCGATTTATATGATAGACGGTCTTTGCGGACTTTGAGAAAATACTCAATGGCAGATGCTTACGAGTTATGAAGATAGCTCTAAAGGAGTCTATGCAAATGAACTTTGCTTTTTCCTTTCCCTTCCCTTTTTACATACACATAAACACATTTACACACTGACTTATTTTTGATGTGATTAGCGAAGACAATCTTCTCTTACATATCTATACGTGAAAAAAAAGACTTTTTGCTAGCATAAAATTCAATAAAGTAGTTGGAAAAATCCAGATCAAAAAAAGGAGTCTGTTTGTTCACGAACGAACTCGTTGAATCAATTGAACTCTGAGTTTTTTATTTATTTATTTTTTTTTTACATTGAGAAAAGATCAACATTAATGGATATAATACTTTATATTGATCTTAGATGCTTGAGATATAACACTATATGCTAAACTGATCATCACTCAGATGAGTGCAGTCTCTTAAATATTCCTCTAAAACGTTCTTCTTCAATAGAAACATTCATTGTCAAGGCACCCATTCAGGTCTTTAGCTTGCCTTGCATATGGATATCTATTCATAGCAATACACTCCATCAGCCACATATACCTTCCATAACTTGCCAAACGAGTATTAAGCAAGAAGAAAAAAAAAATGTTAGTCTGAAGGCAAAGACAAGAAAATCTGGCTGACGGAATGTTTATTGCTTTGTTTGTTTAACCATCAGCAAATCAGTTGAGCTCTCGTTTCATTAGGTTTTTAATTGAATTGAATTGAGTTCAATTGAATCGAATTCAATTGCAGCAGCCAATGCCCCGGGTCAGCGAGATGGGACGAGACGAGACGAGACGATGTTTAATTTCTTTATGAATTGGATTAGCAAGCCTAAGCAAATACATTAAAGCATTTGCCTAGTCTAAGTTGAGTAAATCCTTTTTGGCATCAGTTGCTTAGCTACTGTTTGCCAACTAGTTTAGCCAGCTTGATTTAGCCACATTTTGTTTATATTATTCATATACGAAATACAACACTTTTTGCCATGTTAAATAAATAACCAATAAGTGAGTTAAGACTCTGCTCTAGTTAAAAGTGCTTCATTAGAAATTGCCCTAAGCTCTCTTCCTCTCTCTCTCTCACACACACACACACACACATGCATACATAGTAAATCCATTTTAATCCTATTATTGAATAATTTCTGTTTTTCCTAAATGCATTTTGCCGAGCACATTTTTACCTCTAAAATGTGTGTTATAAGCCAAAGCACGAGTTTCTACTTTGCCAAGCAGCTAAGAGTGCCCAAGGCAAGTGTATTAGACTAGAAGATACCCTCAAAGCAATGCGCATTTTAGCTGTCTTTATGTATGTATTACACTAGTAGATACCCTCAAACCCTCAAATTATACTTGTCTATATTTATATATGGGGTAATGCATTTAGAGTATAGAGAACTCCATATTAGTTTAACGTTTTTTAGTTGATGTAAGGTATTTATGAAAATTTTTGCGATATGTATACGATTGGAAGGCAGGGAAAGATTGGTGAGATATGTTTTGTGATATGAGAACAAAGATTTTAATGCAAGAAACTGATGTAGATGCGACTATTGAAGTTGAAAAAAAAAAAATTGCACATATGAGAATAAAAACATAAAAAAAAACTTATATACCTTAATGACGAATATTCATTATATACATATATGTATATTCATTCGTCTATTCGAACGATTAAATTATTGATTAAGAAGCTAACAAATTCAAAGAAGAATTCAAAGAAGAATGAAAATCTAGTCTAGATGTGGATTTCGGCATTGAACTAGATTTTTTATACTTCTAGGATGGACGGCAAAGATTTATACTGACTGTGCCGAAAAATACTAATGATATATCTTCATTTATACTAATTTTTATATTTTTTTTGACGTATAGAACGATGAAGAAGGTTGTTTAGATACTTTGCTTTGAATTCGTTTAAGAATATTCAAAACTTTTAGTACGAATGAATGGACAAAAATAATATAGATTCTGCTCAAGAATTTCTATCTTTTATAGGCGTAGGGAAGGATGAAATACACTTTTGATTCTGAGCAAAAATATCCATAATTTTAAGATGAATGGAAGGCCAGAAAAAGGATATAGCGTTATCTTGCTGAGAGCACCTAAAGGCCATAGATGTGATCAATAATTTGTATTTATTTATTTATATATTTATTTATGTATTTATTTATGTATTTTATTTTATATTTATTTATTTATTTATTATTTATTTATTTTATTTTATTTTTTATTTTTTTTTTGAAGGAAGGATGCAAAAGGCTTTGGAAACTAAGAAAAAATATCTAAACTTAAAAAAAAATCAGGTTAAGTAACTCTATCGATTATATGGAAGGGTGGAAAGACCAAAAATGCTAGTTACTTGCAGCTTTCATTCAGATCAAGAATATCATTTTGATTTTGATCATTCAAAATGATCGAAAGAACATTAGATATTAGTTTTATGCAGCTCTTAGTTCCGATCAAAAATCAATATGCTCTTAATGCTTGACTATAGTAGCTTCGAAGCTTTTAACATTCATTTAACAATTTAATTTTCAACAATTCATTTTCGTGTCTAGATTTTATGAAAAATTCGAGCTTAGTGAAAAAAGTAAATTATTAATGTAATTGAATTTCTAAATTCTATTTGCACAAGAAAATTCTCACAAAAAATTTGTGCTGCCATAATATTCTGCTTCTATGATTAAAATATAAGTTCTCGTTAAGGCTTTGGCAAGGCGAGCATGATGAGTGAAAAGTTCATATATATTTGCAGCAAACTCGCCATCAACAGCAATTTCTTGGCAAAAAAGCGAATCGCCCGAAAGCCTAAAAGGAAAATAAACTTGTGCGCAAATGTTTTGCTACAATAGCATGGAAAGTTCAAAGGCGAAGCTCAGTTAACTAAAAAATCTTTCATGGCCAGGTAATTGTTGCCAAGCCATGTATCGAAGCAGCGAAGCATAAAAATGCTCACCTATATCTGGCCTTAAGTCCCAATCCCAATCCCATTCCCATTCCCATTCTCTATTCCAATTCCACTTCGAAATTCCATGCGAACTAGACTAGGCTGTCACTCGACGCAGAAGGCCAAAACGAATGCTGGTTATAAATTTCATGCGAACTTAATTAGATGAGCGGCAAGAGTCGGCTCTATGCCCTGGGGTATCAGCGGCGGGGCTGGTTGTGGTAGGGGATTTTTTGTCTGTCATTTGCTTTTGGCATGTGGAGCATCTGGCATTTGGCAGCACGTGTGTGGGCCGCCAGAGGGGGGGGGGGTGTGAGTTAGGCTAAAGTTTAGCTGCACAGCCAGAGCATAAAAATATGCCAGTTTGATTTTAATAAAAACGAGCAACAACTGCGCCAGCAGCAGAAGCAGCCTAAGCTTAAGCGGAATCAAATGTACATCGAGAGTGAAGTTAACCTACGGCTGCTCCTTCTTGGTCCTCTTTCTGGTGCTCGAATGGATGGGGGCAATTATGCCAAAATTACAAACTTGTTATCTCATTTATGGCGTCAGCTGTGCGTATTTTTGATTTCCTGCTATGATTTTTTTTTCCAGACACACTCTCTCTCTCTCTCTCTCTCTCTCTCTGTCAGTCAGCTCAGGTCGGGCACACCTAGAGTTCGGCTCCACAACAGGTGCGTAGGCGTCTGCGTGTTTCCACAATTTTTAATTAAAAATTTGGTCGACTTGGCGCTTAGCGAAAACTACTCATATTATATACGCCATATACTTAATAACTGAACAATATCAATAACAAACGCAACACGTGCCGCAAATGTCGAACCATTAAAGTAGCTAATGCGCTAATGCGAGCCAGGTCCACAGGTCGTGTCGATGAATCGATGCGTATCTATAACTATTTCCATTTATCCACACAAATGTAGTCAGACAATCAACATTAATGGCATTCTGCACGTGACATTGCTTAGGGCTAAAGGACTGCAGAGCAAGGGTTTTTAAACGAGCCGATGAAAAATGAAGTCTGCGAACTTAGATACACAAATGCATTAACTTAACATTAATATTAAGCTAAAGTCGATTATGGCAAGCAAAGTCAAGAAGACGTATTTTAATCGGGTGTTACCGACCACAGGATACTTAGTCTGAAAGTAGTTATATCAAAAGCTAGTCTACAGTAGCTAAAGTGGCGAAGGGGCTTTGTGATAAATTTTTTATTTTTAATTTTACTTAATTTTAATCTAACACTTTAAATTTAATTATTTTTCATTTAAAATTTTTTATTTTAATTAATTAAAATTTTTTAGTTAACTTAAAAGCCCTTTAAATATAAAAAGCTTAGTTTATAACACAATATAATATAATATAAAAATAATATAATATAATATACTATATAATATGTGTATGTATATATCTGAATAAAATGAATATTAATTTTACTTAATTTCAATTAAAAAATTTAAATTAATTTAATAATTTAATTTTAATTAATTAACAGCTTTAAATATACTTTAATGATATTTAAATAATAAAAAAAAATTTATAACACAATATAATATAATATAATAAAATTTAATATTTTATTTTCTATATTTTCCAATTTGTCACGCTCTCATTAAGCGCTGAAAGTCAAGTGCCAACGGATGAACAGTGCACGAAACCAATATGCTCTATTCAATTCATGAACGAGTATAAATAGACGGTTTCTCAGGAATTACATAAATTGGTTTTCACTTTCACTTTTGCAAATTGGCGGCAAACGAAAACCAAAAATTCGAAATTTATAGCGGGAACTTAGTTGGCTTGAAGCGAATGTTCTGCATTGAGAATTGCTTTTATTCTGTTAATTGAAAGTGTTTCTGAGAATGATTCTATGCAATTTGCATGTGCATAGAGTAAGGGTTTCTATGAATTATACAGTTAGCACTTTCCACCTAGTTACATATAATAGAGTCCAAATTTGTTTATATTTATTTTTAGCCAGTTACTTTTTTTGCTGATTAAGTTTTACTATGCTTAACTTCAGTTTGGCTAGAATTTAAGCATCTACACATCCACATAAATACTTCATGTACTTAATTGATGCTCAATTTGAATTTCAATATTTGCCATTTCAATTTGCTATAAAAATAATTAAAATATACAAAATGTACATATTTCGAATTTAATATGTTCAAATCATTTGTGCGTTGGCGAATCATTTAGCTCTTTTTAATTGCTCTTGTAATTATATACCCTGTAATTTATTGAGGCTTAATAAAGGTATATTGGCCATTTTGGGTTGGCTTTGTAAGAATGTTTTTGTGCTGTGGTAACGTTCTCGAACAAATAGAGATAGATAGATAGAATATATTGTTAGATTGGATTCTTAGTAGAGATTCCTAGAATCTATCCCTAGCATAGATCTTTAATATAGTCCCTAATATAGTCCTCTTGGATAGATTCCTAAGATAGATGCCGAGCCTTGATTTCTAGGATAGATCCTTAAGATAGATCTCTAGAATAGATGCTTAGGATAGTTCATTTGGATAGATTCCTTGCATAGATTTCCAGGATAGATGCTTAAAATAAATCCTTAGCATGGAGCGCTAGGTTACATCTCTAGGATAGATCTCTGGGATAGTTACAATATTACATTACAATAGATCATTAAGTTTTCTAGTATAGATCACTGATACATATCCCTATAGATTTCAAGGCTAGATTCCTAGTAGAGCTCCCTAGGATTGATCCCTATCGTATATCTCTAAAATAGACTGTAGAATAGATCTAATGGATAGATCCCCAAGATACATGCCGAGTACAGATTTCTTGTATAGATCCATAAGATAGATCTCTAGCATAGATCCCTAGCTTACATCCCTAGTATAGATCTCTAATATAGATCCTTGAGATAAATTCATAGCAAAGATTGCTAATATAAATTTTAGAATCTATTTTATAATACTGACCTGCTAACAATCCTGAATTGCAGTTCATGTTCGCAGTCCTTAGTTTAGTTGAGCTCTAAAGATGTATAAATATAAAAATCTATAAATGTATACATATGTATAAGGTGAACACGACTATTGTCTGGCAATGCTTACTTAGCTTTAAGTTTCTAAATAGCTTGCTCCAGCCTCTCAGTCAGCATCATCAATCCAGCTGTATTTTCTATATAATCATTCGTAACATCTTTACTTATTTTTATAGTATGAATATGAAGTGACTCTCATACTAACGGGTATTTACTTAGTCGATCACTCCCCATTGCTAGATTCTTACCTGTTTTAATATTGCGTTTCCGCAATTGACGTTCGGCTAATTTGAGCGCTCAAATGCCAAAAATTGCCAATGATGCTATGAATAATGAAGCGATAACGATGCCAGCTGCAGACATCGCTATTTGATATTACGGCGGATTACAAAAGTAAGCGAAAATCTGTTCGATTAAAATAGTTTTACGTTACAGCTTTGACTACAAAATTTGTATGATGATAGAGGTCGAGTTGAGTGAGTCTGACTGCCGATCAGAACTATATATATATATATATATATATTTTTTTTTTTTAATTAAACAACTTTAGCTGCCTTTAGCGCTCGCTTTTCCCCATAGAGCTAAGCTTAAATATAATTATTTTTCAAGTACGGCTGCTGACCAGAACCAGATATGGCTTCTCTTGCTCTTCTTGTTTTTTTTTTTTTTTTATAGCTAGAGATATTTGTTTGTATATGTTTTTACAGCATCTCCAACTGTAAATTCATTTCACATCGTTTGTATCGACTGAGTGCATATTTGCACACGCGAGTATTTATTTACGCTTTGCCGTGCAATTTTTTTCCAATCAGCCGTGAGGCCGTACAGACCCGGACAATCCGGATGGACAGCTAACGGTTGCTCTTTATTTTATTTACACACGGACATTTGTGACCGAGCCAACGTGAAGGACAGAGGCCTCAGATGCCGACAGCCAAATGCAATTGCAACGTTTTCGTTCCAGTTTATCCGGCGTGAAAGTCCAGCCAGCGGGCTTTAGCTATAACTAAACTTTGAATTTAAATTCAATTTCCGCTTCGCAAACACAAACACACACACACACACACACATACGTTTACACACACGTTTGTTTGTTGACTTAAATCGATTTCAGCGTGGGCAACTCTTAAACGTTTTGAATGCCCCGCCCAAAACAATCTAGCCAACATTTCGGCTTGCAATCGCATAGACTCTGCGGTCAAAGTAACTTGTGCCACAACGGGGCACAAACAGAAGTCAATGGATGCCCAAGCCACGTTCAATGACACGCCGTGACATCCACCGGAGTGGTGCGATGACACCGCATAACGTCGTCGTGGATTATTGTCGCCACGGTCACTGCGATAACAATTAACAGCTGGCAGAGGGTCAAAGCACCCGTGAAACGCACTCGAGTGGAACGAAGCGCCAAGCCTCAAAGCCTTGCTCCACTCCTGCCCATAATTTGTCAAGCGTTATCCAGCTGAAACTACTCTTCTTCCTGTCTCTCCAATATCTTGGCCCCCGGCCAGCCTGTTTTGCTGGTATTTCAAGCTGCTGCAGCATTGCACTTGAGCCTAAAGCCGAAGGCAGCCCAAATTGGAATCTGGCTAAACTTTTGTCCATTCACAAGGAATCGCCACAATTGAGTATATGACATGCAATTAGATTAGAAACTATTCAGCTATAAATGATTACATTTGTACTATTTGCTGGCATTCAGGGTCAGACGCAGGCTGGCCACAATGAATTGAACGCATTTGCTCATAATCGAGGAGGATTTGTGGAGCAGACAGCAGGAGGAGCAGGCAGGAGAAGCAGGAGTGCTAGCAAGTGCTAGCAGCTGTGGCTATAAGAGGATCGCGCAGATGAGGAGCACCACGTCGCAGTGTCATAAACAGCAGAAGCTTATGACAGGGACAACAAAGCTGGGAACAATCAAATTACACTGAGCTCCATGGCTAAGTGTCTAGCTGGATGACTGAGAGAGAGAGAGGGAGAGAGAGGGGGAGAGAGAGGGGGAAAGAGATAAAAAATAATTAACAATATGGCAGAAAATGTGAAGGCAGCCAGAAGACAGTGGGAATGGAAGGCAACAGCGCGAAAGATGAAAAGTTTTCATAAGATTTTATGGCCAACCATTTATACAGCGTGTGGTGTGAGAGGGTGTAGAGAGAGAGAGAGAGAGAGAGAGAGAGAGAGAGGGAGGGAGAGTGGGGGAAGTGGAAGTGTGAGTACTGCTAAAGAGTGGCCATCATCACATCGATGATAGATTCATCGATTATTGTGTCGAGTGCGAGTCTTTAGTATGTGTCGCCGTCGCAGCAGGAGCGTACGTGTCCTGGCGGAAGGAGCATTTGTCACTGATGTCTGCAGCTAACGCCGGGAGGCCTGCGAGTGGGAGCAAACGTTTTATGAATAATCTAAATATAAACTTGCTTTTAACTGTTCCATTTACGATTCGTAATTGCCAGCGGGGCAGTACGATTATCGAATGAGATTCATACCACTTCACCTCACTCTGCTTCCCTTTCCCTTTCTCCTTCGCGAGGCAGGACCTCAGTTGCTGACGCATAATTGGAGCAGGATATATGTACGTTCACACTCATTTACACGTTTGCATGCTTCTTCTGGACAGCGAGCAGGATACTTGGGCGTGGACATGACCAGGATATACGAATGAACTGTTTATTGCTCAAGGCAGTTGCTTGTGCCTCTGCTCGCTCATTCATTGGTGTTTGAATTAACCTTGATTAATGGCCGTCAATCGATAGCTGAATTCGAGCCAAGTTTTAGGAGTCGTTTTTACGCTTGTTTATTCTGTGACCACTATTCACATTATTCCTGCTTTAAGCCTCAGCCCATGCCAGCGAAAGTCAGCCGAAAATAGTTGCGGCTGTCCCTTTGCGTGCCTTGAATACGCACTTGGCCTTGATTCTTGATTGTGGGCTTAGTTTTTCGCTTGATATCAATGGAGACGAAAGGCATTGAGTGCTCCTCTCACCTACTTGACTGTGCCGGAAAGGGATAAACTTAAGCAGAAAACCACAAAAGAGCTGCCTTGACTGAGCTGTGGGAATTGCGCTCATTTAAAATAGGGAATTTCACGAGTTGACTTTTCTTGCTTATTCACAATGGACGCAAAGGGTTCCGGACGAACATTACCAAGTTGATGATGCCTGTGGCTGAAGCACACAAATGGCGCACAAGGCGTATGATCAATATAATGGTCAATGCTTAGGATGGCTGGGTCTTTCATTGCTGTTATTGTTGTTGGCATCGATATGGCCACGCTTACAATTTGCATGAGGAACAGATGTCGCCGCCAAAAGGCAGCCAGCCTTGCCACTGACGAGGTCCATCAAAACTCAATTACTCGAACCGTTGGCGTGGGTTTGGTCATGGGTTTTTACTTAAGCGCCGAGTTTATTAAATTTTTTGACCATTTTTATGCCCATACCATTGAGCATGGGCCAGCTGCGACACCTGGCTGGCCAAATTGTCAACAAAAGTTGCAGTTGACAAGGCGACAAAAAAGCGCAAAGTGGAAAGCATTTGCAAAAAAACAACAACAACAAAAAAATAACAAATTGTGGCCAGAGTCGTTTGTCAAAACAGAATAACAAAAATAGAAAGAGAAAGAGAAAGAGCAAGTAAAAAAAAAAAATGGAAGAGAGCGAGAGAGGATGAGTGCGAAAATAAAAACCATTGCAAATTGCTTTGGCCATGGTCCGAGCCCAAGAGCTATGCTGCGCAACAGGCTCCTGCCACTGTTCAGACAATATTCAAATAATGTTTTTTCGTCGCCATGCTACTCATAGAAAACGCGTCGCACAGTAGCTATGATAGCCAGCTGAAGTGGCCACGTTGCCCATAGCAGATCAAATAAAAGGACTTAAAGCTTCAGAGACCAAAGCACTTTAAGTGCTTAGACGAAGGCTGTGAGTCAATCAATTTATGCCAAGAAATGTAAAGTAAAATCGTCAATTGATTAGGATAAATAAATTGTGGTATATTAAAGTCAGAGTTACACAGCTTTACTTTGAATTAATATCATAGCTCGCAAATAACAGTTATTCGAGTTACTTCTCTCATTCTACTCATAAGAGAAAACAGTAAAAAATTCGTATAGAGACTTATTCTGAGCAGTAGAGTATTTTTTATTTTCGTTTCTGTCTTCGTCTAAGAGTTTTGTGTTGAGCAATTCGCATTAGACTCTTTTAAGGAGACTTATTTCGAGATCGTTAAGAATAGTTAGAAAGTGTTACTGTGTGAAGTTTTTTTTTTTTTTTTTTTTTTTTTTTAAGCGTGAATTTGAGAAGTGCTCAAAGGGTGACCTTCAGCTATTCACGCTGAACTACCTTCGCTACTTAATATATATACATTTTTTAACAATTGAGAACATTCCAAAAACTCACAAAATAATTTTGCTTTATTACAGTGGTTCCCTTTACCTTCCTCTCTCCTGCACTTACGTTTTTCTCTTATCTCCATACTTTATCTATCTACATATGTACTATGTTGAATTGTATCACAGTCAGTTTCATAGTTACATTTGGATTCACGTTTAAAATGCCAGAAAAAAAAAAACTTACAGAATTTAGGAGGCAAAAAAAATTCTCGACTTGTTTATGCAAATTTACTTTATCCTGGTCATATTTATTGAATTCAATTGAATATTACAATCGATTCTTTCAGTAGAGAAAAACTATATAACGGGTTTTTCTCGCACATGAATTTTTCATTAATTATTAACTAAAGACAAATTAATTGTAATGGAAATAAATAAATAAATAGGAATGAGTCATATATATACATATATTCATATAAAATATACAAATATGTGTAAAAAAAAATAATATAATATATGTGACACATAAAAAAAAGCTCAAATCAAATAGTGTATTATATATAAAAATCAAATAATCTTCTATACAAATAAATAATATATATGAAATATAATATATAAAATAAAATAGTATATATAAAAAAAACATATTTATAGAATATAGAACATATTATTTATATATAAAATAAGTATTATATAAGAAACGAAATAATACAAAAATAAATAAATAATTATACATTATATTTAAATATATAAAAAATACAAATAAGATTTATTTATAAAATATGCAATATATAAAAAAATTAAAAAATAAAACTAAATAAGTAAATATATAAAATCATATATGAATTTTTAAATTATATATATGAAAATAAAAAAATTAAAATTAGAAATAAAATATTATTCATAAATATATTTAATTAAAAAATATTTTTTTTTTAGCTATCTAAATAAATGTTGCAATTAAAATTACAAACATGCATATATAACAACATAAACAACTTTAATGAAAAAAAATTGTATAAATAAACATATACCTTGATTAATGAATGCTTGCTAGCTATAAGAGCTACAAAAAACCATTGTTGTGCATTCTATTGTTGTTACCTCTTTTTTTCTCTCTCTCTCTCTCTCTCTCTCGCTGGCATATTATGTACGCATATTTGTTGTAGGAAAACTTTGGGGCCAAGAGCTATGAGTTTTGTGGGTGGGTGGAGCAAATTGTGGTTCGTTGTGGTTGTTGCGGTACTTGCTACAGTTGATGATTTTTTTTCTTTTTCTTTTTTGTTTGTTTGTTTTTTTTTTTTTTGATAAACTAACTAGTTATGCAATTATTTTGGAAATTCTTTTCATTTTGTGCCATAATTTTTGCACAAATTTGTAATTTAGTTATAGCATAAAATTTAACCCTATCGCATTTGTTTTGGGCAAGCAAAACAATTTTTTCCTGGAAGGACTTGACGAAAAATGTCGAATATTTCTATTGAGCTTTTGTCACAGCAACAAAAATAAAAGGCCAATAGTCAAACTTGAGCTCGACTATCAAATACTCTGTTTGATAAGCACTAAAGTATATTGAAGCCAAATAAAGTAGTTTATGTAGAAGTTTTGAAGGTTTGAAACCAATCAAAGTATTTGACGTTTTCTAGCTTAAATTTCCAATTTACTATGTGAAGACCAAAAAGTCATCAAATCAATTGCTGCAGCTCCAATTGCAGCAACTTTCTTTCACTAAGTTGCTGCTGTTGCTGTTGATGTAACTGGCATTGTTGTTGTTGTTGCTGTTTGACGGGATCTTTGTTGTCTGCAGTTGTTGAAAGTATGCTTTGTGCCTGTTCAGCTGTCTGCTGCTGAGTGAGCACAGCCGGCGGCAGTTGCTTTGTTTGGTAGCCGTCAGCAGCTGCAATTTGATTTAGCAGCCAAATAGCCAAACAGGCAGTTAGTCAAGCAAGCGAAGGGTTTAAGCGTTTTGCCTGAACACTTCGGCGCTGGACGACAGTTTAAGCAGCTTAAAGCTAATGCAGCTGCCGTCTTCAAGCGGCGACAAGTGCATAAAATAAATGGCGACATCTGCGGAAATGTAAACGGAGCAACAGCAACAGCAACAGCAACAGCAACAGCAGCGGCAATGGCAGCGGCAATTGCAGCAAGGCAACAATGCGCTACGAAGGACAAAGGATGCGTTTGAGGATGCTAGGCAAGTGGTTTGCTGAGCGGCGCCAAGTAAAACTGTTGTCATACCCCCACGGCTCACTCTTAGGCTCTTGAGTTACAATCACAGCGGGCTATCCATTTTAAATGGTTAAGGCCATGGAAGCAAACTCCTTGAGCTTGTCGGCCATGCCAAAGTCTTCATCGATTCATTGTTAACTTAACAATGAACTAAAGAGATCAACTAATTTTGATAATCCAATGACAATGACAATGACAATGACAATGACAATGACAATGACAATGACAATGACAATGACAATGACAATGACAATGACAATGACAATGACAATGACAATGACAATGACAATGACAATGACAATGACAATGACAATGACAATGACAATGACAATGACAATGACAATGACAATGACAATGACAATGACAATGACAATGACAATGACAATGACAATGACAATGACAATGACAATGACAATGACAATGACAATGACAATGACAATGACAATGACAATGACAATGACAATGACAATGACAATGACAATGACAATGACAATGACAATGACAATGACAATGACAATGACAATGACAATGACAATGACAATGACAATGACAATGAAGTTCTCTATTCACTCTACTTGTCCTTCACTAACTGTGCGTCCTGCTAGAGTATCCTGTTCTTCATCGAGCGTATAAAAATTAAATGAGAGTGTGTTATGATTCATGTAAAGTTTTTTAATTATACGTTGATAGCTCGTGGAACTGCACGATACGAGTTACAAGTATATTAAAACCAATTGGAAAAAGTTCCACGGGCAATGAGTACATACATGCATATGTGTGTACATATGTGTGCAATAAAGTTGAAGAGTGGCAAAAGAATTGCACTCGAATAATATATATCCCAGAGAGCATCGAGCTCACACGGGTATCCAATTAGATCAGCTGAATGCTTCGCTAACAATTTCCAGTAATTGGAATTACCACTAATTGGTCTAAATTTAATTCAAACTTACATTTTAGTAACGAGCTAATCAATGGTCTTAACTAAATTAAATATGATTTAAATATGAAACAGTTTCAATTAAGAGCATATGGTTAGCCAGTCGATTTTCATTGACGGTCGAATGCATTTCAAATGGAAATTTATCAATTATTAATATTATTATTGCTGGCCAAGCAGAAAGGAATTACGTCTGACTGAAATGCCAATCCAAGCTTGTCATTCAGCAGCATGCGGCTCAATTAGCTCTGCAACTGTTATCGAATTATTGAATAATGCTCAATATATTTCGAAACATTAAGCAGCATGTATAAACCACACGCTGACACATTGCTTTAATGATATAATTTATATATATTTATATATATGAACTACATATTTAATATATTAGCCTTTCATCGAGTCGTTGAGGACAATGGGCATCAATCGATTGTGCTGAAAGTTGGAATTTATTGCAGCTGTTTCCTTTAATCGCGCCACCCCAAAAACGGGGGCCAAAGTTGGGCAAACGGTTGGGCGAAAGTGCGTAATAAATTTTTTTTTATCGCAGCAGCTTCAAAATGATTTCCAAAATATGTGAAAATTAGTATAACATGAGTTTTATTTCCGCTCCTTGTGTTCTAATGAATTATGAATCAACTTTAATTTTACTTTAATCCACAAGGCCATAAATGCCATCAGTTGTGTACCAAATGTTATTGGTCGCTAATGAAAGTTGTGCGCACAATTGCTGCATAAGCGATTTCACATCATATTGATTGAGGGTCAACTAGTAGCTAGTAGTTGGCCAGGCTATTGGGTCAACAAACCATAAAAGACATTAATTACTTTCCCATGCGAAAACTGTCAACGGCATTGGCAATCGACTGACAAATTATTGGCAGGCAGCCACTTCAGCTTGTTTCGAACCACGTCGATTAGTTGCTCTAATATATAAGTGCACAACATAAATACTTGGTCCGATTTATCAGCCAGCATCCATGCTGAACTGAACCAACCAGCTAGAACACCCACTGAGCACATTTTTCCTGGACTAGCCAAAAATTGCTGAGATTACAAATTTACTGTACCCATACTCTTTCAGTGTCCTCAAGCTTATTCAATTACTAACGGTAAGTTTGTGACTAGAGTGGAACGACTCCGCTTATAATGTCCGTTTGGTTACTGCGACAATCGTTCGATGTCTAGGTTGGTCTCTATACAAACTTATATGACTCCGTTTAGTACGTATCCGCTTTTAACTTTGTTTTTTTGATTATTATTTATTCTATTTATTTTTGCTAAAGCAGCAAAAACAATACTTTTTTTATATTAAAAAATTAATGTGTTAAATGGAATTTTTTTTATATTTTATTTTAAGACAGAAAAAACATGTTTTTTTTTACCTTTCGGGTTTAGCGTCCTACGGGTATAACGTATAATCGTTAGTACTTTTAGCGTCGTTATAGCCGAATTCTACTGTACTTCGCTTAACTTTAATGTGTTTCCGATTAGGGTCAACATTTGCAGAGCTTTAAAAATTTTTCGAAAAAAAACGATATATATCAGATATATATTTCTAGTACAAAAAGACGGGCATTTATCCCAAAGATAAAATTTTTTTTATTAAAAATTAAAAATTTATAAAAAACAAGTTAAAAAATATCAATTCCAGTCTTGACACATTGCATTCGATTAAAGTGGTCTATTGTAAAGCCCGCCCTAGGGGCACTAGAGAAGAATTCACTTTGTATTGACGACAGCCTCAGATGATATATGGGCAATATAGATGATCTTCTTAAGGAACATATGTATGTAATAGAAAATATAAGCTACATCGTTTGTTCCATTGCATAGCAAACATCGTGTGCCTTTAAAATGATGTACGTAATTACATAATCCATTTCTTAAGTGCATCTAATGAATGGTATTGATTTTTAAAGGAGACACGTGTTTGTAAATTAAGCTGTCGCCTGGAAAGACATGAAGAAAGAAATATGAAATTCAATTCGAATGTTTTTGATCGCAAAATATTTACAGACTTAATACGTTGTGTGTGAGGCAAGTAAAGATTAAATCGTCTATGTAATGCACACTTCATTAAGCCCCAAAGGCAACTGAGTTCTGACCTGAGCTCTGTTCACTGTTCACTGTTCTACGTGCTTTGCGCACGTCTATGCTCTAATTTCAATTTAAGTCCGCTCCGGGGCTAAGCGGACAGCAAAAACTACTACGACTCAATCGCTTGGCTCTTTGCACCTTTTTTCTTATGCACTTGCTTTCGATTATGACTTTGACTGGGGCTAAACAATCTGACTGGCACTGTCCCTCTCTCTCTCTCTCTCTCTCTCTCTCTCTCTCACTCTCTCTTGCTGTCTGAGCTACCTGGCTTGATATTACTTTCCAACTACCTAGTTTTATGTAGTAGAGTCTTGTCGCTCGAACTACTTTTGGTTTAAGTGAAATGATTTTCCTTCCGGTTCTGCAACACTCTAGCCATGTAGATGCTATGTAAATATTTAAGTCCTTTTTTTTTTTTTTTTTTTTTTGCTTGCTGGCGCAGACAATGAGAAAACTATGAAACTTGCGTGCTTTTTTTTCTCCCCCTATTCTACTGACAGTGCAAATAATGCGAGTGCCCTGAAGCGTGTAAATGATGGCATGGACACGGACACGAGCTGAGACTGAGACTGAGACTGAGACTGAGACGGGGGCGTTCAACTTGCTGATGATGCATTGGTGTGTATTGTGTTATATTCACAGTCTAAGCTACGTCCCGTCCCCCTGTAATATCTAGAGTAGTGTGCCATTGTCGAAAAACTTTCAATTGCCAAATCGATTGTGTGGTTTCTGGTTGGCTATTCAAATATTGTCAGTCACAAATGTAAAGTACATACCGGAATTAATGTAGACTGAGTTGCATCATCCAATCATGATGGGAGGGGTAGAAAAAAAATTTTTTTTTTGTGATAAACGAAAATTGGATGTAAAATTTTGATAATACAGGCCAAAATATTTAAATTTCAATTATCCTGTTTAGTGACATGAAGTGAGTCCGTTGCGACTTTTTCTTGATTTTTCACCTTACGCAAAGCTTCCTCCTGTTCTAATATAGCTTTCAATTCAGAATCCGATGCAATTTTATCATATGGTTTAATATTGGATGTAGGTATGCCACCTAAAGCGAGCAGTGTTGCGCGTGGTTGCACCAGCTCATAAAACATTTCGGCCAACATTTTGAAGAGCTTCTCGGCATGCAGTGCGGACATAACCCGTTGAAGAAAATCGGTCAGTTGTTTTGGTAGAGCAGTTAGCTGTAGAGCATTATCAATGACATGTATGTTGGGTCGGATGTTTGGAAATAGTTCACAAAATACATTGAGCTGCTTGCAGAGCAGTCCCACAGATAAAATAAACTCATTGCGATCATCGAATATGTAGCATTCGAGACGGCATCGTACATCGATCACAGATGACGCTGCATTCCATTTGGTCTCTGTGCGGACAAACATTTGCATTTCCAATAGATCGACCAGACGGAAGAAGCGCATCAGCTGTCGGTTTTGTGGTATGGGCCGTGCATTGATCTTGTCGACCAGTTTAGCCAAGTTCTCAAATGCCTGTTTGGCGCTTAAGCGTTTTAGCTTGTTTTTCAGATGGTCGCGAGCACGTTTGGAGTAATTGTCTGGCATCCTTAATGGCTCCAGAATCCGTTCGAATTCCGATGATTTGGCAGTCAGGATTGTCTGTGACGATTCAAATCTTGTAGTCGACTCTTCGGGGGTTATACAAATTTCTCCAGCGGACTCGTGCAGTGGATGTGGCTTAAATAAAACTCGAGCAGAATAGTTCACAGCATTCGCTGGTTTCTTCTGCCGGGCAATTCGTGGATTCTTGGGTTCATCAATTGGTGGTACTCGACGCCTTGAGTTGGGACTTGGATTGCCAACCCATTGGCGTTCGCGAAGCGCCAGCCTCGCCTTGTCGATTTCAGTCATAAAGATCCTACGCTTGCGTGCGTTCAATTTACCGCTACCAGTGCCGTCATCGTGTAGAGGTATATCCATTCTTGTTGGTGATGGTACAGGTGCTCTAGCGGAAAGTTTACCTTGATTGTCAATATCGTTTTGTTCGTCCTCGTTATTTTGCTTGCTAGCCTCGGGCGACATCTGAAAGTCTTTTATGGACATTAGACTATCGAATTCATCCTGCATTTCCATGTCGGTTGTCATACTTTCATCTTGACCTGTTGATGAAATGAAGCTCCTTGAGTTGCGAATTCCATTATCGTTAAATTCATTAATCAGGCCTGAACAGGCTACGTCGCCTGGGGCCGAATCAGAATGGCGATCATAGAAAATATCCTTAGATAAGATCCCTTTTGGAGTTTTAAATCCTAAATCGCTGCTACCGATGGAAATATTTGAGTTCAGGTGCGTCGGTACACCGATTATGGTCTGGGAACTTTCACTATCGGTCAACATCACCGAATCACGCGGCGCTTCGACTATAATAATGGAACCATTCTCTTCGACAGATCTACATGTTAAATTGCTGCTGCGTTGCGTTAGCGGTATATCCGATTGAGGATTCATCAAAGTTCTTAGCTCACTCTCCTCCTTATATTTCATATTGCACTGTTTGCTATCATACAATGGGCGTTGATGACGGTTTGGTATTACATTCGAATAGGTACGATTCTTTAATAGGTTGCGCCTCTCGTTTTGACTGAACGAATTGGAATGGCTCTCGGTAGAGCTCTCCTTTTCCATATTATCGATTGAATTGGAATAACTACGTCCCACCGACTGCGAACGAGTTTTAGGAACATTCATCCCCGATGAGGCCCTATCGCTGCAATCATTTCTCATCACCGATTGATTTTTGGTAACATGCATCATACTGCATAACTTTCCCGCCGAGGCCCTGTCGCTGCAGTCGTTTCTCCTCGCTGGACGACTTCCAGTCAATGCCTTAACGCTGACGGCTATCGGTGAGGCCGATTGGCTTCGAGCTGATACTTTTGGCTTATGATCACATTTTCCAATCGCTGCCGCGAATTGCTGGTCGAAACGTGGATCATCGTCATCAGATTCGGGTAATGCATTAGCATTATTATTGTTCCCATCGATATAGCCGGCTGAGTTAGTATGAAACTCTGTATGGACCCTATGAACTCCTCCAGTATTTAGTTCCGAGTGCGAGGACTGAGTTTGATCATTGTGATTGTCTCCGGTCATCTGGAGCTGAGTACATACTTTCCCTCGCTTTTTCAGCATCGCATTACACTTATCTGTCTGATCGAGTTGTGGGGTATTCAATTTGATAAGTGTTCTCGACTTGGGCAATGCCTTTTCCTTTCGAAGTTTCAATTCGGTGTTAGCTTTTATAATCACTTTCGTTCGATTGACATTCATCTGCCTTGGCTTCATCGAATGATCGATGTCCGTAGTGTCGTCGACCATAGGCAAGTGATTTATTGCCGTGACATTATTTTGCATCACGGAAGCTGAACGTGGTCGCTGCACCTCACTTGCCACCGGAGCCGGTGCACTCTTTGCGGCTTTGCAGCTCTTCTTCTTTTTTATTTCTTCTGGCTGTTTGCGAGGCCTCCATTGACGCAAGTACAGTGTTAACTCGTTTCCCGCATAGATGGTTTTAGTGGGCTTGGTTATACAGCATTTCACTATTTCAAAAATACGATTCCGTAAGTCGGTTTTCTTGAAAACATCCACCAGTGGAATATAGATGGTGCAGTAGATTATACTATAGTTATCGGGTCTATGAGTATAGACAATCAAGTCTTTTTCATCGGTCGTTATAATCGTGGCGCCGAGATGTCGTTCACAGTCAATTACATAACCATGCATGATATATTTCCCCGATAGTTCATCGTCTGGCATTAACAGAAGTAGTACATTATCCAGCCTTATAATGTTGAACATCTTTTGCACGACACTATCGGCATTTAGTTCCGAATCGGCACAAAGTTCTAGATTCGGTCGTACGAAACGCTTTGTAATCTCAAATGGACGAACATTGATAACTTTGGTTATATAACGACCGGGAAACGTAATAGTGGCGATTCTATCAAGTATTCCTGTATTGGACGATATTACGCTTGGATTACATCCAGTCGCTGGTGTTTCGTTATAGATGCTTCCCAAAATTTCCTCAACTTCCGGTTGACCTTTCATTTGTGTTTTTCGTCGGCTTTCCAGCTTTTTGCACTTCACATGTTCACCTTCCGCACTCATGGTGTTATAATGTAATGTACTTTCTATATAGCCGAAAGAAAACGTAAAAAAAAAACTAAAAAGAAATGAAAGTTTCCAAGATGTTTTAATTTTTTTTTTGTTTTGGGAATCGAAAAATTTTGGAAAAATAAAATTCGTCCGACTCGTGTCAGTAACAAGTTAAAATGTGATGTGAAAATATTTCTCGCTCGCTTTTATAGCAGCCTGAGCGATGTCAAAATCATGGCTTGCTTTATAGGAATATGTTTTTATTTGGAATAATTTATTTGCTTGATATGAAATCGAAATCGAAATAGAAATAGAAATAGAAATAGTTTGGTTAACACAACAAGTACACACAGTAAACAATTAACACATAGTAAATTTCTATGCGATTAATATTATTTGTTTCGCTTGCATCTATTGCTGTGGAACTATCGAATATCATAACTATCGATTGGAGCTCCGTTTGACAGTTTAGTTATATTCCGTATATCAGATATGTGGTAGTAGTCGTATTGTCTACAGTTCTATATTTTTGGGAATCCGGCTGCCAGCTGCGAAATGGAAGCACGTCGTCTGGAGCGACAGCGTCGCGACTCGGCCAAGAGCACAGCCGTCGACAAATTGCCATCGACACAGGACGAGGAATTCCACTTGCGGCTCATCGATCTATATGGCAAATATCCGTGCCTGTGGAAAACAACGATTAGTGATTATGAGAATGCGGAACTGAAGCGTCAGGCCTGGCAAGAGATTAGCAACCAGCTGGGCGCTCATCTCTCGCCCTCGTTCGTGCGCAGTCGCATTAGCAGCATGCGGTATCGTTTGAACGTCTATAAGCTGCAAATGATCGAGTACAAGATGAGTCCGGCCAGTGGCAAGCAGCCGGAGAAACTCTACTATATCGATAGATTTCATTTTCTCGAAGAGGCCAACACCATGCCGACGTCCAGCGAGAAGGAGCAATCGGAGAGCGAACAGGCACAGGACAAAAAGAAGCTCAAGAGTCAAAAGTCCAGCATTGCGAACATGTTCAAGCAACGCGTGCAGCAGCAGCAGCAGCAGCAGCAGCAGCCGACGGAAAAGCTACCGAGCGTGCTGCAACGGCTAAGCCAGAGCGATCGACCCAGCGGCGGAGTCAAGGAGCTGGTTGAGAGCACCTTGGATGACTATTCTGATTTCAGCATTGCCAGCATTGTGAGGCATCGCGCATCGCCGCAGTCACAGCTGGCGAAGAGCAGGACACGCCATCTGGCTGAAACTCGATTGAGTGAGCTGCGCAAGCAAGCCGTTGGCGATCAATTGCACGCATCAACTTCAAAGCCGCCTCACTTGGTGCCGTCTGCAAATCCGGACATTGACAATATGCTCAAGAAGCGCATGCATCGCTTGGGCATGGCCGAGTTGGGCAAGGAGTCGCCCACTGACAGCTTTGATAGCTTCAATGACTATCGCAGCTCTCTGATCAATATACCCAGCGTGGTCAAGAAGCGAATGCGTCAACAGCTGCAGATCGGTCTAACCCGCGGCTGGGATGAAGATAGAAGCCACAGCCCTAGGCTGCAGTCCCAGATGAGTGTAATGCCATCAGCGCCGCCTCTACGCGCCATGCCCGGCGACTCAGTGTCAAAGACCAAAGTGGCCAAACAGATGCGCCCGGTGCAGTCAGCTCATGCCACCGATGAACAGCAATCCGACGAGGAGGACTTCTATCGTCTACATTGGTCACTGCGCCAGCAGCAACGCTCTCGTCGCGCAGCCGGTAGATCATCCAATCGCGATCTAATGCCACAGCCGGTGCCGCCTCTACTGCTTGGCCATGGCACTACCTCCAGCAGCAACATGGAGAGCGTAACCGATCATCAGCTACAGTTGGGCAATGAGTAGTGCTACACAAGACAATACAGCCCCACTAACTACACCATCACATCATTATCACCTTTAGTTATTATAAATTTGCAACTATGATTACCAGTACCAATCGTTCCAGTAAGCTCAAATGAGATTATACTACCAAAACATAACCGTTCGGAATAGCAAACCCAATTAAATAAATATAGAAATTAGCAAAGCACATATATCTGTTTTCGTTTGAAATGAAGACTTAATTAGTGCTAAGCTCAAGTATTGCTTAGAGTTAGGTGTAACTTGATCAGGGCTTAAGCTCGCTAAGATACGAATATTCATGTGTCTGCGAAGTCTCCTTCTGCCATTTTCAAAAAATCATTATAACCTGCATTCCCATTTTCAATGGGTTCAGGTTATAAAAAAAAAAAAAAAAAACCAAAGTATATCATAATTCAGTACGTATATGTATATATAATTTGTTCTTCAAACAGCATGCAAACTATATATTGCATAATATTTATAGTATTATTCACTCAACTACCTTGATTAACTGGCTAGATGCGATGCAAGAGTTGTGATTCTGTGTCTCTTCATATTGTTGATTCTGGCCATGGGCCAATGTTAGCCAAAATTTTTACTCTTTAAACAGGCGCAAATTTTGTTCAATCGAAATGCGTGTATTTTTTTTTTTTCAATTTGCCCTCTGTCTCTCTCTCTCTCTGTGTATCGTTCTCTCTCTCTCTCTCTCTCTTTCGTTGTGTAATTTGGGATTCCCTCTTTGTTACAATAACTGACGTTACGCTCTGGCGCTGGCTGCCATTTGCTGTCTTTGTTGCACGCATAAATTGGCAAAATTTTAATTTTCCACTAGATTTGCGTGGATTTTTGGCTCATGTTATGTTTGCTCTGTGCCCTTTACAGTTTTGCTTTGATTTTTGTGTGTGTATGTGTGTGTGTGTGGGTGGGTGGCAGTTGTCTCTCTCACTCTCTCTTGTGGCTCTCTCTCTCTCCATCTCTCTCTGTCTCTGTTTATGTAGAATTTGTTGTTTATCGAATATCTCTGTTATTTCTTTAGTGATTTTCATTTCCCTATGCATTATGTTGCAAGTTGTGCTTCATTTGAATTCGCTTGAATCCGCTTCATTCTCGACTTGCTTCTGGCGCAACGTGGCGTATGATGAATATTCATAAGTTCTTCTTCTACGCCTTCGGGGAATTGTTGGTCAAACGAGCTGCCATTGTGTTCTGTATGAATGACGTGAGACGGCAACCGCAAGTTGATTGAACCAAATCGCCATTATATCGTCTCGTGTTTATTTGCATTTGATGCTGGCATTCAGTGCCATTAGCCCTGGCCCTGGTCGATGCGAACTATTATGAGAATTGCAGTGAAAGAGTCTGAAGAGTTGGCAAATTTTGTTGTATCTTATTCTTAATTTAAGCCGACGACGTGCTCATTCGCGCTTTGATTAATTTCAATGCCAAATGAAATGGAAAGACTGCTGCTCTCTCTCTCTCTCTCTCTCTCTCTCAACTCGGTCATGATTTATGAATGAGATAAAAAGTCTCAATGGCAAAACTTTTGTCGCCGCCTCCTGCCAGCCCGTCGCCGTTGCCATTGTCGTTGAATTATTTTTAGCCCAGACTGAAGGGGATGTGTGGCATCAGTTCGAAGTTGTTGGGGGAAGCTGCTGGATTGGGTTGGGCACAATAAATTACAGTTGACGCTGGAAAATGATGACGCCCAGCCAAATGTTAAATGGGCTCATTAGAAGCGGCAAAATCAAATCAAATTGCCACCAAGCGAAGCCAGTTGCAAATGTGGCGCCATATTGAGCCTATGGCTCAACAGATTTACATTTCAAGCTGCATAAGATGGCGCGCTCTATGTGTGTGTGTGTGTGTGTGTGTGTGTGTGTGTGTGTGTGTGTGTAACGGGGAATAATGCTTTGATAACCGAGAAGATGAAGGCTAATTATACTTAATATGCAACTCAACAATTTGTAGGCCAATTTGTCAGCCAGTTAATTGGTAGTTCAATGTGTGTGTGTGTTCTCTTTTTTTTTTTTTTTGCTAGGCTAATATTGTAGTATGTGTGTATTGGTAATATGTATTGGCTATAGTATTGTATTGTAGTTGTGGTAGTATTGTTTAGGTTAACTTAGTTGCGGTCTAGCACGCGTAGCTGCTCCTCAACACACTCGCGACATGCCTCATCCAATTCGGTGGCTTGAATATATTTTTGAACGCCATTGAATTCTTTTTTGAGTGCTGCAAATGAGCTGGAATAGAGCATTTTATCTTTGATCTTGGCCTGCATGGGACACCAGAGCATTAGGAAAAGTTTCTCTTTCAGGCAAGTGGACGATGCGCCCTGGCATTGATGATGATAGGCATAATCATAGACAGCATAACGGCACTCTTCCGGTCCGCCACGACGTAAATCGGCAAGGAAATCATCGTAGCCGGCATTGCGTCGTCCAACCACATCGACAATAATTTGACGCTCCTGCTTGATGGAGAAGATGACATAGCGATGCTGTTTTAGCTTGCGTATCTCCTCAAAAATTGCCTTGCAATCGGTGGAAACATCAATGCCGGAAGCCATTTTATTGTATTGCTGCTGTTTGCTGCACACGGTATACGGTAAACGGAGCATGGAATACGGAATACGGAATACGGAATACGGAATACGGAATAGCGCTTCAATAATATATTGTCAAGTATTGTGCTCCGCACGCTGCACTCAACTCACCTGTTACGAAAGTACTGAAGAAATATGAAATGCTTTATTTGAAATTTGTTTGGTTTACACAAAATTCGATGAAATTTCGACGTCTAGCTTCGATTCCATTGCTACCGGGAATGACAGTCACAACAAGTCGACCAGAGCCAGCTGAGTGTTTGTGTTTATGTGTGACTGTCATTTGAGAAGTCTACTTGTGATGAGCTGTACTCAAATGCCAGCTAACAAAATATGGACAAAGGCCAATAATCAAAACAGACACAAGTTTGTTTAGACAATAAGCTTGAGGGGTAGTGCTTAGTGCTTAGTAATCATATTGTATACCCTGTAAGTTTGCTAAATTGTTGGGTTGTTGGTCATATTAGCTGAAGGCATGAGCGCTATTCAGTTGAAGGTGCAGAAAGACTCGGAGCTCATTTGGGGTACAGGGTATCTCCTGAGTGATGCAAATAGATATTTATTTATTTTTTTTTCATTTTCTCACAGTGAAAGTAAATTTTATAGTTGGGCATATTCAGCTAAAGGTTTAGCGATGATCCATTCTATATAATTTAATTTCAGTAAGATAAGCAAAATCAATTCTCTTGAAGAGCTCTCACGGCCATTTCCGTTGAACACGTGTTCTGAAGATCATATAGGGTATTATATTTATATACATAATATAGGATATTTTCTAACTGCTTAAGCTCATATATCTATAATCTATTATTTATAATAATTATTTCTGCAACATAAGCTGAGCCTATTCTATTGACTATGAGAGCTCTTCAGTTGAAAGAATGGATAATGGATAATGATGGAATATAAATAATATTGTATAATAAAGTCATATTAATGAGTATCTTCTATTCTATTCTATTGACTATGAGAGCTCTTCAGTTGAAGGAATGGATAAAATAGAGTATCTTCTAGTCGCGCATATTCAGCTGAAAATCATACAATAATACATTGTATATAAGATATTTTGAGCAATATTAACTGAGTCTATTTTATAGACTAAAAGAGCTCCTCAGTTGAAGAAATGGATAAGTATAAGTCTCTTGTTTTGAAGACCATAATATAGGGTATTTTCTAGTTGTGCATATTCAGCTTACATTCTATGTAAGTTAATTTCTGAAAGACAAACTCTCTCGTATTTTCTTCTAACTCACATTGAAACTTGCACGAATGCCAGAGTATGTGCTAGTTGAGCATACCCAAAGCTGAAGTATACTTAAACGCAGCTGGTTACAATATAAACGTTATCTCATCGAATACGCTCGAATCAAGCTATTGACTAAATTGATGCGAATAAAGTAAAGAATGAAGCGCATTGAAATGTATGAACAAACAAGTGCTAAAGCTACATACATATATATGTACATCTATGTATATATGCATATGCCCATGGCTGTAACAAGGATGTCGAGTTTAGTAAATTCCGGTTTTGAGGCGCCCAAAACTGTTGTCGGCAATAAAATGCTTCATTTGGCTAACAGCTTGCTGGCGGTCGCGGATGCAGAGACAACAGCCAGAGCAGCCAGAGCATCCAGAGCATCATCTGCACTTGCTGATGTTGACGCAGCCAATTGTTCTGTACGAGCTGATGTGAGGGAGATAGAGAGGGGAGGGTGAGAGGGGAGATAGAGGAAGCGGCATGCATGCATGCGTGCGTACATGCATGTTACGCATGTCATGGCGTTTATGTGGGTGGCTCTAGATGGCTGAATGACTCTGGATAGCGTTGCGTGGAAGTGACAAGTAAACAAGCGAGCAGGAGGAGCAGGAGGAGCAGGAGGAGGAGTAGCAGGAGGAGTAGCAGGAGGAGTAGCAGGAGCAGGAGGAGAAGAGAGCGCTCAGCTTGGCGTTTGGCTTGGCATTTCAGTGCAACACGGTCTCAGTTGATATGCAAGTTTTTGGCTAGATAACGTATGCATTGAGCACATATGATAGCTGCCAATGCTGCTCTGCTGCCAGCTGGGGTCAATTGGCTGGCCAAGGCCAAGCAATATTCGGCAAGTTGAGCACAAACATTTGCAGCAGCAGCAACAAATTTGATTGGCTTCTGCAAGATAATATCTATACGAAACAAGCTACGTGTCTGCATGAGCTGATATGTAATGTAATATTCAATTAAAACTGTTGTCTGCCACCGATATTAGGTAATCGCATGACAATGTGTGTATATGTATCATGTACGATATGAAGTGAGCATATTGGTTTGACTTGCTAACCTTCTTCACCTGCTGCTTTGTTCCTCTCTTTTGCTGTGCGACCTTATGGGAGTGTGCACCGTTGCGCCGCTCTAAAAGCTAGAGACTTCAAATTCGTTAGATATATACTCTGTGATATACTCGCCTAATAAACTGTCCCCAAACGCTCACTGGGAGAGGGGCACAATGAACAATTTCTAGTATCTCAGTAATCAGAGTTAAAATTTTGAGTATTTTATTCATTAATGTGTATTCTGCTGGTATCCCAGTAATCAGAGTTGAAATTTTGAATATTCTATACATTAATGAGTATTCTGCAGTCGGTAGCGCCCGTCTGTAATGTTCTTAGTCTTTTCATTTTGCATTTATTTTAGACCAATCAAACTTCAAAAGCACATGTCGTATATCAAATGCTTGCCAATAATGTGTACAAGTGCATTTTACTGTAGATCTCTGAGACGAGAGCGTGTCATAACAAGTTCACATCAGGCAACTCCTGAACATGTAGATATTACGTAGACGTAATGTTGCATGGCAGCCAAGGGAATAGAGCAAAAGTTTGCCGTAAAACTTGAGCTGCTGGGAAATGAATGCATGGGCAAGTTCTTGGCCAAAAATTGCAATGAAATGCAGGCAACAATTGCTGTTAGTCGCGTATGCCTGACTACGAGTTACTCAGCATTAATTCCTTTATTATAGCAAATTTTGGAATTTTATATAAATAAATAAATATATTCTAATGCCCACAAAAAAAAAAATCTATGCAAATGTTTTCTATATAAAGTTTCATTCAGATTTCTGCTCTACACATATATATTACGTATACGTAAATGTAGCTCATATAGAGCTTTTTATCACCCAGTTAACAAGTTGTAAATAAAAATTTACATTTGCAGCACAAAAGCAACGCCAGGTAATCAGATATTATATTAAGCCTTAATTGCTTCCTGTTGCCTGGTTTTTCGTTTGATTTTTTCATTTTCCATTTTTTTTTTTTTCGTTTGTTTTGTTTTTGATTTAAAATGTCAATTAAGGTAAGCTGGAATTAAATATTTCCGCTGCATTTACTTGTTATCCTGTTGAAATTCAATATGTTTGCCTTTCTCATGCATATTTAAGCAATTTCTATGCCTTCTCTTTGCTGCGTTGTTTGTAATCAACATGCGTGGCTCCACGCTCCGTATGCCATTAACAGCCACACCAATTTGCTGGCAGTGCCAATGCGAAATTTGAGCTGCTCCGTGGGCGTAACGCAACAGCCATGTGTGGGCCGTAAATTAAATACAAAGTTAAGTAGAATACACTCGAGGCAGCAGAGAGCGCACGCGAGACAGAATGAAAATCCAAATGACACTGATTTGCTACACTTATGCAGTCGACGCGACAATGCGCTGTAAACGATGATGAAAATATTTTAAAATATAATTTACAATAATAAACAACATTAATTGTAAGTTCGTAAAATGCTTAAATCATTTAGTTTAGCTTTGAGAATTTTTATTTTCTTATAAAAAAAATATTTATTTTTTTTATTCAATTTTAAAATATTTAAATTGTACATATATGTTAATATATTGTTTTCCTTCCATTTTTAACAGTCTCACATTTTTGTATTATTCATTAAGAAATTGTTAATTTAATAAACATATCTTTTATTTTATTTTATTTTTTTTTAATATATTTTTGTATTCAATTTTTTAAATATTTAAATTTTTCATACTTTTTAATATTTAAATTTTTTATATATATTTTAAAATATATTTTTGCTTCTATTTTTAAATCGTCTCAAATTTTGTATAATTAATTTTTAAAAATTGTTATTTAATGCAGCCGAACCAAGAAAAATATTTAATTAATTTTATTATTTAAATTATTTTATTTTTTAGTTTTATTTCTTATTCAATTTTATCATTTTGAAAATATTTATTAAACTCATTGAAAATTGCTCAAAAATTAAAATATTTCTATATAAAAATTTCAAGAATATTAATTTGCGCAAAATATATAAATATAATTTCTATTTTTAAGACGTCTCTTAAAATATATATATGTTTTTTTTTTTATAATTGGTTAAGAAATGTGAAATTGAATGACACTTCATAAAAAAAATGTATTTATATTTAATTTGATTATTTTCAAAATAATATTTATGCCCATTGAGAATTTCTTACACATGTTTACATGTTTACAAATATCAAATTTCATATATTTTAATACATGGCACAAAAATATAATTTCTATTTCAAACAACTTTTATAAAAATAAAAATTCCCTTTGATCTGTGCACAACATTTGGGCGGAAATAAGACTTGGTCTCTGCTTTTGTCATAGATTTTAATGATAACAAAACATTTTTATGGCTACAGGGCAAACAATATGAACAATGACAAAGAAAGGAGATAATGCGTTCAAATTGTTGACGGTTCGGCTAAATTATGTTCTGTAAAAAAAAAAAAAGGAAGAAGAAATTTGATTTTTGATATAAGAGATTTTTACAGTTTGCTGTTGTAAGTATACTTAGATGACTTTTAAACTAAATGAATGTTTGCTTGTCAAATATATGCATATATAATCGCTATGTTTATAGGGCATCTATAGGCCCATCATTCGGGCGTGTCAAACCGAACAAGTTATGGGCATTAAAGACCGCGAGCTGCTAAGTCGCCCTGCGGCCAATGTTCTGGGGAGATTTCGTTTTTATTACGCGTAAATGAAAGACATTTGTTGTTGCTGTAGAATTTCGGCGGTTTGGGTTTGGTGTTGGGGGTGTGGTTGGGGTTGGGGTTGGGGTTGGGGTTGGGGTTATGGGATGCGTGTATTCAAAGTCAGTAATGAGGCTGGATTGTGGGCCCCAGTGTGCCGCCTGCAGTGAGAGCTGCGTGCGATTTAAATCGCTTTTGCGTCGCATCACTCTCGACCCGATAGACCGGACTGTGGTTGTGCTCGAATCTTAAATGCTTGTGATTAACAAGTAATCGAAACATTCATAAGCACCATAGGCAGCAGGCCGACAGATAGACAGACATAGAGAGAGAGAGAGAAAGAGAGAGAGAGAGAGAGAGAGAGTGGGTGACGCAGTTTGGCTCGATGTTCGCGTCTTGTTCTACTGTTTGCTGAATTTTCAATTAATTATACTGGCATTATTATTCATGCGCCTTGATGCTAATGAACTTGGGCCCAGAACGGCATGGCCAGTTGGCTGCCTTTAAGGTCAAAGTTCAGGCAACAGTTTAATTGATTTGAGATGATTTGTTTTAAACAAAAGCAAACAGCAAATATATACATATATACATAATAACAAAACAATATAAATTCTATTTGCTTTTGGGCATTTCAATTCAATTTGCTTCTACCTCACTCACTCTCTCTCTCTGTGTGTGTGTATGTTTGCTCGCTCACACACACTTGAATGGGCAAACACGACTTGAAATTAGTTTTTGTAATTAAATTCAAATAATTGCAAATTGTGCAGACGCCTGTGAATGGCCGTAATTGTATGAAAATGCCCAATTGCCAATTTGCTGTGCACCTTTATGGCTGCTAATGAAAGTCAAACACGGCTGGCCAAGCATATAGAAATCTCAGCCATTGCGCATTCATTTATCCTACATATCAATGCCATAGCATTCATTCATCATTTGATTCACATCCATATTCGCACTGGCTCGTTCACTTATAAAGCGCTTTTGACACTTTGGGCAACATTTTATAAATGTCATCGGGCTTGTCATTGTCATTGTTATTGTCATTGCTATTGTCGATGTGCAGCTGCAGCCGTTGCTGCAAATGGTCAACTGCAACGCCAGCGGGCACGTTGTAAAGCCCTGTCCTGACCCCTGACCCCTGACCCTGCTCCTGCTCCTGCTTCTGCTTCTGCTCCCTTGCCTGCCAGACAAAAGAAAATAGAAAGCGAGTCTAACGTTAGTTTTTCTTTTGATACCTTGAAAAGTCTCAGCGACGACAACGACAACGACAACGACGACTTAGTCGTTGAAAACTTTATGCTACAGCTAAATAAAAGAGCAAAAGTTTGCCGTAAAAGTTGAGCTCATGGCAAATGACACCTGGGCATGTTCTTCTGCAAGGATTGCAATGAAAAGCTGAATAAATTGCAGCTGAAAGGGTATGACTGACTACAAGCTACTCAGTAGAGTCTACTACTATATATGTATATACAATTCCCATTACCTTTTCGCTATAGTCTACCAAATGGACATGGCAAACGAATTGGAATTAATTCGAATGGATTCATTCATTCATTCATCATTAACACGAGCTAATGTGCTCGGCTGTCTGTTGCATTTGCTTGTCTGAAATTAATATGCCCCATTAAGTCATTTACAATGCATTTCGTGCATAAAAAATTACTCAAAGGGTAGAGTTTGCAATGGGCCGGAATACACAATGCACACACACAGACACACACACACACACACAGACAGAGACACATACACATTGTGTGTGTATTCGTGCATGTAATGGGTGCAATGGGGTGCCATAGTGCAGGTAAATTTACTTACTTGTTGCCACTTTACAACACTTTTCTACGGTTATTTGTTGACAGTGTTGCCATCTCTGTCTATCTGCATCTCTCTATCTTTGTCTCTCTCTCTCTCTCTCTCTCTCTGTCTCTGTCTCTGTCTCTGTCTTTTCAAGCCATTGTCACCATCGCCTGGCTCTGTGGCAAGATGGTAATTAATGCCTGCGGTGTTCGGCTTGCCGTGAGAAAATGCTTTACACCAACAACAACGATACGACTACGGCTACGGCTACGGCTACGGCTACAACAACAAGATGATTTTAAGTGCATTGCAAATGGTTGCAAAAGTCCACAATAAAGCTGTGCAAATATATATATATATATATGAAACTTAAAAAAAAAGGGTCGAATGGGATATTTAAGTGAAAGGATTGATTCCAATGTGTTGAAAGTGTGTGTGTGTGTGTGTGAAAGAGAAGAGAGTGATAGAGACGGAGAAAGGGATGAGGAAAAAGAGCAAAGGTGAAAGACAGAAAGAGCAACAGCAGAGAGAAAGAAAGAGAGAGAGAGAGAGAGAATTAGATAGGGGGCTAGGGAGAAATTTAAAGAATGAGGGAAATATAGAGCATGAATGAAAGTAAGAGTGCAATTGAGAGAAAAAGTAAAAGAGAAGGCGGAGTGATAGAAAGTACAGATAAAAAGAGAAAAAGTGAATAAATGAGCGAAAGAGAGAGAGAGAGAGAACGATTGCGAGAGAGTGTGAGAGAGTGGAGAGAGAGAGAGAGAGAGAGAGAGAGAGAGAGAGAGAGAGAGAGATGTAGAGCAAGAATGAAGAAAAGACTGCAATTGAGAGAAAGAACATGATACAAGGAGAAAGCGATAGAAGAAAAAAAAGAGGGAGATGAGACAGATAGAGAGAGTTAGAGAAAGAGAGCTCAAAATATAATAAAGAGGATACCAGACAAAGCAAGAGAGTGAGATAGAGGGACCAAAAAAAAAGGGGGAGAGAGAGAGAGAGAGAGAGTGGAAGAGAGAAAGAAAGAGAGAATGCATAAAAGTGAGACCGAAAGAAGTATAAAGAGCGAAAGAGAGAAAGGGGGAGAGGGAGAAAGAAACATAGAAAGAAAGAATGCATGAAAAGGACACTGAAAGAGGTAGAGAGCGAGAAAAAGAGGGAGATAGAAAGAGCGAAAGCATGAAAGGGAGACCGAGAGTGGTAGATAGAGAGAGAGAGAGAGAGAGAGGGAAATATACAGGATGACATATAGAACGAGAAAAAAAAAGAGACTGCAATTGAAAGAAAGAGAAGGAGAGAGTGATACAAAGATAAAGAGAGAGAAAAGTCAATTATATAGAGAGAGTATTATAAAGATATTTGTTCTTTGAGTTAATTTATGAATTTATTAACTTATTCTTGTTTAATTTAATAAATTAAAAATGATTCCATTTGACTTAAAATAAAATATTGTATTGTATTGTTTTATGAATAACATAAATATTTTGTAACCAGCAGATATATATGACATTAACTGACATCGTTTGAAATTGAATATTGAATTCAGCATTTCAAATACTTTATGAATGCATGAATCACATTTCATTCACTCACTCATTACACATGCTTTACTCTATTCCACTTGCTTACTCCACATTCGATTGATTATAAAAATATATTGTGATTGTACGCATAATTTAAAATGCTGTAATTAATTATTGTTAAGCTATGCTTAAGCCTCGGCACTCCAACTTTGATAAATGAATGGCCCTTTAATTGCATTCACCTGGGCAAATTTGATATTACAGATCAAAGTGAATAAATTATGAGCGCTGCTCATGATTTACCCAAAGTAATTGCCAGCGCATGCCAATGGAGGAGACGTAAAGGTCTTCGGTCGTATGTTGGTGGGTTGAGCTTATAAACGCCTAAGGCGCGATGCGAAAAATGCGTGATAAATTTCGATTTGCACTTGCGTGACACACACACACACACGCGCAATTTAATTCAGCCCAGCATAGCACCTGCCATCCGCCATCCGCCATCAACCATCCACCATCCGCCATCTGCCATCCGCCATCTGCCATCTGAGTCGTCTACTGTCTGAGTTGCGCCCCTTTGTCAATTTTTCTTCTGTGTCAAAGCGGCTTCCGTTTCCGTGCCACATAAACGTAAGTGTAATCGAAACAATGCCAACAACAATGCCATCGCGATGATCACTGCACATTCCGTGACAACAACTCAGCTCGATGGGGGCTAATGAAGGGCTCACGCACCTTTAAGCCTTAACTGCGTCTGAGTGATTTTCGACTTAAAGCAGTCACAGTGACTGATAAAAGTATCCAGCACAATTGCATGCAGCTTTGGCATAGGCAATTTAGTTGTCTACCTGATATTAACTTTGCTTTTAATTGCTTTTCGTTGCAGTTTAGCATACAGATGCCAGCTAATAATTATTCTGGCCAACTCTCACACTCTCTCTGCCTCACTCTCTCTCTCTCTGTTTTCCTATTGCCCATATTGCAGTTTGCAGTTATTACATAGCTGACCATCTATTTACATTGAAACGTAAACAGAGCCCAAACCTGTTTGCAGCAAATATAATATATCCCGATTCATCTGTTTATATTTGTGGCAAACAATGTGAAGCGCGGACTTGCCATTCGCTATTGGCCTGGCCAACACGCATTAGCTGATTGCGCGCGCTAGTCAAGGTAATCCAGCTCGAAATGCATTTCAATTCTATTGAAAAGTAAATCTCTATTTTTTCTTCTCTGCTCTAAAAGTAGCTTAAAGTATTAGGTGAAGTAGTTTAAGTTAATGAAGGATTCTGTTTGACTGTTATCTGCTTATTCACTTTCATGGGTCTCAAGCTAAAGAAGATGTAATGTCAGCTGTGTTGATCGAACTATTGCTCTTTAAAGCATCTCACTTTCAATTTTCTCTCTTGAAACGGTCTGTCATGAAAGTATTTTTTTTGTTTCTAATATTATATCAAAATATTCTCTCTTCAAAATGTATTTCTTTAAATTATCTATCTTGAAAGTTGTATCTCTTTTCAAGCTATCTTTATTAGAACCATTCTCTCTTTAAACTATCTGTCTTTAAAGCATCTCTATTGAACATTTTATCTCTCTTGGAAGTAAAGTAACTCTCTATTATTATCTCTCTATTAAACTATTCTCTTCTATCTTTCTATCTATCTCTTCGAACTATCTCTCTTCAAACAATCTCTCTCTAGAAACTATTTCTTTTGAAACTATTCTCTCTTGAAATTATCTCTTTATTAAACAATCTAAGCTCTCTTCAAACAATTTCTCTCTTGAAACTATTTTCTCTTAAAATTATCTCTCTATTAAACAATCTCTCTATTTTCTATTTTTTCTTGACATAATTCTCTTTTCATACTATCCCTCTATCAAACTATCTCTCTTCTATCTATTCACGAGTTCAACCTCTACTTATCCAACCTTTGTCTAATTTCTTTCTTACCTCACCTAGTAATCGCCTACTTAATTAGTCAACTCGTTCGATCACACGCTTAATTGATGTAAACTGAAATGGCGAGTCACTTTGACAAAGTACAGCCGACAATAGCTGTTAATTCGATGCGCAAATTACGGCTAAAGTTATAATCGAGCTGGCTTAAGAGCGGGCACCAACACAGGCATCGCTTAGAGGAATTGTAATTGTAGATATATTTAGTATATCGAGTGCAGTAACGCATGTCGTATATCGTAATTATATCTAACTTACCGTGTAACGTGTAACGTATAACGTCTAGCGTCTAACTGCTAACGTATAACGTATAACGTATAACGTATAACGAATAACGTATAACGTATAACGTATAACGTATAACGTATAACGTATAACGTATAACGTATAACGTATAACGTATAACGTATAACGTATAACGTATAACGTCTAACTGCTAACGTATAACGTATAACTTTTAACGTCTAATGTCTAACGTATAACATATAACGTATGCCGCATAACACTTACCATATAACGCTTACCGTGTAACGTGTAACGTATAACGAATAACGTATAACGTATAACGTATAACGTATAACGAATAACGTATAACGTATAACGTATAACGTATAACGTATAACGTATAACGCATAACGTATAACGTATAACGTATAACGTATAACGTATAACGTATAACGTATAACGTATAACGTCTAACTGCTAACGTCTAACGTCTAACTGCTAACGTATAACGTATAACGTATAACGTATAACGTCTAACTGCTAACGTATAACGTATAACGTCTAACTGCTAACGTATAACGTATAACTTTTAACGTCTAATGTCTAACGTATAACATATAACGTATGCCGCATAACACTTACCATATAACGCTTACCGTGTAACGTATAACGTATAACGAATAAAGAGTAACGTATAAAGTAATGTCTAATGTACATTGAATATCGCATATCGTATATTACGTTTATTCAGATTTATTCAAATTTATGCTCAGCTTTTGCTTAATTTCATTTAACTTCTGCCTTCACAATTTTAAAGCGAAAAGCGACTTTAAATTTTCACAGGGAAGTGTGCAAAAGGTGTTTACCATCCTTGACAGGTCATTTGCCTTAGGTAATGCTCATCGTAATGTTACGCATGAATGGCAAAATGGAAGTGTTAAATACATACATACAAACATACACATACATACATACATGCATATATGTATGTATATAAAGTAAATTAATACTTCATTATCTACTTATAAACACTCAGCAGTTACACACGCGCAACAAGCAGCTAAATGCTACACACATACATACATACATATATATGTATATACGTATATATGAACTTGAGTATATTATTCGTTGACTATAGACTACTTCCCTTTCATTAACATATATATTGCGCAATAAGCTGAGAAATAGCTTAGAAGAAAAATATGTTAAAGTCAATGAATGACTGAATGAAAGATATCCTATAAAAGGGATTTACGATTCGAAAAATACTTTGTTGAGTAAGCGATGAGTCTAAAGGAAAATCATTTAGCAATATTGTTAATAAAAATCAATAAAAAAAATATATACATATAAAACAAAATTAAACTACATAAGAAATTGTAAGTTTCTAGCTCTTATAGGTACAGAGATCGAGGAGTTCATATACATTCATGTATGTGGAAATATCGATGGGCAAACGAAGAGGCAGATAAGTAGACAGGCGAGAGAAAAGATTAACGGACAGAAGGATAGACGGACAAGAGAAACTGAGGATAGATATGCTAAAAAATAGAGAGACAGTAAGATAGATTAGAGAATGAACAGATGAATAGCAGGTGAGCAGTGGAGCAGGAAGATAGAAAGTCAGTGAGGACAGATAATAAACGATAGAGGATAGAGAAAAGAGGAAAGAGGATAGATGATAGATGATAGTGGATAGAGGAAAATGAAGGAGGATTGAAAGAAAGGGAATAGGATAGTGGATAGAGGATAGAGGGTAGTGGATAGAGGATAGAGGAAAAAGGAAAGAGGATAGAGAAAAGAGGAAAGAGGAAAGAGGATAGAGGATAGAGGATAGAGGATAGAGGATAGAGGATAGATGATAGTGGATAGAGGATAGAAGATAGAGGATAGAGGATAGAGGATAGAGGATAGAGGATAGAGGATAGAGGATAGAGGATAGAGGATAGAGGATAGAGGATAGAGGATAGAGGATAGAGGGAAGTGGATAGAGGATAGATGGAAAAAGAAAGAGGATGGAGAAAAGAGGGAAGAGGAAAGAGGATAGAGGGTAGAGGAGGATAGAGGAAGATACAGGAAAAAGGAAAGAGGATAGAGAAAACAGGAAAGAGGATAGAGGAGGTTAGAGGATAGAGCAAAGAGCTCAAGAGACAAACGGACAGTCGAACAGCTGGAATGCCGAACAGCCGGACAGATAAACGAATAGACGGAAGAGCACAGAGAACGTGAACAAATCGTGAACGAATCGCCGAATATAAAAATGTATGGGCTTTGCCACGAATGCTGCCACTTTCAGTCTTCTGCCGGAATTGCCAATTTCAATCCTTTGGATCCTCTTACAATAAACATAGATAATACACATATTCTCTCCTTAATCATTAATCGCCTCACAGTTGATACCCCTTTTCATGCACTTTTCTAGATACAGGGTATAGGCAGAGTTCAGTGCTACTCGTTGGCCCGGCTCTTTTGTAACAGCTAATCAAAATTTTACGGCTTTTGTGCAATTAAAGTCGCAGCATTGAGGACAGGACAGCACAGACGCTGAAACAGTCCGTGCCGCAGAGTCTGCTATTTGTATTCATGGCACACGAATGTTGTATGTGTGTGTGACCTAGTGTGTGTGTGTGTGTGAGTATGTAGTATAAGTGCCTGTCAGTTATTTGTGTGATTATTATGAGTATTACCTTCAAGTGGTTACACCACAGAAGACCTTTAAAGCCGCTTGGGAATTAAATTGTTGAACAAATATTAGAAATTTCAAGTAGAGTAGAAACTAATTGCAATTTATTTACCTAGTTGATGATTTACAGGGTATGCAGAACAATCAAAATTTCTGTTTGTCCCCTTCCCATATAGCAAGTCGACAGGAAGTTATTCCGGCCCCTAGCCGCCTTAATGCTTCCTTCGAGACCGACTTCAGCAATGACATGGAAAAGGCATCAGCAAAAAGCGAAAGCTTTCTCTACCTTGTTTCGCAGAGAATGCTTGATGAGTGCCTCGACGTACATATGTGTGGCAGCTTGAGCAATACATTTGTCTAGTCTAGACTGTGTTTATTGCGATTGGCTTTGCAGCTTCATCAATTTGCCAAACTTTGCCAACAAGAGACCTCTCACATGGCTTAAAGTTAAACACGAGTGAGATATTCCCATGCATACATATATGTATATATTTTCGACTAATTAAAAGTTCGTTTGCAGTAGTGAAATCGAAAGCGTACATATATGTATGTATATGTATATGTATATGTATATGTATGTGTGTGTATGTATATTATTTTTTAATCTACTGAACCATAAAGCCAATAACTGTCGACTGGAAGTGTGTGGCATGTGGCGATTGGCATATGCACGTACATCCGGCTGTCAGGCGGAATGCTAATGTCCTTCGCGATTGCTTTGAGGTCACAGAGTGCTCTTTGCCACCACCTTCCCCACCAACAGTGTGTCCGTCTCCCAACTTTCGACATCGCGCACGCATTTTGCATATTTGCACATCATTTCGGACTCTACAAAGGGACGGTCCTTTGTGGTCGGAATGCGTAACGGAGCGAAGCTGACGTACTTTCTGCCAAGGAAATTGCAGTGCGTGTTTAATTTATGGCTCCGAATCAGCGTTCAAACTGTAACTGTAATTAGTTGTGACGGGCAGCAGCTACAGCAGCTACAGCAGCTACAGCAGCAGCAGCCACATTCCCATCTTCACGTCTTCATCCATTACGCTCAGCCGTTACTCATGCCACACGACACATGCCGCATGCCACAAACAGTAGGCGATGGCGCTGGCCCTCGTCATTCGCCGGGCAGTCGGAAATTTGAGGTGTGCATGTCACCGACCCATTGTCATGCAATTAACCAGACAATTAATCAAGTTGCCGCCCGGCTTCCCTTAAAGCCAAATAAATTTCATTTTGCGCCAATTAAAACGCGCGAGTCGAGCGCCGATCGATGTTGGCCAAGAGTTCAACAGTTGTCGGAGAAAGTTCACATGTTATTAATTTTTTAATTTCTTGCCTTTGCCTCCATTGACGGCGAGTTGGATTTATGCCTTTGCCAATTCGTTCTGACATCGTTTGATCTGCAATCATCAATCATGTTGCCTGTCGCCCCCCCCCCCCCCCCCCCCTCACAACGGGCGGTTACAACTTCTTTGGCTGAGCTGGAGAATTAATCAAATCGCGAATCAGCTCGTAGTCTAGTGTTCAAAAATTTAAAGAGAGTCGGTAATCGGGTGAAGAGAGCCGGGAGGCGAGAGTCGGGATTTAGAAGTCGTAAATAGGGAGGCAGTGTTGGGAGTCGAGAGTTGAGAGTCGAGAGTTGGGAGTCGGGAGTCGATAGTCGGGAGGAAGAGTCGGGAATCGGAAGCTGAGAATCGGAAATCGGGATGCAAGAGTCGGGAATTGTGTGCAGAGAGTCAGTAATCGGCAGTCGAGAGGAGGGAGTCGGGTGTCGGGAATAGGGAGTCGGAAGGCAAGAGACAGGAGTCGGGAATATTGAGGGGACGAGAGTCGGGAACAGGGAGTCGAGAAGAGAGATTCGGGTGTCGGAAGCTAGGAATCGGGAATCGGAAAGCAAGAGTCAGGAATCGGGAGTCCGGTGTCGGGTGGTGAGAGTCGCGAGGCGACAGTTGAGAGTCAGGAATTGGAAGCCGGATAGCGAGAGTCGGAACTCGCGAGTCCGGAGAAGAGAGGGGAGAGTCGGAAGTTGGGAATCGATAGTCGGGAAGAAGGAGTCGGGCATCGGAAGCTGGCAATCGGGAAGCAAGAGTCGAAAATTGGGTGTCGGGGGGGTGAGAGACGCGAGGCGAGAGTCGAGAAGTGAAAGTCGGGAGGCGAGAGTCTGAAGTCGGGAACAGGGAGTCGGGAAGGGAGAGTTGTCGTGAATCGACACCCGAGAATTTCTAACTAGAAGACTTCCTGTACAGCAGATCGATTCAGCTGTGATTTTCCTATGCTAGAGTAATTCATTAAGTTGATTGGAAAATGATTCTCTTTGTTCTTCCCCATCCATCGAAACAGCTTATCGGCTTACCCAAAGGGGTTAGGCTGTCTAAGCAAAATTCATCATAGTGTCGGATCAGAAGAAGGGGGGAAAAAAAAAAACAGTGAAAAACTGTTGCTGATTCCATTCGAGTATCTCGCAAAATTGGTCAATGGCCCCGTTGAAGCGCACAACAATCTGAGTGGCGTCCGGAGTTTTCATAGGATAAAAGAATTCTTGGCAAAGATGTTGCCAATGTGTTTGGCATTCTTTTTTATTGAAAACCAGGAAACATAACACGCACACTCAAAGCGGGAGCAGCAGTTGGGGCAAGCCAAAAATCCGCACACACAAATCTAGTGGAAAATAAAAATTACGCCAATTTATGCGATACGACAGAGGGAGTGCGAGAGAGAGAGAGAGAGAGAGAGAGATAGGGTGTGAGGGAGGGAGGGAGCGAACGTGATAGACACAAAGAAGAATGTATTGACTGGCAAAGGAGATGGCGACATGGGATGGAGGCAACAGATTTACGACTTTTGAATGCCTGCCACAAAAGGATTTGTATACAACAGCAACTCCGAACTTCAAATTCCGATGCGATGACAACAACAGCAGCAGCAGCAGCAGCAGCTAGAACCCAAAGGACACGAATCCTTTATGCTGTTGAGATTATATAGAAGGCTTTTAGTTGACACATTGTTCTCGCCATTGGCTTGCTAAGTGTTTCATCCGATATTGATTACATCAACTAACACACATATATTTTTATGTATACATAAATGTAGTCCTCGCTCGCTCTTTAAAGCTTTTCGCAAAACTTTGCCCAATAGGCGAAATTTCTAAAAACAACTTTTGCTGTCATTCGCACTCGACGCGCTGCGAACGTGTTTACCAGACAAAACAGCAAATAAATAAATAAATAAATAAATATATTAATGTTCAATGCAAGTTGAGTACGTGCCTCACTACGCTCAACACCCGCTTCAACTGCTTTGACAGCCATTAATGCTATTTAATTATGCCCGTTGTGACCGACGCTAATGAAATTTTATTCATTTTCCTGCAAGTTTTTCCATCGAAAATGGCATTCATAATCGCCAAACCAGTGACAACGTATGCCATCGTCTGGCTGAGCGAGCACCTGCCGGACAGCTGCGATTAGCCAGAGTCATCCACACATATGTATGTGAATCACAATCTGAGCATTGGCTCTACATACAACTGTATATCCAAGTGTCGTCCATACACACTCATGTGCTCAACGATAATTCCGAGTATTGTTTACGTGAAACGGAATCCAAAAGGAGAAAAAAAAAAAAAAACAGTGTTTGCATCACATACGAATTGGGTTCATCAACTCAAAGAGTTGTGCTCAGTGTGATTTTGTTCAGTGCAGCATAAATAATAATCAAAATAATGCTGCTGGCATCTCTATAGTGATGAATCAATGCGATCTGAGAGAATGCAAGAGTTGATTTCACAATTATTGTTATGAAGGAGCTAAATATGCTATGGAAAGTACATTAGCCTGGAGAGGGATTGTCTGAGAGAGTATATGATGTTGAGATGGTGTCGAATCACTTTTGGACAGATAACGATTTGATTTTTTACCTTCTTCACCAAGCCAAAAGTGAAGTTAAAAGCTTTTCACATTTAACTTAAATAATTTATATATATTTTTAAAATAATTTTCCCAACGTTTTTGCTTTAAAACCAATCAAATGCAAATCAGCTGTCAGATCAGTTATACAATTTAAGCTTCAGTTTAATAAGTAAAATTAATTGATTGACAAAATTTATTCATTTTAATTTTTAAAAAATTTACTTTAATTTAAAAACTTTATTAATGTATTTCAAAAAATTTGATATATTATATATTAATAAAAACAACAATTTTGTAACTATTAATTAATCATAATCATACTTATTAATTTGTTAAGCAATACTAATAAATTAATTAATTCACATCAATTGTAAATCAAACAAAATTCAGCCTAATTAATCTATAAATCAATTTTACTTAATTAAAATTAATAAATTAAATAACCTAAATTAATTTATAAATTCTTCTAAATTAGTTTACATTAATTTATAAATAAATGAGTTTATTAATTATATTAATTTATAAATTAATTTATATAATTTATAAATTAATCTAAATTAATTTATACATTAATCTTAATTATTTTTAAATTAATTGTAATTAATCTTAATAAATTAATAATTAATTTTAATTAATTTATCATTTTTAAAATTAATTAATTAATTATTCTTTATTAATAATTTATTAATGTTAATCAATTTGTTAATTTTTATTAATTCTGTATTAATTATTGTTAATTAATTTATTTACTTATCTTAATTAATTTTTGGATTATTCCTGATTTATGAATTAATTAATTGATTAATTTATCTATATTTTCAATTGATTAATTGCTTTAAATATTAGTAAATCAATTTAATTTAATATTAATTTATTAAAAAAAAAAAAAAACAATATATTGTAATTTAAATACCGTATTTTTGTTTATTTTAAAGTTATACTTGATAACATTCCCTTCGTTTTCTACATCAGCAGCTCTTTATGTTGTCGTCGCCCTTAACTGAAATTGCGACTCAGTTGTTAATGCGCAGCATAAATTTCATTATAAAGTCAGTTGTTGTCAACATGGCTGGCACAGTTAAGAAGTTGGAGTACTCCTACTCTCTCACTCTATCTCCCTCTCTGTCTCTCTTTCGCTCTATGAAGTCAGCTTCCAGTTGCAGATTGGCATAAAGTGCTGAAAATATTGAAGCCGTAACCAAGCAGCAGTGAAGAAGACCCAGAAAATTCAATGCGACGCCAGCATTCGAAACGCAATAACCGGAATAATAGGGCACCCATTGAGTGAGCTGCGCTAGTCAAATTTAAATGAAGTGTTATTTATTTTTAATGACATGAATGTAATATTCAAGTAAACTCGAAAACAAAGTAAATTGTAAAATATATATTTTATTTAATTGTAATTTATTTAGCTATTGCTCTTAAGTGGTTACACAGCTTGGAATTGGAATTTATATAAATTGAAAAATTTGTTAGTAAATGATTAACTCTGGATCTAGATCCAATATGTAGTACACCTAGTTAACATATGTTTCACAACTCTTCAATTTTCAACTACTATACACCTGTCGTACATATAGTCAAACGATTAAGGAAACTTTTACACCAAACCTCATGCGATGTATTTTTGTTGGCCTGGTTTATTTTTTTTTTTTTTTTAGTGTCGAGCTGCGGATGTAGTTTTACGATTCTGTTTTTATCCATTTTGATGGGCGTGGACCACATAAAAGTTCAAACTGCGCCATTCAAACAGTTGACAATTTGTAGCCTACATAAATGTTGTATAAACTGTGGTTAGTGCCCGACTGCCTCTCGGGCTCTGTTTCCGTAGTCTGGAAATAAACGATTCCTGCTAGATCCAAAGTGCTGGCAATAAAAACCGCTTCAACTTTACACACATATATAGTATATATTCACATATATATATATATATATATATAAATATATACGTTTTTTTTTTTTGCTCTATTTTCCCAGTTGATGGCCTGACTCCACATGGCTTGTGCCAAAGTTAGTGCGACGCATAATGTGAGCGTTAAGCTGGCGTGCTGCATTGACGCAACAGCTGGATATTAATATGTCTGCCACAGGCTGCAGCTAGTCCCTCGACGTGTAGCCAATCAGCATACAACACTGACAGCTGACAAATTATCACCGGGAGTCGTCGCCCACGCAATGAAGCCCCACAAGCGATGGACGCTGTGCGGTGTGCGGTGGGCGGTGGACGGCGGACGGTGGGTGGGACTGAGCATGCTTTCTGCATTAAACTGAAAGTGTTTTCACGCATTGAGTGCGAATGCGGCAAATGTCTGTTAACAACTATTCAATGTGTTTGCTATTAGATTCCTATCCTTAGACCGATTAGTCAGATAGTTGTAGCCGTGTTAGAAGAGCTACAAGAATATTTTGGTATATTAGTATATTAGTATATTAGTATATTAGTATCTAAGTATCTTAGTATATTAGTATATTAGTATATTAGTATATTAGTATATTAGTATATTAGTATCTAAGTATCTTAGTATATTAGTATATTAGTATATTAGTATCTAAGTATCTTAGTATATTAGTATATTAGTATATTAGTATATTAGTATATTAGTATATTAGTATATTAGTATATTAGTATATTAGTATATTAGTATATTAGTATATTAGTATATTAGTATATTAGTATATTAGTATATACCATTGTCAGTAGTTTCTCATCTTCTGGCACTTGCCTGTTGCCAATTGTCAGTTACAGGGTATCTGCATAAGTATCTTAGCTCATTTATAGCATGGGCATGGTGCTTGGTGTAACTATGTTTAGCTCAGATACTTGAGCTGCATTGCTTCTGTTGCTATTTCCATCTTTATTATCAAGATACCTGACCAACTGAGTGGATGTTCGAGTGTGTGTGTGTGGGAGAGAGTGACTTGGTAGTATCGGACACTTGGCAGGCATTCTCATACCCTAAACTTATTGAAAGTGAGAATAGCGGCTATTGTGGTTTTGCTACAGTTTATGTGGCAAACAGAGGTAGGCGTGGGAGACAACAAAAGTATTTATATGCTTGCTCTAGATGACGATCTGATTCGATCTATCCATGTACTACTATTCTATCCGTCTATCCTTTCATGTAAATATTGGTTTATCCGTTTAGTTTTCTATCCATCCGTACAACTTTGCGTCCGTCCTTCGAGTCATCCTTCCATCCGTCCTTCCAACCGCCCTTCCAGCATTTTATCCGTTTTCTCATTCGTTTTTCCGTCCATGCATCTAACCATCCTTTCCTTCCGTTTCTCATTTATCCTTTCTATCAATCGTCCATTCGTCATTTCTTCCATCCATCTGTACGATCGCACATCTGTCCTTACATCCGTCCCTCTATCTATTCTTGTCCTCTCGCCCGTCCGTCATTTCGTTAGACTTTCTATTCATGCGCCCGTCCATCCGTCTATTCGTCCTTCCGTCCATCAATTCTTCCGTCGATCAGTTCCACTGTCCTTCTGTCTATCTGTCCTTGCATCCGTCGGTCTATCCGTCGTTCCGTAAATCCATTCGCCCGTCCGTCCTTCTATTAAACTATCCATTCATCTGTCTATTCATCCTTCCATCCATCCATACCTTCTGCCGTTAAACTTTCCATATATCTGTCCGGTTGTCCTTATGTTCGTCTATCCGCCCATTCATCCGTAGAAACAATGCAGTTAACTACAATTACCTTCATTCATTGAATGATTGCAGCACAGAGCTTAGGGTATCTCCCTCTCGGTCACCAGAACACTTTTACTGTGTATGATCAGCTTTGCTTTGCCATAATACCCCTTACTCCCTCTCTCTTAATCTCTTTCTCTCTCTCTATCCCTCTTTCTGACGTCTGTGGGCGCCCGGCGGTTGCTTGGTTGCGCACATTACCTGGCGCTGAATAATGCATAACAATATCATTGCTATGCGTGCTCATTCGTACGCAGCAAAAACCAATGCCAGACAAGGATTGTGCTGCATATGTTTGCTGTTGTTGTGTGTGTGTGTGCGTTTTTTTTTTTTTCGGCGAGGCTAGCTGCAGTTTTTTGATACACTGATACGCCTGTGCTGCACAGCAACCGACTGAAGCTACTAACAGCAACAGTATCAATTTGCATTGCAAAACCCGAAAGAGACATAGGCAGCAGACAAAGCCACAAATCAACGGAAACCCTCATCAGCATAAGTTGATAGGGGCGGAGAGGGGTGGGGCATCCGAATGGAATGGAATGTGGCAGATGCCAGGCCAAAAAGTGCAAACAATAAGTCGATAATACACTTTAACTGAGAGTATATTTATCAAAGAGTTGTCTAACTAGCCGAGATATAGATAGATGAATGAATATGTTATAGGGAAATGTTATGTAGAAAGCGAACGTTTAACATTCTGTTAGCATTGCAGCTCTAAATGACTTAGACACTCTTCTTCCCCCACCCCCTCTCTATGTCTCTCTCTCTCTGTATCTCTCTTTCATTCTGCTCTCCTATAATATAGATGTAGATAGATGAATGTTATATGAAAATGTTATGTAGAGAGCAAATATAATGTGTGTTAACATTCTGTTAACATTGCAGCTTCCATTAAGTTCGACACTCTCTCTTCTCTCCCTTCCTCTCTCTCACTCTCACACTGTCTCTCTCTCTCTCCCTTTCTCAATCTCTTACTCTCTCCCTCTCTCAATCTCTTGCTCTCCCCCTCTCTGTCTCTTATATTGCTAATGTGCTCGACATTTCTGTTAGATTATTGAGTCTGCTCAATTTCCATATCTCCCCCACTGCCCCTATCTGATACATTTCGAATTGGCAGTTTTATTTTCTATGCGCTGCTTAAATATTTAATATGTATTTTCCCTCTCTATCTCATCCTCTCGATCTCTCTCTCAATTTACAGTCATTGAAACCGTCTTCCCACATGGCAGGGATATAAATTCAAATATGCTAGGTCCTTGAACTGCTTGTTTTATTTATTTTTATTTTTCATTATTCCTTTTTTTTTTTTTTTCTTGGGCATTTTGTAGGTCTCCTATTGCCAGTCGGCGAACTTGGGGCCAGACACAAGTCAGACATGTGGGCAGATTCAACAAAACCACCGGCTGGACGAGCGCAACCACAGTGCAAATGTCTATGAAACTTTTACGAATGCTAAATTGAATTTTCTAATTGTTGCACTAATGTGCCCTATTTTTGGACAATAGCTGCTTTAATGGCTATATATGTAAGTCTCTCCATCTCTTTCTCTTGATAAGGGCACTCAAGATACATTAAATCAAAATCAACAATTGCCAAAGGCCATTTTTCATTCTATGAAATGAAAAATGCGTTTATTAACTTTGCGCCCTGTTTGCCCATATATGTATGTATTTCGATGTAAACACATATTTGCTCTCATAGAGCGCTAGCTGTAGCTGGAACTGGAGATGGAACGGGAACTATAAATGATTTTGAAGAACCGAGCCTTGTTGACACAGATTCCCCTTAATCGTCGAGCATATCCAGGTCAATGTACAGCTGCGAGAGAGATGTTTCCCTCGCTACCTAGAGATTTGTGTTTGCCACATTATATGTATTAGCAAATAAAACATGAACTTCTTTCTGACCACATCCACTGCATAAATTTACAGCTGGGACACTTTTCAGAAATGCGCCAGCGTTGCAGCAACGTTTACCGTATGCTAAGCCTGAAGTGCACTATAGTGCTCTAAAATAAATTCATATACTTTCCAGAACATGTGGCAAACGCCCACGCACACCCACACACACTAGCACACACACCCACACACAAAACACACACTCGAAGCTCTCAGGTAGCTAGAGTCTCTAGTTAGTGTACAATACGAATACACTCCCACGCCCACATACACACACGCAAGCTCACCTGTGTGTGTGTGTGGGTAAAATATAAACACGTAAAAGTGCTCAGGTTGCTCAGGCAATGCATGACTAGAAAATACCCTACACTTTGCATATATAATGATATGATGATATATGATGATATATGATATATGATATATGATATATGATATATGATATATGATATATGATATATGATATATGATATATGATATATGATATATGATATATGATATATGATATATGATATATGATATATGATATATGATATATGATATATGATATATGATATATGATATATGATACATAATATATTATATTTGATATATATTACATATTAACTATCAGATTAATATATATAACTATAGATAAGTCAATATACCCTCTATGGAGCTTTTGCCCTTGGTATTCTGTTAAAAGAAAAACATAAATATGTGCACACATATATTACATTGAATCGCTAAACGTTGTACAGAGCCACAAACATCCCCCCCCCCCTCCTCTCTCCTATCCCTGCCCCAAATGTATACTTCAGAAAAAGTGCAAAAGGATTTGCTGGTACTCCAATTAAAAGCTAACAAACAAAATGCGATTTCTTACCAACAGTTTTGGGGTCATATTTGCTAGTCGGCATTTATGAAGTATTTCCTTTATAAAAGTCCATTTCTGAAAAAAGGAAAAAAAAATACAGTTTAAACTTTTGACTCTTGCTTGCATAATGTGAGTAAACGTATATTTCGTTTGAATCATTTGCAGCGGGTTAGAATTAGCTATAAAGAAAACTTTATAGAATATATAGAATGTATTCCCTGTAGGGGATTAGCTATCTTACAACGGGGGCGAAGTACAGTTAGCTGGCTTTAAATAGTGGCATTTAGCTTAAAGCTCTTTGAGCTTACCCAGCTGTTAGGTAGCATAAAAGTAAGTTGAAGTGTTATAGTTGACAATGCTCGACTAGCAGATACCCTGTCTGCTGCTGAGAGCGAGTGAAAGGATAGATGGACTTATACATATTGTCATCTTGATTAGAAATAATATATATATACCATAGCACGCAAATAACAGTTATCTGCATCAATTCTCATATTCCACTCATGAGAAAACGAGAAAGAAACTAATCTCTTACACTGAGCAATAGAGTTATTTTTTTGTTCCGTTTCTATCTTCGTCTGAGAGTTTTGGCCAGAGCGATTCTCAGTATACACTTTTAAAGATACTTATTTTGTCAGCTATAGGATAGACGTACAATGTTTAGCTGCTCTGATTACCTTGAATGAAGATCGTGAGAAAATCGAAAAACAGTTAGACGCCAACAACCTCAAGATCTGCAAAAGAGAGTCTTCAGAGTCTAAGATCTCTTAAATAACTCTCGAACTTTCCGGCGCTCGCTACACAGCCTAAAATGCGTCCTTTTCCTAACCTCTGTATTATGTATTCTATATTCATTAGCTTCTATAGAAATAGAAAAAATATTTCAAATAAATTTATGTACAAATTAAATTGTCTAAAATGTAGCAAAAATTAATCTGTAAATATTTTATAAAAAGAAATAAATACATAAAATAAAATAAAATAAAGTAATAATAATGAAAATATTTGTATACAAATTTCAGTTTTAGACATTTTTTTTTTTCTTTTTTTTTTTTTTTTTTTTTTTTTTTGTACCAGGGTACAGCTCTATTCATTGGCTTCTATAGAAATAAAAAAAAAATTTTTTTGAAATACATTTTTGTTCAAATTAAATTATCTAAAATGTAGCAGAAAATTAATCTCTCAATATCTTATTAAAAAAAAATAATAATAATAATACTAAAAATATCTTTATGCAGACCTTAAACATTTCAGCTTCATTTACATTATTCTTAAGAGCTAAAGAAAAGATGAATATATATATATATATAAAAAAAAAAGAAGTTCTTTCTTGCCATGGACTACGTCAAAGATTGTTAATTAATTTTTTCATTGCGTGTCATCATCGCGTCATATGCAGATGGCTTCAGTAAATAATTTCAGCGCCTTGTGATGAGTTTTGATTCTGGGCCCATGGCTCAAGTGTCACATGGGCCCGTCCATCTTCCCTTTGAGCATGTCCCAGCTGACTGGGGAGCTAATGTACTGTATGTGGCGCCAGCAGCAACAAAAGCGTCACAAAGTGACGCGTGCCTTGCCACAGCTACAGCTACAGCTGCCTCGACTTTGGGCTCTGGTTGCGGGCCGTCGGAAGCCCCATAAGCTGATTACAGATTTAATTACATGCGTTCAATTATGCCGCCAGTGGCAGACGCTCAATTGGCCACGTCTTGGCCCAAGACTCAGACCCAGAGACTCTCAGTCACTCAGTCTAGAGTCCATTGCAACAACATCAAGATGCTGCAATCGTCTGCTGCTGCTGCTGCTGCTGCTGCCGCTTCTGCTGAGATGCTTGTGCAACGCTGTCTGAGTCTGGGCATTAAATGGATAATCTGTTTAGCAGACAGTTGCTCAGGCCAACCAAATTACCCAATGGCCCTTCGATTGTTTAAGTCCGGCAGGGCCAATAAAAATAAATCAATTTCTGATTTTGATTCCGTCTGTTGTAAATATTATGCAGAATAATTCTTTAGCATTTAAATTGAATTAATTATATTTACCTTTGATTTTACCTTTGGGCTTTTCCTTAAATGTTAACTTGTTTAATAATATATACACATTTTTAATGTAACAAGTAAGAAAGCGCTAGGCAAGACTGCTCGACTACGAGATACCCTGAACACATTCTTAATCCAATTTTTTTTTTTAATATTGGTAATAAAAAAAAAATAACAAAATTAAAAATTAAATAAATTACACATTAATCTATATGCGAAATATGAAGGAGTCTTCATTAGCTCCAAAAATGTAGGACATCTTAATCATTAAACATTAATCGATAACACTGAAGCTGAATTAGTTATCGATATTCTGCTAGCAAACTTGGATCAGAGAAATATCAACAAGACTTCAAAGTCTTTAGCTCCTATAGTTTCTGGAGCGATACTTATACAGACTGACAAACGGACGGACAGACGCATCTAAATCGACTCAGCTCATTGCCCTGATCAAGAATATATATACTTTATGTGATCAGCCATGCCTTCTTCTGCCTTGTTACATACAGTGTAACAAAATCATTATACCCCAATTTCCCATTTTCAATGGGTTCATTCTGATTTGGTTATGTGCTAAAAATATAAACAATTTCACAGAAAACTGCCAAATTGAATATTTTAAAGACATTTAACGATTCACTTAGCTAGAAAAGTAATCAAAATTATAATAATAAATGGGTTGTCAGCTAACTGCTTCAAGTAAAAAAATAAATTAGAAATTAACCCATATAAAAAAATAAAAATAAATAAATAAATAAAAAAAAAATGAATAAATAAATAAAAATAAAAATAAATAAATGCTAAATAAAAATAAAAAATAAATGTATAATAAATAAAAAATTTTAAAATAAAAATAAATAAATAAATAAAATAAAGCTAACTGCTTCAAATAGGAAATATTTAGAAATGAATATACCCTATAAATAAATTAACAAACAAAAAACTCTAAGCTCCTTTTGCTTTATCCAATCTCTCTGTAAATTATCTCACCAATTTACCTTTAGACAAGGGCCAAAGGAACACAGTGCTCGCAGGAGGCGAGGGTTGGGCAAGGGATTGCTTTGTGCATGAGGTCAGTTGCTATTAATGTGATTAGCGCTAAAATTAAAATGCTTTGGCTCTCAGTGTGGCGCGTGGTACAGTGCAACAGTGGGCTGGCCGACAATGCCCTAAAGGGCAACAACATCAATTTCAAGTAATGGCCAAAAAGATGGGCATGAGAGACAACGAGAGAGTGTGATAGTGGGAGGGGGTGGTGGGTAAGGAGTGGAGAAGCTGGAGCGTAGCTGAGGCACGACTGGGACCAGGCTGACATCAATTCCAGTTGAGTAATTGAAATGGGTTAATGGGCTGCGGCTGGACGGGCTCGAGTCGTCTGGGCGCGGCGGCTTATTGGTTTAGCTCCGATGGGTCCAACCAAGCACTGGCAAAGGTGCCGCCAATGGCTGATGGTGTTAGGTGTAATTAATTTGCCGCCCAGACTGATGCACAAAAGTCAAATGCTCATTAATTAAAAATTGGATTTAGTGTGGCCAGCCAATGGGATTAGCGAGAAATCAAAGGATGCATTTGCGATCAAACAGCAAGTGTCTTGGGTATTAAATCCATCCATCATAACGGGACAGTGCTGATGGAGTTCGTTGCTGAGATATCTTCTTTGTCAGCGAGCGTCTCAATGTTGACCCGTTTAAAAATAAATAAATTGAATTTCCTTCACTTAATTGAACCTTTTGACCCCAGACCCGTGAACCGTGAACCCAACACCGGGCCAATAATAGACAATCGAGCGACCTACGACGCGTCAAGACATTATGCCGGAAATTACAAAATATTGTTTTTACTTATTTATGCATTTAAAGCTGCTTAAGGTCTGCACTGGCCCAGGACTCGTTGATGTATACAAGATTTCCTATATATAAGTTTATACCCTTTAAAAACTGACATGGGCTAACACACTTTAAGCGCCTCAAGAAACCACAAAACAAAAAAAAAAAAAACTTTACAATGAACTGAAAAAAACATATAAAAAAAAAAAAGGACGGGCATTAACAAAAGGCGCCAAGGCAGGCAGCCAAATGAGCAGCGACGGCAGCAGCGCTGGCGACACATGGCATCACGGCAGCTCAGAGCCGGCGCTGGCCACACACAAATCCCCAAAAACCAAAACCCGCAAATCCGAAAACCCAAAGCCGGCAACCAACAAGCCCCATCGCATGCCATTCGCCAACCCAAATTTATAAAAAAAAACGCGCCAAACCCAAGCACAAGTCCAGCTACAGTTTCAGCTTCAACTCCGACTGTAAATGTTGTTTATCATAAAATGGCGCCTTAAAATATTTAAGTTTACTTTTGTTGCTACTCGCTGTTGCATATACGCCGTTGTTGTTGTTGTTTTTTTTTTATTGTTACGGCCTTTGTTTTTGTTGTAGTTGTTTCTTGCTGCGCTGTTTAAACATTGATAAGGCAACGCCATCTGCAAAATGGCTGCTGGAAACGTGGCGTCCTCAAGTGGCCCGCCGGGTGTGCGGGTGGTCACTGTTTTATTTCACATTTTATGTGCGTAAGTTCAGACATTAATTTCGCAAACGACTAATATTAAGTTCCCTACCTAAAAGATTACATTTCTGATCTTTCACATAATCATCACGTGGCAAAACAACAAAGATGTGTAAGTTGAGCTGTTATTTTGGGGTTTTATGTTTAATTTAGATAATAATTATATGATCGGCACACGCTGTTGCCTACTTATTGGGGCAAATAGTTTTTTATTCACATATTATTACATCACTTCATTGTATAAGCATCACTTAGATCGTTTGCTATTCTCATTTAATATTTTAATAAAATTTCTTTCTTCATTTTTTCGTTTAACGACCAGCCATGGAAAGCATAACAACTTTAACTAGCTATCTCGCTCTCACTCAGACACGACTATCTGCAGCTACAGACGTTAGTCTCACACGAAATTTCACTCAATTGTGAGCTATGTTTGTCTCGCTCAGACTCTCGAAGTGAATCGTTTGCTGAGATTGCAGTGCAATAGCTGGGAGTACTTACTGTTAAAACATTCAGCAGACTACGCAAAGAGCAATTTCATTTTCTTTTAATGTTATCTAACAGCTCTTTTGTGACGCCGCATTTGCTGCTGCTTTTATATACAAAGATCATCGTGCAGGTTAACAGAACACTGTTGCATAATCTACTATTACAAAAGCGTGAGCAATATCTGTGCCTCCCTTTCACACTCAGAGTTGGAATTGGCGAACAGCTAAAAAAAAAGAAGCGCAATACATTCAACTGCAAAATCCACTCGAATAATGCAGAATTGAGCGTGTCTCTTAACAGTGCACATAATGTTATTAAAGCAATTCTGTAAAAGCGCTCAGCCCACGATTGAGTGTTTTTGCATTTAACAGTGGCGCAGCTCAACACTAATACCATGTACAATTGTACATATGTATGTGTATATACAATCTACATAAACAAGTGAGTGAAATCTTTGGCAAAATCATTTACAAAATGGAGTTCTCTGCGTGCCATAAAGTTTGGACATGTGAGACAGGGTATTTAATCTTTGCCCACCCGTAGATAATTGCACTTGTTCGTGTTTACTTTTATTATTTATTTCTTGCTTCTGTTTTTTATTGTTTCTGTTACTTTTTTTTTCTTTTTCTTTTTCTTTCTTTTCTTCATTTTTGCTAGCTTTTTCAATTTGCTTGACGTACCCTCACTTATTTGCTGAGACATAGCGATCTGAGCGTGGCACCTGCTTGCGAGTGCTTTCTGCATTGTTGTTTGTTTGTTTGCTTATGCCGTGCAGCAGACAACTTTATTTTTAGCCGCATATTCTGCGCGCTCGCTCAACAAACAGAATCCATGCAGGTGACGTTCCGTTACCCGGAAGTGACTTGGAAATTATGTGGCGCAGCAGAAATGTGAATGGCACGCGCGCGTGTGTGTAAGCCGTTGTCTGAGCAGGAGCACACACACACACACACACACACCCACCCACCCAGCTGGCCACCCACTCAACTCACCTGCCCAGCATTAGTTGACGAAATACAAACAACTATGGGAATTGCATCAAGACGCGGATATTGAAATGCACTTTGCCAACAGACAGCGAGGAGCAGGAGCAGCTACTCCTGCAGAGGTAAACATTTTAGAGTTCAGCTGGCAACTCACGCTGCACTAATCCGCTTAGCACACGCAGCTCAAAATATTTTACATCTCATCATGCCGATCAGCCCGTGCCTCGCCAAGTCAATCCAATTTCCTGAACGCAATAAGAACTTGCCTTTGTTATCTGTTACACTGTTAGCTGTTACCTGTTACACTGTTGGATCGAGATCACGTGCAGTAGTTAGTCAAAATCTTTAAGGCGATTGGCAATGGCAGCCCAGCATCAGCTTAGACCCAGAGCTGAATGTAATTCTGGGTAAAGGCATTTAGCACGGATTTGAATAAGCACATACATATTTAGTTTGTGTATACCCTGTATAAATTGGGCATGCCGTGGGTGAGGTTATGTTGTGTAAGTTATTTGATGAAAAGAGAAAGCTTAGCTGGAATCAACTGTTTCAATTGCTGCAATAACTTGACCAAGTCCGTTATAGTTCGTAATAGTTTCTTGGTCAGGGTATTTGATTGGCAGTGCTCATTGCCCTTGCCATTTGATCCGTGGTGACAGAGCGTGGGCGGCTAGTTGGCCTGTGTAATTTGCCTTGAAATGCGGTTACAGCTGTGTGACATGGCCAATTTGAAGTATATATGGGAACAAAGTCGCGCTCATTCGAGCAGTCAGCAGATATCCTAATGGCATTCCCAGCGGAATATGAATGTCGTTACGGCTGACATTCTCATTGTCTGCCATTGTAATTAAATCCGCATGTGTGTAGGTGTAGGCTACAGAGCTCTCACTCCCACTCTCTCTCTCTCTCTCTCTCTCTCATTGAGTGCGTGTCGGCTAGAGGAGGGTTAAGCATCTGGAAGGGGTGTGTGTGCGGCTCGGCCGCAACTTTTGGGCACGTGGTGCCAATGTTGTTTCGCATTTCGATTCCATTTGGGGCCATCGAGTCTAGGCGCTGGCTGTCATTTTCGCTCACCTGATTTTGCCGTTGAGCCGTAAATGATGTCACAGCAATCAATCAAAATTAAAATCAAGCCACAAACTCAACGCCACTCGTCAAATCATGGCCCCAAAATGCTGATTTGCCAGCAGGGTATACGCATTATTATTATTCCAGGCATTTCGGGTCACAAATAAATATCAATCAACTTGGAGGCGCGTAGCTTTGCTACATGCGATTGGAAGATATGACGATTGCGGAATTCCGATAAGATGTAACTAAAGCTGGATAGAATCATTAGTTACCCAGGTTTGTTAAGTAATCCACAGAAAGTAAAAGTAAAAGCATTTAGCAATTTTAATTAATATTAAACAAACAAATTTAGAGCCCGCACTAGTGCTGTTAGAGCCTACATTTATATCGATGGGCATTCATTTGAGCGATATATCGATACATTTTGTACGATTTTCATATATCGCCTCACATAGCCAATAGCTGAAAGAAGGTGTGATCTGCTAAGTGCACTTGCAGCATATTAAAATATTCTTTTTCAGATTTGTGTATTAATAAATGATATTAAATTTTGGCACCCATTGTGCGACAAATATTTGTATACAATTGTTTTCATTTAATTGGCGTTAACAACTAATTTGGAAGTCCATTAAATTTAATTTATTTATTTCACTCTTTGTAATATTACATATACATATATAAATAGTCGATTAACATAAAATTAGAGCATACATTCATATATTAATTTACAAACCTTTTCTACTTACTATGTAGATATTAATTAGAGCTGACAAATAATTACATTTCTGTTGACAGTTTATCAATGTCTGCAAATACACACATACATGCATAATGTTTCACACACTTATTTTCACTCACACTTTGAGTAAAAACTCAGAGATTAACCGATGCAGTCGGTTCTTCAACGAGTTCCTTTGCGATCGGCTCGCAATCGTTTTGCTTTTGCTCTGTTTTACTCTGCCATATTATGCTTGCATGCGTGTGCATGTGAGTGTGAAGTCCATTTGAGTTAGTCAGCGTATTGCTGCATAAACGATGTTAGTTAGAAGAGCACGAATAGTTCAACACAAACAGCTCAACCGAAAAACGAAGTGAACCGAAAGCTTTTGCTTAGAGCCCTGATTGAGTGATAGATAGTCTTCGTTTGAGTCTTTTAAGAGTGAGAGAGTATGAATTTTGAGGCGTGATCTCATGAACAGTTCATTGAAGGCTCAAACGGTTAATAAGTATTTCTGCAATATGATATTAATAAATAGGCATATTATAGTATTAATGTAATTAAAAAGTTGATTTATTTAGTTTTATCGTAAGATAAAATGAAACCGCTATATATTATCGATAGTTGAACTTGATCACGTGCAGCTAGGATCTACTATCGCTTGTTCCATCTAATAGGTATCGTTCTCGATTAGCTTTTCATGTCTGCCGCCGTTACTCACAACAAAATTCGTTTAAATCCAATTATAACTCCAACATTTGTTGAGGACTTTTTTCTTTTTTTTTTAAAATTCGTAATTGCCGCACAAGTTGAGTTCCTGTTAAATACTCTGTGACACGTGGAGCAAGCGTTAAGTGAGTGTTTGATTGACGTCCTCAGCACTCCTGGATTGAGTATTAGGCATAAATAGATATATGTATGTATATATATATACATATACATACATACATATACATACATATATTCTTATATTATAGTAGTATTGAGAGAGTCTGGTGCTGTCTATCAGTCATTGAAGATTATGGATGCCTGGTTAGCATGGCACGCCGTTGTTTTGATTGATTCGCTGGCCGCGCAAACTTTGTCTACGTTTCTTTAGCCATTTTGATGAGCTGTCATTTATCAGATGGCACTCAAATGGGGCTTTCGGCTCGCGTTCCGGCCAGGTGATAAAATATATGTACGCCACTCAAGCCATTTACTGTATAGACATATACACATATATATATATATATATATATACTTTTTCAATTTCAAGTTGGCTGAATTTATGACATACGCTCGCTGAGACAATGGGCAGAGCGTCCGAGTTGTGCCCAACCTGAGCTAATGGCAACAAATCTGGAGCATTTGCCATTGCGGTATTGATGAGCGGGTGGGGCGAGTGGAATGGCTCCCGTTTTGATTTATTTGGACAACATGTCACACACGTAGTAATTTTTCTCGAAATTATGGACAAAAAATGCAAATGGTCACCCGGCAGAGCATAAACATTTTACCACACGACGGCCAACAGGACGTATGCATAACGTCAATTTAAAGAGCCGACAGCAAAACCAAAGTCAAACAAGGGAGTGAGAGAGAGAGAGAGAGAGAGAGAGAGAGAGAGAGAAAGAGAGCTAGAGAGAAAGTGCGTCCAACTGACAGATAGCCTGTAAATCTAGCTATTCAAGACCCACCTTGGCAAAGAGTTTTCTCTTCGCTTAGATGAGTTTGTTGTAATTACATAAATATTTAATTGAGTGCGAAATGAAATATGTCATTTACTTAGAGCGCATATAATAGATTGTTAAGTTGTGGCCAGATTTACAGGGTATACTCAGAGGAGGCAGGCACGCAGCAGAGAGCGTGGGTGTGCGTGTGTGTGTGAGTGTGTGTGTAGGTGGGCTTGTATTTGCTCTGACCAAAAAAAAAAAAAAAAAAAAAAAAACGTGCGATGCCTGTCAAATGCGCATTGGAGTCAGCATCGGGTCATGCCCCGAACACGGCCTAACGTGGCCACAGGCAAGACGCACAAAGAGAGAGAGAGAGAGCGGGAGACTGGGAGAGAGCACGCGTGAGTGTGGGCGTGGCCTTCGGCTGCGATGCGATGCGTTGTGTGCGTGGGCGTGAGAGCAGCTCCAATGGGCTTCGATTGAGACCATGTACAAATATTAAATATGTCTGCACAAAAACGAACAAACATTTATGGCAAAGAGCAGCCAAATAAAACAAAAACAAAAAATTAATATAGAGCCGTAGAACCATTTGGAATGAAATGTGAAATGTTTTCTTCAATCAAAAATCGTTTTTATATGCTAAATTCATTGATGAGCAACAGCAGCATCAGAGCATACGCTATAAACTCGATAAGTGGACATTTTTTTTTTTTTTTTTTTTTTTTTGACAAGCCAAGTATTTGATTGCCTGCAAGCAGCGAGAGCTATTGGCCCAAAAGCTCATTAAATTTATGGCTGAATGGACTGAAGCGAAATTCATTATTTCAACACAATGCTGATCATTTTTTGTTTTAATTGGCAGCGCTTGCTGTCTAGATGATAGAAATGTGTATGCTTTTCAGTTAACTAATTATACATAAATGATGAAAGATGTAGAGGGAGGGGGAGGGAGAGTTCATTGATGGGGATTGCCTGACTAATGCATGCCTGGACAGATCCAGCTCTCATTTAATTATTTATTTTTTTTATTATTATTATTATATATATATATTTTTTTTTTGGGTTAATTATTTTTAATTTGTTTAGTTAAATATTTATTATTTATTTATTTATTTTTAGTTTTTATTTATTCATTATATATTTATCTATTTATTTTTATAAAATCTATTAATCAATTAATTTACTTTTAATTTTCCTTTCATATATTAATTTATAAATATTATAATTAATTTTTTAATTAATTTATTTAAATCTATATGGATAAGTTTGAAATTTATTTTAAATATATTCTTTATTACTTATTTACTAATATATATGTATTTATTTATTCGTTATGAATCTTTAAATTAATTGATTTATTTTTCATTAATTTTAATGTATTTTACATAATATTTTTGATTTATTTATCTATTTAAGTTTTATTTAATTATTCTCTATTTTATTTATTTTTTCATTGATTATTATTTTTTTTTTTTCATTATTATATATATATATTTTTTTATTTTTTATCTATTTAAATTTTATTTAATTATTCCTTTTTATCTATTTTTTCAATGATTATTTTTTTATTTTCATTATTATATATTTTTGTTATTTATTTATCTATTTAAGTTATTTATTTTAATAACTTATTTTTTTTTTTATTTGGTTATATATGGTTCGTATACTTTTTCTCATTTACTAATTTATTTATTATTTATTTAATTTTAAAATATTTTGTTAACTAATATATTTTTTTCATTTATTAAATCAATTATTTTTTTTTTATTTATTTAAAATCTATATTGATAACAGTAGAGTCATTTTAGAGATATACCAATAATAATATAGTTATTCACAGACAATCATCTACACCCACACTCACACTCACACTCACACTCACACTCACACTCACACTCACACTCACACTCACACTTATTCATATGTATGTGCTCTATTATGGCAACTCTTTTGTTAACAAACTTTTCATTCAGTTTGACTTTTAATGTGTTCATTAGACTTGGACTGAATCATAATTGTGAAATTTGCAACTGCATGGGCAGCGAAGCGTGTAATGAGTCTGTGGCATCCACTTAATATAGATTGTTAAGCATCTTCAGCTTACACCGAGTTGAGCACCGAGCTGAACAGCAGCTGCTTGAAAAGTTCGGCTGAAAACCTTTATGCGCAAACGAACCCAAGTCAACAGCAGTCCGCAGCCCGACGCCTAATGAACTTAACTAAGTGAGCGGTCAGCCAGGACAGTGGTGGATAGAGTAAGGATGGTTAGAGGGACGAGGATTTGCTTGGCTTGTCTTTATTTTAGACATTCAGCTTCTCGATTCACAATTTCTTTATTGTTGTTGAGTTGTCTCGATTTATGTATTTAGCGCATTTGGCCGCTGGGCGCCAAATAATGAAGGATACAAATTTACCATTGCACTTTGTAACATCATTTGAGCATGGGAATGGCAATAATAATAAAAGGTCGTAAACTGTTGCCAGCAGCTTCAAACAAAGCAAAGAAGTGCCACAAACAAAATCACAGTGCAAACTCACATAAAAGTTTCTCGGAAGAACAGCACACTAAGAAATTTCCACTGTAACCCAAAAAGCCAAAAAAAAAAGGTAAAAAAAAAAAAAATCAAGTTAGAAGGCTCTAGTCGAGACTGCTTGACTACGAGCTACCCTGAACTCGGTAAAAAAAATTAGATACTCTACTCTTGGGTTCGGTTCTGCTTTAAGTCTATTTCCTATAAGTCTATTTCAAGAGATTTTCAGAAAATAATAATAGCATTCAAATGTTTCTATTTGCCAAATTGCAAATTGTCTCTAGAATTTGAACTACATTTTTTTTTTCCAAATTTGGAGCGATGGGGGCGAATTTGGGGCCGCTATGCAAAATCTAAAAAAAAATCAAAATTGTATTAAATTATTATCTATATATATGCAAAAGACTTGAAGACTCTAGCGCTAAAGATGAACGAAATAGAATTTTATAATTGATTTTCGATAAATGTTTTTAAGCGATAACTTCGAAACGAGAAAAAGTTATCGATTTTCTGAAATAAACTCGAATACCGCGTATCTAACAGAAGAAGAAGAAGAAGTCTCTAGCTCTTATAGTTTCTGAGATAGAAACGTTCGGATGGCCGGACAAATGGACGTACAGACGGATGAGGACTATATCGAGTCAGTGTTTCGTCCTAATCTGCCTTCTGCCTGTTACATACTCTGAACGAAACAAATATACCTTGATTTGCCATTTTCAATGGGTTCAGGGTATACAGAGGGGAATATTCTTTCAAGTCAATAAACTAAGGCACAGCCAAAAGCCCAGAACAACGCGAAGCCAGACAGTAACTGCTAAAGGTGATTCAAAGCGCAAACGAGCTGCGTCGAGACTGCGTCATAAATTCGAGCTCATCGAGGCGAGGCTGAGGCAGCTGAGGCGAGATTTTGAATCCAGTTGAGCTAAACCGTTTAACCAGGGCAGCAAGCCACGCAGAACTTACCTTAACTGAAGCCGCTCACCTGTTGTCTGGCTGTATAAATGGAATGCCTAATGACTTGATGTCCATTATGCAGCGCGCATAGTTCTTAAGTAGCTACCGCGATTATTCTATGGTGCCGCATTAAACATTAACAGCTTGAAGTACTCTAGTGCTACCTGCTGCAGTGCTTTAAAATTATTCCATTATCCTCAGCTGGACGCGCAGCTAGAGATAATTTAATATCCATTTGCGGCAGCTTCAGTCTGTGGTCTGTGGTGTCCTTCTGACCTTGCTAAAGTATTTGCGATTATAATCCGATTGCATGTGGAAATGGATGTGTTCCTCTATCTCCCTCTCTCTATCTCAGACAACTGTTGACAACAAAGCTCTCTATTTACTCTGCACTTTTGCTCCCATAAATCTAGCAGAAATGCGAAGTTGAATTAGTGCTTTGTTAATAGTTTTTTTATTATTATTGATTTTTATCATTGAATGCAGCAACAGCTGCAATATTAAAGTCCTTTGAATTGATATTGAATTGTATTTCCACAGAAATACGGCTAGCTATGCCAACATATAATTTGTATTTTCATGCGAACTCGTTGCTGGTAATATTGTGGTAGTATGTACTTATATGCCATAAGTTGTACCTGAGTACTTGAGCTTGCTCTATGTATTTGCTCGTGAAGGGAAAAGTGTATATTGATTTCTAATAGTTCATCCGTCCACCCTCGCTCGCATGCTTATCCGTCCGTGCATCTCTCTAAGCGTCCATCCATTCATCATCACTCATCTCTCATTAAAATCTCCATCCGCCCGTTAATCTATCCATTCATCTGTCTACATATCTGTCTGTTCATTCATCCATCTATCCAGCCGTCTATCCATCCATCATCCGTTTATCCGTCAGTCCATCCCTCCCCCCATCCATCCTCACAGCTATCCATCCATCCTCCCATCTATCCATCCATTCATCCGTTCATCCATCCATCCGTCCATCCGTCGCAAGTATGTTTATCCGTTTATCCATCTGTCCATCTATCCATATATTAATATATCCATCTATCCATCTATCCATCCTCCCATCCATCCGTCCATCCGACGCAAGTATGTTTATCCGTTTATCCATCCATCCATCCATCCATATATTAATATATCCATCTATCCATACATCGCTCATATTATCCACCCATCCGTCCATCCATCGCTCATATTATCCATCCATCCGTTCATCCACCGCTCATATTATCCATCCATCCATCTTTCTATAGATATCCATCTCTCTATCCATCCATTTATAAATTCATCCATCCTCCCATCTATCCAACCATCCATTCATCAGTCCTTCCGTCGCTAGTATGTTTATCCGTTTATCTATCCGTCCATTCATCCATCCAGTCTCCCATCTATCAATCTATCCATCCATCCATCTATCCATTCATCCATCCATTTATCCATCCATCCATCAAACTATCCATCCATTCATCCGTCCGTCTATCCATCAATCCATCCATTCTGTGTTAATTGGGATTATGGTAAATCGAAAAAAGGCGAATTCTCTAAAAATAAAGATAGATGTCCCTTTGAGGCTTGTCTAACCTGACGAAAAAAAAAAAAAAAACAACTATTATATCTTACAGAATAATTGGTCAGCTAAGTAACTGCAGATATCATCTTCAGAAATAGATAAAATATTGTAGGTTTTTATGAAACCTGAACGAGTCTCAAAATATTCTGTTGGGCTAGCTTTCAACAGGCTTACTCCTACTACTAGAGCTTTTTCCCTAAGCTGATTTCGAGGAAAGTCCTGAACTTCAACATTGGCCTTGTTGATATTCCCTTGAAATATGAACGAGACTTAAATAGAATTTCGTCAACTTAATTTGATGTTGTGCGAATGTGCATGTTTATCGGCTGATCTCCATTAAGCGATGTGAAATGGACTTGAGAGCGATTTTATTTGCATTGCCATAAAGGGAGAAGAAAAGTCGAAATTCCCTTTCGTGTTGTCATTGATCGACTTGGAAATACCCTGAGGAGCAATGTGATTAATATTTGTGGCCGAGCCGAGACTTAATCAACGCGTTTGCCCTCAAGAATTGTCTGCGGCCATAAATCAATTGCTGTGAAATATTTTCAAATAAATATTTGTTGAGTCCCGCCCTCAGCCCCGCCAAGCGAGTGATCTGAGCTGCTGCTTAAGGATATAATATGATGAGAGCAGAGGTCCAGGCGGCAGTCAAAGAGCAACAAATGCAAATACAATAATTAAAACGCAAGCAGAATGAGAATAAACAAATCAAATGGGTCAAGTTGCCGTTGCCGTTGCCATTGCCATTGCCATTGCCATTGCCGTTGCTGTTGCCGGAATTTCGGGCGGATTTGGCCAAGTTTAATTAATGCAACGGCATTATTTATGTGCCCCGGACAGGCTTTGCCTTTTAAGGACCTAACAAAAGTTTAATTGAATTAGTCACTTACCCGCCACGATAAAAACAACAAACAAAAAGAAAAACAAGCTAAAGAAAAGCTATAGTCGAGACTGCTCGACTGCGAGATTCCCTGCAATAATATTCCAAGAATTAATCGTTTCGTTTCTGTATATGTAACAAAAAAAAAAAAAAATCAAAATTGTATTCAATTAGTAACTATATATATAAAAGAGGATCGTGATAAAATATTGTAAAAAAAATATTGTTATCGATAACTTTACAACTTTAAAAGTTATCGATTTTCTGAAACAAATTCGTACTACACGTGCAATATACGGACCTAACACAAAAAGAATTAAGTCTCTAGCTCTTATAGTTTCTGAGATCTGAGATATACTTGTAGTCTCAGTTCGTCGCCCTTACGGGCACAGCTCCTTCTGCCTGTTACATACATTCAAGAAAACCATTATACCCTCCATGATTTCCCATTTTCAATGTGCTCAGGATATATTAAAACCGAAACAGAAACAACAAACCAATAAACATCAACTTTTCTTTTTTATCCGACAAAGTCATCCTAGTAACTGAGGTCCATTTACCGAATGGCCCAAGATGATGTGCGAAATGTTGAGCCTAAGTTTTTTTTTTTATTTTTTATTTTGTTTCAGTTTTTGTGGTTTAAAGTTGGCGCTTGATTTATGAATGACTCCCCCGGGTGGGTCACAACCACCGGCCCCAAAGCGGCTTGGTGGTGTAGGGGGTCAGGAAAACATGACAGAGAGTCCTGGCTGGGCCGTCCAAAGGTGCCGTCGGACAAACAGAAAGCAAAGCGACGCTTAAATAATGAGCAAAAGGTGTAAACAAGTGGAAGCCGTCTCCGGTACGCTAATTAACTTGACAAATGTGCTGTCCTTTTCAGTGCTCGTGCTCGTGCCGGTGCCGGTGCCGGTGCTCGTGCCGTTGCCAGTGATTATAATAATGTTATTGAGCGTCGAGAGTCGAGCCTCGAGCCTCGAGCCTTGAGTCTCGCTCATCGTGCTCCAGCAAGGACAATGCTTCAATTCAGGCGCATGCAAATTTTCTCAACTCACTTAGTTATGTAAATGCCAGCTGATTGCCAAATATTGCTGCAATTAATCATTTAATTAATTCCGCAAGCTGTACACATATCTGCGCGCTGTTATACAAAGAGAAAACAAAAAAAAAAAAAAAACAAAAACAAACATAAAAGTAAATAAATAAAAAATTACAATATTCATGCAATGCGAACAGATTTCCCGCCTTCTTACTCTGTGCATAAATTATGCCCAGAATGAGCCATGTGTAAGTGCAGGGAGACTGACACAATATACTGATAGTGCTGGGTATCTAGTAAGTCGATCATTATGCACTAGTTGTTTATATGAGTATAGGTCTCTTAGTTGCAATCTTAACTGAATCTCAGCTAAATGGCTTACGAGGTAATTTATAAAATATGTTGATTTTTTTTTAGTATATAATTGATTTTTTTTAATATATATATATATATTATTAATAAAATTATTATGCAAGATTAATTTTTAAAAAAAATATGAATAATAATTTATAAAAATAATTCAAGCAAAGTCTGAGAAATCGAGTAAATGGTAAAGCTGGCAGCATGAATGGCAACAAGTCCTTTGGCAACATGTTGCCAAGCAGTGGTTATGTTGCTGGCCCACAATGTTGCTGGCCTGTGGTGAGTTTGGTGTTGATTGGCGCAACTGTTGGTCCAATTGGGACTCCAAGAACTGTTGGCATTGCTCAGCATTCAGTGCACGACGGAGTCTTCGAGACGGCGGCACACGGCACGCGGCAACCGCCGATTCACCAATAGTTGGTCTGTGTCAGTCACTCATATTGGCAACTGTTTGCTGTTGCTGCTGTTGCTGCTGCTCAGTTCAATTGCTTTGTTTTTGTTCGAGTTTGACGCGTTAGTGCGTGTTTCGAGTGGCCCAGTCAGTGGCAAGTGCTGTGAGAGACAGCCTCACGATTGGCTCCAACTACAACTATCGACAGCTGCTGTCTGCGCTCGCGCCGCTGGCCACGAGCGCTGCACTGCAGCTGAATGCTAGCTATGCCGCCGAAGAGATCTACGGCGCCAGCGGCGGTGGCAGTGGCGGTGACGGTGGCGGTGGCAGTGGCAGTGGCAGCGGCGACGGCTTCGACGGCAGCGATCTCTACATCTACAGCAATGAGCTACTGGAGCCGGACTCGACGGCCGCCACTCCGGGATCGTTTGCAACGCTAAGTTCTGGCGATGGCAGCAATGCATCGATGATGCCGCCGGTACTGCCCACGCTAGCAACGCTGCCGGTAGCCAATCGTAGTGTATCCCGCGTCATCGCCGATGTGCCCATCTGGGTGATACCCTGCTACAGCATCATTCTGCTGTGTGCCGTCGTTGGCAATCTGCTGGTGGTGCTCACTCTGGTGCAGAATCGCCGCATGCGCACCATCACCAATGTCTTTCTGCTCAATCTGGCCATCTCGGACATTCTGCTGGGCGTGCTCTGCATGCCCGTCACACTCGTCGGCACATTGCTGCGCAACTTCATCTTTGGCGAATTCCTCTGCAAGCTCATTCAGTTCTCTCAAGGTAAGGCCTAGCATTAACACCTTGCAGAGTCCTTGCCTGCTACTCTTAGCTATTTGCCGTTTATCTGAAAGATGTATATATATATATATATAATATATATTTATATCGTTTTATTATGCCAATCGAGTGACTAACATTAAGTGATGGCAGCTACTTGAATTGTAAATGTGAGCGTGGAGCGTGGAAAGTGGAACGTGGAATTGCACCCATTGTGTTTGTTGGCTAATGTGTGCGTGTGTGTGTGGGTGTGGGAGTGTGCCTGGGTGGGCGTGTTTTTGCTGCAAGAGCTTCATAAAAACTCAGCGTACTCAGCGGACTGCAGTCTCTAATTTATGAGATGACCCACATCGTGCAGCTACGTAAATACAGTGAGTAAAGCTCTATGTGTGCGTGTGTGTGGGTATCTCTCTGTCACGCTCCTTCTTCGGTCTGCCAGTGTGTTGCTCGAGCGCTTAACGTCTGGCTATTCCCAATGCTTGTGGCCTCAATATTATGATTGCAGCAGGTGTTTGCCTGCCACCTGCTGCCTGCCGCCGACCCAAACCGATGACACTCGAAATGAGCTGGGTTCGAATATTTGCTGGCGTGTTCTCCTCCCACATGAAATGAAATGGGTTAATGTTTAAGCTTATCTAAATGCGCAAAGTTGACATGTTTCTATAAAATTACCTGTCCAACTTAACAATTGTATTCGAGCACATACTGAAATAGCTATAAATGTAGAAACATAGATATATATATATATATATATAAATATATGCTCTGTTTGATGTGGGTATTGGCTTACGTTCAAAATTAGCCATTGCTGGCAGATAATGCAAACACACCTGCCACTCTTGATTATACATGTATTTATGTTTGATACAAATTTAATGTAATTTCATTATTGATATCAATCTTTTATTTAAGTTTTATGCCAGAAATTGTTGTCATAAATCAGTAAAAAATTACTCTAAAAACTTTTCTGTTGTTCTTGCGACACATGACATGATTTCTGTATTTTATTTAAATTCTTAAACACAAAAAAAAATTCTTAAAATTTAAAGGCATTTTATATAGAGCTGTTAAAATCAATGATGGCACTATCAGTTGTAGCGATGGGAATTCAATTTAGCAAGAGTTCGATGAATTTTGTGCGAAGGTGATCTAACGTCTCATTTAGCCGATAGCTGAGGCAGCGCTTGCGATTTGAAAGAAAATTGTGAAATGTAATTGAGATTTCACATCTTATTTTATTAAAGAAGAAATATAAAATTAAACATTATTTTGGATTATTTCTATTACCTTGAGATGCAACTTATTATAACTTATCATTGACAGAAAGAACAAATGATCAGAGATGATAACACATAGAATTAATTTAACATATTTGGAAAAAGATCATATCTATTTATTATATCTTTTATTTATTTTATTTTTTAAATTTATTTAAAGCCAAAAAAAAAACAATTAATATTTTCCTCACACATTTGAACTATAAAAGTTGATCAATGGAGCTAACGATAGTATCGATAGTTGCAACCATTAACCATCGAGTAGACCCACTATCGATTGCTTTGCAGCTCTGCGTCCTTGTAAAGACATTTTAATTTTAATTTATGTGCGAGTTAAAGTCTACTTAAGCAGCTACGTATCGTATTTTTATATGAATTGATTTCCTTTTTTTATGGCCAGGCTTTTATAGACATGGCCCAAGCTTTATTTATGTACAATGATTACATTGATATGAGTGTGCGGCTGCTGGGCAGCGTCTTCATAATTTGAAATAAGTACCGTTTGCCGCGCCATAACGTAGGCCACAGTTATTACCGATGGCAAATACCCTTCGAATGCACAGACTACCAACGTGCCCACACTGTGCGTCATGGCAACCTTTGATCAGAGACTTTGCCTATCGAAGGCTACAAATTTCCATGAGATTAGACATCTGCTATTAAATTCAATTTATGTTCGACCCGAAGAATATCTTTGGTTAGAAAGAAAAATTATTATCTTGGCATCCTGTTTACATGATGAGCACACTGAGTACAGTCAATGACAACTTGTTTGTTATTCAGCGCATAAGCTCTTGGCAGCTCTAGCGAGTCATCGAGCCGGCAAATTTCGCACTGGCTAGTCATCGTGGCTAAGCTATGGCACAACAAAAGCTCTAAACTTTAAATATGAAAATACTCCCACACAGGTGGAGCAAGGTAAACACACACACACACACACAGAGCTGAGCATATTTTGAGCGGAAATTACCGGTTATGCTGAAGCACTTTCTCGAGTAGTTATATGACTAGTCAGCCAACAGGCACTCAAACGCGTTTCGGGACCCCTTTTGTTAGTTGGCGGCATCCTTTCGAAAATTAAGTGGCTGTGACCCAGCAAAAGTCGAACATCGGTTTTGGTTACCCAACCGAACGGAGCAGGCCAAAACCAAAAAACTTGAACCACACACCCTTACGAAAACTCGCGTAATAAGTTGGCTAAGAGCGTTACCAATTTGTTGCATGTTAACAGAGGCTTAGAGAATTTATTCTGGCACCTGTCACAAATGCTTATCAATTGATTAAGTTGATTCCGCCTGGGCGAAAGGACTCGGAAAAAAGTCGAAGGGTTGACCAAGTTCAATGTTAGTTCAACAAACTGCATAGCCCCAATACGAACTTGGCTTATGAGACGAGTTCAAATCAAATTAAGTATTAACGGTTTTTTTTTTCGTGTTGGCCTGCTAACACCAGCTGGCTGCACGGCGTATACATAAATACGGCAGAAACATATTCGGAGCACATAAATTGAAGTGCCCTCAAGTACAGGCGTGCACACAAACTCAAATACAGATAAAGATACAGCTACAGTTACAGATATATGTAGATACAGATACAGATACAGCTACAGATATAGCTACAGCAGCAGCAGCAGCAGCAGCAGCTAAAGCCTCGGGCCGGGCCCCAGGCAAATGCTAAGCCCGTAACAATGACTCTTAGATAATACAGGGCAAATCCTTATTTTCAATGCGAATTAGGCAAGTCTTAGGCTAACGTGAGTGCTGCCAGATTCTCAGATGTGAAAATGTGCCACTGAGCGAATGTGCAAATGTGTCTGTTTATGTGTGTGTGTGTATATATATCTGTGTGTGTGTGTTCTTTAAAAATACTTTAGCATTCCTCCAACAATTTGTATGTATATGTGTCTGCCTCAATCGTTGCCCCACAGTGTATATCCACATAACTATATGCATATGTATGTAAATTGTATTATTAAAGTCGCTGAGGTAGAAGAATTTAGATGTCATTGGAGCCAACTAGAAACAATAGAATATAAGATTGGCGCCATGGATATTCACTGGCTTCAAATGGGATTAGGACCCAAATATAGCAAGCATACATACAACTTACTGACTTTATTCTAGTATTTACATTCATTGTTACCATTTGCATTTTATTTGATTATTCCAAACAATTGGCTACTGGTTAAGAGAGAATAAACCCTTCATTGTCATTGTCATTGTCATTGTCATTGTCATTTTCATTTTCATTGTCATTGTCATTGTCATTGTCATTGTCATTGTCATTGTCATTGTCATTGTCATTGTCATTGTCATTGTCATTGTCATTGTCATTGTCATTGTCATTGTCATTGTCATTGTCATTGTCATTGTCATTGTCATTGTCATTGTCATTGTCATTGTCATTGTCATTGTCATTGTCATTGTCATTGTCATTGTCATTGTCATTGTCATTGTCATTGTCATTGTCATTGTCATTGTCATTGTCATTGTCATTGTCATTGTCATTGTCATTGTCATTGTCATTGTCATTGTCATTGTCATTGTCATTGTCATTGTCATTGTCATTGTCATTGTCATTGTCATTGTCATTGTCATTGTCATTGTCATTGTCATTGTCATTGTCATTGTCATTGTCATTGTCATTGTCATTGTCATTGTCATTGTCATTGTCATTGTCATTGTCATTGTCATTGTCATTGTCATTGTCATTGTCATTGTCATTGTCATTGTCATTGTCATTGTCATTGTCATTGTCATTGTCATTGTCATTGTCATTGTCATTGTCATTGGCATTGGCATTGGCATTGGCATTGTCATTGTCATTGTCATTGTCATTGTCATTGTCATTGTCATTGTCATTGTCATTGTCATTGTCATTGTCATTGTCATTGTCATTGTCATTGTCATTGTCATTGTCATTGTCATTGTCATTGTCATTGTCATTGTCATTGTCATTGTCATTGTCATTGTCATTGTCATTGTCATTGTCATTGTCATTGTCATTGTCATTGTCATTGTCATTGTCATTGTCATTGTCATTGTCATTGTCATTGTCGTCCCTCTCTCTTTCTCTGCCTGTCTGTTTTATAGTCAAGTTGTTTGTTTTAAATTTCAATTAAAATGAATGAAAATTTGACTGTGAACACTGTCAGATGTGGGCAGCACAACATGATTCGTGGAGCTCTGTGCTATTGTTAGCATCTGCAGTTTTATGACTTGTTTCCGTTTCCGGATCCGCTACCAACACCATTGCTGTTGCCGTTGCGCGTGCAGCTGCTGTTGATGATGATGTTTATAATGTTGTTTACTTAGCTGGTTCAAGTTTGTATTCGGCTGACTGGCTGTTGATATTGCTGTTGGTACGTGCATGCTTATTTCCAGGCATTCATTTCTCAACACAAGACACCCACATGAGTAACTTATTAAAGGCATAATAACAATGCCGAGTACCAGATACATCAACCATATCGCTCATCCCAGGGCAGACATTACTCCAGCGCTGCTTCCCAATCTGTACAGCAGCGTCCATGGCCACGGCCACACATTGAAATGCCGTCATGTGGCAATTTGTTAGCCAAACACGCCTTTTGCCTTTCGCCATTCGCCTGCTGCGCCTTGGATCACATCTGTTGCACGGCTGCACGGCATCTCTGCTGCTTGCACTGGCTCGTAAATTTATAAATGTCAACGTTGTTTGCTGTTCGGCCCGTCAAGCCAATTTATGAGCATCATTATGTCAAGGTGCATTCGTTGCACTCGCCAGAGCGCATACCCAGACAAAGTCCATCTCCTCACATCCTCAATTAGATTGTGTCTGCCAGCTGATTTATATGCGAAGGAGCTCTGGGTATCCGGTTATTGCCACCATTGACGGGCGAAATTCAATTTGTTAGTCAATTTTCAATAATTCTCTCGAGCCATGCTCTAGTCAAAATGAAATCTTCAATAATACGAATTTCGACACCTGTCAATAAGCCCACCACCTCCTACTCTCTCTCTCTCTCTCTCTCTCTCTCTCTCTCGTATGCCTGCCCCAAAATGTAGGCAACATATTTTATGCTCCCGCCCGCAGGAGGCAAAAAAAAAAAAAAAGTGCCAGACGTTACCCGCTGCGCTTGTCAACGCAAACGCCTTCGCTATATCTACGGCTCTGACGCCAAGCAAATTAATAATTAATTGAATTTTTATATCTTAAGCTCAATTTTAGAATATTCTCTCAGTGCTTTGCCGCTGCTGCAGGCCATTAAAAAAACCGCTTTAATTAGCGCCGCCAAGCAAACATAACGCACAGTCTGAGAATTTGCAATTAAGCTGACGAATTATGCCTATAAAAAAAATATTTCTCTCTCTCTCTCTCACTATCTATATATATATATATGCATATATATTCACATTCTCATCTAAATTGTAGATTGCAAATAATAAAAATTTTCTCATTAACAACTGTTTAGCCAAGCAAACGCACTTTGTCTCAGCATATGCTTTGTGTCTCCATAGGCCACATCACATGAATATGAATATGAATATGAGTATGAATATGAGTATATAAATGTGAATAGACACACTCACCAATAACTAGACTGGAACTCATTTAAGGCAGCCAAAGAGCTCTACACATGCTATTTTCTTTTCCTCATTGCAACAAGAGCTGTGATGAGGCCTGCGCTCATTTCTATTTGGCCAAGTTTTTTTTTTTTTACCGTGTTTCTTAACGTTTGCTTTTAGTTAACCAAGCGAAAATATAAAATACCGCAGCCGCTGCGCAATTCCACTGCACTGCACAGCCCTGCGATGGTTCCCAGTTCCCAGCACTTGTAACCCGGATACGGCGGTTCATCTGTCATCACTGTGGCCACATCAAATGGAAATACTTTTGGCCTTTCGTTAGCTGGTTGTATCGATTTTAGGTTCGCATAAATAGCTTAAAGATTAAATACATTTCGTATGCATAAATTTCATTTTCAATAAATAGAAAATTTTTATAATTTTCTATTAAATTTCACACTTGAACAGAAAAGCAGCAATAAAACCATTTACCGTTAAAGAGCTGCAGATGCTTTCCCAACAATAAGAGAGAAAAAAAAAAAAAATAAATAAAAATTCGTATTATTTTATGCAAATTTTGGCTATAAAAATGTATATTTCAGATAACAAAATGAGTGTGTGAAATTTTACTACATTAGCATATAGAAATGTGAATATAATATATGTATATATAAAAAAATATATATATATAAATAAATAAATATATATGTTAGCAGGCTTAATGAAATATGCAAAACTACAAACATAATTAATTATCTTGTTCCCATCATTGTCATTGTCATTGTCATTGTCATTGTCATTGTCACTGTCATTATCATTGTCATTATCATTGTCATTATCATTGTCATTATCATTGTCATTGTCATTGTCATTTTCATTGTCATTGTCATTGACATTGTCATTGTCATTGTCATTGTCATTGTCATTGTCATTGTCATTGTCATTGTCATTGTCATTGTCATTGTCATTGTCATTGTCATTGTCATTGTCATTGTCATTGTCATTGTCATTGTCATTGTCATTGTCATTGTCATTGTCATTGTCATTGTCATTGTCATTGTCATTGTCATTGAAATTGTCATTGTCATTGTCATTGTCATTGTCATTGTCATTATTGATATTACATTGATATTTATTATTATATGTATATCTCAGACACACTTATTTTTAAGAGTCCCATCTACATATTCGCAAAATTTACACGCTTCATTCAATTTCAATGTCAATTTCAATTTATATAGATAGAGACAATGAGCATTTTCTGTTCATTGCTTTTTTCAATGAATGTTTGCAAATATTCAAAGCATGCAATTTAAATGATTCCAAGAAAAAGTAGACAAACTGTAGAAAGAGTCTAATGAGGCCTCGTTTTTACATTGGGAGACGAAAGAAATCAGTTTTGGAATAAAATGAAATTCATTTCTATAAATGTCAAAGGAGCGAACAAATGTCAAATTCATAAATTCAATTATTTAGGCTAATAAATAATGAAATGGATGGCCTGAATGCAATATTCCCAAATAAAAGACGAATTCAACAAAAGCTAAATTAAATTAATATTTGTTCGGCTCAGTCAACTAAAGTGGGAATTTACTATGGCTGTCTGTCTGTGGGGTCCTTGTGCAGACAGCATCAGATAATAAGCTATTCAAGAATTTAGCTAGTTTCCTTTTTGTTTAGCAGACAACGAGACAGTGAGAGAGAGAGAGAGAGTCAGGGAGAGAGAGGTCAGTTGATATTAAGGTGTGACAAATATGTTGAGGGAATACGCAACCAGGGAATATATATATATATATATATATGTAATATATATATATATATATATATATATATATATATATATATATATATATATATATATATATATATATATATATGTATATATGTATATATACCTCAAGATGAATTCATTTAGCACAATGGCCAGGTGAAAGACACAAAGTCAGCTAACAGCAAACAGAATTTGTGCCAGTTGTGTGGTCATGTGTGTCTGTGCGTGTATTTGCTGTTGCCATATGTCACAAAAGCATACAACTGAGCAGCAATTTTTAAAGCAAAAGAGCAAAGAAAAGAAAAAGAAAACCAGAAAAAATAATATATATGTACATATATACGCCTTTATTTATTTGCCTTAAGGCAATTTAAACTTTTACAAGACTTTGATTTGGTTTCTGTTCTGCGACTGTGTCTGACTGTTTGATAAGCTAGAGTCAACCGTTTCAAACCGATAACTGTAGAAGCCATATCATCTTCAAGCTTCTATGTTGTTGTCTTTTACAGCAAAGGCTGAAGTACTCCTGGGGCACCCCATGGACCTCGTCCACTTTGGCACTCAATTTGTTTTCCCCCCATTTTGGCTACGAGTGCGAGCCAAGCCAAGCCAAGCCAAGTTTTGGGCGAATCATTGTTAAAGTTTTCGGCTACCGGGCGTCATGACAACAACAATTACGCAGCTGCTTTAAATATATTGGGCTGGCTACACCCCGACGTCCGACGTCCGACGTCCGACGTTCGATGTCCGGCTTCCGACTTCCGATGGTGTCCCATCGCCCGATTGTTTGCTTTGGCAATGAGGCTCAAAGGCGGACCGCATTGGTAAAGTGAAAAGTTGCCACTGAAATGAATTAGATTCGACACCCGGAATCATTGAACTTATCTTTGAATACCAAGACTGTGCGCTCACAACAATCTAACGTATTATGCCATGTGACCCCCTTCACCCCCTACTCCGACACCGACCCCGATTCCGTGCCCAACCGGAACCGAATCGCACGGCCAGCCAAGAGCTCCGCACACTGGCCAATCCATTGATAAATGGTTTACTGTTTACTTCTCTGTTTACCCAGCACAAATATAGAAATTCGACCAAGTGTTTACTCATGCCACAAGCACCGCAAAATCCACATCTAGTTATATCAATATGTAGCAGTTGGCTCAAACTGATTTCAGCATACATTTTGCTCGATAGAGTGCAAGATAATTGGAGTTGAGCCCAAAGTGGCCAGGCTCAATTATCAATTGGCAATTCATTTACAAATTGATTTACATTCATAATGGCTTGACCCAAAACAATTAAGAATGATGACAGTATGGGGAGTGCTCGACTAGTAGATACCCAAAAGATTGCCAAAAAAAGATGTAAGCAAGGCTCTCTAGCTCTTAGACTGAACACTGCAAGAAGGCGTAAGCAAGGCGAGAGCTAGAGATAGTTCTTAGACTGAATGTCGATTATTATCGATAATTTGAAAACGAGTTATCGTTCAACAATTTGATGTGCATATATGTCATTTTATGTATCACGCTTGAATAGATGCCTAAATGGAAGCAGTATGCTTCGATGGGCTTAACTTGTCTCTATATCTGACTTTTATACTAATGCATACAAATATCGATTTTTATCGATATACTTTTAACATTTTAAGTCTCACTCGTGAATATAAACCCAGATAGGAGCAGTATGTTCAGATAGACTTAACTTGTCTTTATCTCTTAATTTTATAGCAATGCACAAAAATATCGATTATTATCGATATTAAGAAAAAAGTTATCATTCAAAAATTTGATGCATATTTGTAACATTTTAAGTTATGCGTTTGATGAAACCTTAATATCTTTCTTTATATATTTCATAGCATATTTTCACCTGCTATTTGAAGTCTCCGATTTTTGCTAGCTAACGAGCATGACGCATAGATGACTTGACCAAAAAAATTTCTATATGGGCTTAGATCATCGTTCTAATAAAATTGTTGTATGAGTTAATTCAAACAGCTATAAATAATAAAATTCATGTGTTTATTTTATAAATTTTCATTAGATTTAGGATATACATGTTGATGATGTATGTATATAATCTATATTGCGTCCTTCCGTCCTTGCGACCTTGCTGCTCATTTTGCCTCGTTTGCGAAACACTTTGCAACGATTGATTTTCCTGTTGCAAAATCCAAATAATGTTTATCCAAGCCAAGCCCTGGCTTCTGCAGCATTTTATTTTATTTTTTTTTATTTATTTATTTTTTTGCCTTGTTCGCACACGAAATTCCATTTTCCTTAAACCAACAAATATTGCAGCGCTCAAAGTGAACTATTCTAAAAAAAAAAAAAGAGGAAAATGAAAAATATTCCGACAGCTGTCAAACTTTTACACTTTGGAATGTTTTTTTGGTTATTTTGTTAGTTTTATAGTTATTATATATTTATATATATTAATTATTTATTTATTATATAATTTTTAAATTAACTACAAATAATTTTTGCTTTTTCGTAATTTTGTTAGAAAAATATATAAAATATTAAATTTAAAAACATTTAATTATATATTTAATATAAAATGATTTAATTTCTTTTGGTTTGACAAAAAATGATTTTAGCTTTTTGGTAATTTTGTTAGAAATATATTTATTTTTTTAGTTTATATATATTTATTATTAATTTATTATATTATTTTTGGGTTAACTAAAAATAATTTTAGCTTTTTGGTAATTTTGTTAGAAATATATTTATTTTTTTTAGTTTATATATATTTATTATTAATTTATTATATTATTTTTGGGTTAACTAATTTTGTTAGAAATATATTTAATATATATATTAATTTTTTATTTTCATTTTTTGGGTTGAAAATACAAAATTTTTGCTAACCAAATGATTATTTGTATTATGTTTTGAGCATAATTAGCTCTCTTGTCTCTCTCTGATGCCGAACTTCGTATTTCTGCAAATAAGAGTAAAGACTCAGAGAGCAACGTCTTCGTTTGTGATCGGTTCGCAATCGAGTATCAATTTTTGTTTCGGCTGATCTCATGAAGTGAGCATGCAAGTTCAAACGGTTAACTGCTATATGAGAGCTATGTTTCTTAGCATTGTCTCTCTGCTAATGCTCCGATGCCTTTCAGAATGACAATAGAACCAATATCGACTCTTTTCCTATGCGACCTCGTTCCTTGCAGGAATTATACCCCACGCACCTAACGTAATGCTACGTAATGACAGTTCTGCAAACTAACGTTACGCTAACACTTAACGTGAATCAATAAGCTCCTCGACAACTGCATAATTCTCTAGGAATTCATTCCTTAGGAATTCATTGCATTTGATGCAAGTCAAATGAAATTTCAAGAATATAAACTTGAAGTGAAACGGGTCTCTTATTATTTTTTTTTTTTTTCTTAACTGGAAAATGAATCGATTTTATGTGCAATCTATCTAAATTTGCTGACATGTGAATTTCAACTGCATTCGCATAATGTCAGACTTTGGTGATTGAGTGGCATACGAAGTTCGCTCTTGAATTTGTATGTTTTTATGCAACATTTTAGCTACACGACTGCAGTTTTTATTGATTTGCCATAGATCGAATGAGTTGCAAGAGATTTTAGTGAGTCTTCAATAAATTAAGCATTTGCTATCAGTACTCGCATTCACGAAAATTAAATGAGTATATTAGTGAGTATGAGTATTAGTATGCGTACGAGTATATATTACACATATTTATGTTTTGCTCTCCGTCCGTCCGACCGTCCGTCTGGCTATTTGGGCATCCGTCTGTCCGTTTGTCAGATAGATGGATAGATAGGTTGATGGATGGATTCATAGATAGATAGATGGATAGATGGATAGATAGATTGATAGTTGGATTGATAGATTGATAGATAGAGAGATAAATAGATGGATAGATAGGTTGATGGATGGATTCTTAGATAGATAGATGGATAGATGGATAGATGGATAGATAGGTTGATGGATGGATTGATAGATAGATAGATTGATTGATAGAGAGATAAATAGATGGATAGATAGGTTGATGGATGGATTGATAGATAGATAGATTGATTGATAGATCGATAGAAAGATATATAGATAGATAGAAAGATAGATAGATATATAGATAGAAAGATTGATTGATAGATAGATATATAAATACGAGTGTATGGACTATACACTGTCTATACGGACGGACGGATAGTCCGTCTGTCTATACGGACGGACGGATAGTCCGTCTGTCTATACGGACGGACGGATAGTCCGTCTGTCTATACGGACGGACGGATAGTCCGCCTTCAACACCGACGAATAGTCAGTCCATCTAACTATACGGATGGATAGTTCGTCTATCTGTACAGACGGACCCAATTGTCCGTCCGTATATATAGTGAAAAATGTGCATAGATCTTCGTAAACCCCCCATTAGGGGCGATAAAAATAGAATAGTTTTATTTTCGCTATCTCAGAATGTCCATTACCAAAAGTATTAGACAATTTTTGAAATGTTTATCAAAAAATCAAATCGGAAAAAAGAGTTTTATTGTCTATAGTTTTACAGCTGAAGAAAACTTTAAGGACATAAATGATATCGGAAATTTGACTATGAATGAGTATAGTGCAGTGGATAGCGCCCAGATTCGATTACAAATTGATTGATTTGCCTTAGATAAAATATTTTGCAAAAGTTAATTCTTCACTTAGTTCAGCTACACTTTAACAAATATTTCTGGCTAATTGCTATTAGATACGCTTCTTGGCTAAAACATCTTAATTAAAGGACTCTGTCTTCCTCTGTCTGTCTGTCTCTCTCTCTATCTCTCTCTCTCTCTCTGTGTCTCTTGTCTCTGTCTCTTTCTGGCCCTGTTGCTAGCGTGGCCAATTTGTTTGTCGCGCCTTTTCATGTTAGGCATCACATTTTAATTTGCTGTGCTCCACAGTATGCTTTATGGCATCATTCCGCCTGAATAACAACAGACATATAGCCAATAAAATGCTGCCTACGGCAAATGCTGAGACACTTGCTGCCGACACACTTGGCCGATAAAAAAAAAAAAAACAAAAAAATGCAGAGAAAAACAGAAGAACAACGAAAAAAGAAAACAAAAACAATGAAAACCAATTTCTTATATAATTTTACAATTTCGCAGTTTTTTTTTTCCGAGGGGGTCACAAAAGTTGATCAGGTCCGAAATGGAAAAAAAAAGAAGTCAATGGAAGAGGAACAACAACTCCCCACCCACACACACACACACACACACAAATTGCTTTCCGGAAATGGCATTGACATTGATATACCCTGTACGCAATTGCCATATATATATATATATACATAGCTATATATAGATGTCTGCATAGGTATATCTATGCATCTTGAGTCGGAGGCTGTGTCTATTGATATTTATGCTTGTGCTTAATCAATTCCGATGTGCTTGAAATGTGGGCCAAGCCGCATCGGGACTCGAGGGCAATTCACGGCCGGGGCAATTTCTGCTGATTTCTCATATATTTTACGAGGCCGACGTCCGAAAGTTTTGCCTTTGCCATTTTTTATTGTTAACTCAAATTGAAATGATTTTTATTGATAAAACGCACACAAGCGCACGAGCATCAGTATGAGCAAGCAGTTCGACTTTTTGTTTACATTTCACAAACGAGCCGGAGCTTTCAATGGAAGTTCTTCAGCAACTCCATGAAATCGCAGTTATGACGCCTTCCGACTAGTTATGGCCAACAGGCACTAAATCAAAAAGTACAACGACCATGCCGCATCGGGCCCATCGATAATGTCTATAAATAGCTAGGAGTATGCATTTGATGGGTTCCATAACCAGAGAGAGAGAGAGAGAGAGAGGAAAAGAGGGTGAGGTAGAGGGAGAGGTACTCCCATATTCCAATCTCAAGTGACTCAAGCGATACCTTTGCTCAGACACTGCTTTAATATCGCATAAAATTTCCATATTTATAGCAACTCCTCTCTATCCCTCTCTCTCCTCTCTCTCTCTCTCTCTCTTTCGCTCTACACACTCTCTATCTTCTTTTGATTTATAGGTTCAGCAAGATATGAGCTGACAGTTTTGCTTTCCGAGTGTACAAAGAGAATTTCAGATGCAAACTACTCGAAAGATTCTTTGTGTCAATTGAATGTCAATTGCTTTACATTGTTTTGAGCAGCTGCAGCTGAATTTGCATACATACACATACATATCCATTAGTCATAAAAATCTATATAATAAATTTGAAAGCCATAAGCTATTCGTTGAAGCAGACAAAAAATGATGTTGATTATTATTATTAAGAGATTTTATTGATATATATATATATATTTTTTTTTATATTTTATTTAATATTTATTATTAGTTTTTTATTTTTTTTATGAGATTTATAAAATATATTTTTCTCATTATATTTCAAAAAAAATTTCAAATTAAATATATATTTTAATTGAACTCATTAATTACTCAAATCATATTTCATAAAAAGCTTTTTGCATTAAGGCTAATTATTCTATGAATTTTATTGAATGACAGACAAAAAAAATTTGCAAGCTGACAGTTAGAGAGAGAGAGAGAGAGAGAGAGAGAGAGAGAGAGAGAGTGGGAGAGTGAGAGCGAGAGACGTCGCGACGCCTCTCTTGAGACTACAAAAATAGAGAGCGAGAGAGAGAGAACGAGAGAGAGAACGAGAGAGAGAGAAAGAGTTTCCAAGGAAATAATTTGCTAATTAGAATAATTGTGAATGAGCATTGACATTCTAAGTCGCTTGTGCAGTTAGAAATAAATATTAGTGGGACAGTCGGCAATGCTCGACTAGAAGATACCCTGAACTCTAAAAAGAGCTGCTGTGTCAAACATTTTGTAATGCTCAACTAGAAAATACCCTGAACCTTTGCATATCTTGTATGCATGCATAGTAAATTGCATATACATACATATAGACAAATATACACGTGTATATACATACATATGTACACACATTCATTAGCTGCAATTGGACTGAGCTTAATTATTGAATAACTTTTCTTCTAGATAGAATTACTTAATGAAATTTTCAGAGCATGCTAATCACAATTAAATATGTCTATATGCTAAAGCACAAGTTTTTACGATAAGAAAAAAAAAAAAAACAACTATCGATTATTATCGATAAAAAGAAAATGGAATCAGTTATGGAAAAATATAATAGGCTCATAGTGAGTAGAGGTTTAGCCATTGAAAAATTGCACACATTGATCAAGATATTCCGGATGAGTCATTTTGCAAAAGGACAATCCTATACTATTTGATATATGTATTTATTTCTAGATTCTCTATAGAAACGTAATAAACTTAACTTAATACGAGACAAATACTTAAGACTTCAAGTCTTCAGCTTTTGACACCCAGACGGATGCACATGACTGGATACACTAAGGTTAGCGACTGACCTCTGCCACGCCTGATTCAACATGTTACAGTGATTCTCAGAAAACCTTTATATCTTGATTTACCATTTTCAATTTATTTATCGCTGTAAATTACACAGTTAGTTGCGTTCGAGCACCCTGCAGTTGACAGAGACATCGGGTATTTGAATGCAATTGTTGACATTTTTTTTATTTATTTATTTATTTTTTTTTTGTTTGAAAATAAGTATTTAAATCATGAAAAGAAAACCCAAAGAGAGCATAAATAAGAAAAGAGATTATAAAAAAAAACCAATAAAGAAAATACTCAAAGAAAATACTAAAAAAAAAAGTATTTTATTCGTGAAAAGAAAAGCCAAATACTGTGATAAAAGGGAGGCATAACTAATCTGTTTTCTTATTTATGTTACCTTTTATCCCGGCTTTTGGTTTTTCTTTTCACAATTAAAATGGTTTTTTTTTTTTAGTATTTTCTATGAGTATTTTCTTTTCATTAGGCTTTTCGTTCTTTCCTGCTCCTTTCTTTCTTTTCTTTCCTCTTAGTTTCAGTTCTCTTTGACCTTAGTCTATGTTATGTCTGACTTTGAATCCCTCGCTCTCTCTCTCTCTCTTTTTCACCCTCTCTCTATCATTCTCATTCTCTCACTCTCTCTCTCTCTCACTCTCTCATTTTCACTCTCTTTCTATCTTCACTGCTCTGCTTTCCTCTTCTGCTCTGCATCCCAGTCGAAAAAAAAACATCACCGAGCTTCATCTGGTTAGCAAATATTTCTCTTTAGGCCACATCTCAAATATGTATTTGTAATTTTATCAATTACTCTTGATATGATTTTCAAATCAATGACAATCAAAAGGTATCAAATATTTGATGTCCATGCAGACCTGGAGCCGTAGTTGGGAATCGGAGCTGTTGTTGCTCCGATGTTGGTCTACGCCTGAATAAATTGCAATTCAAGTTTCTTTGGGTTTTGAGCTGGAAGAGTAAATAGTAAATGCCAAAACTGACTTAACCATACTTTATGGCAGATACTTATTCTTGGCCTGTCTTATTGACTGAGCAAAGTTTGTTTCACTTTAGCAATGTTCTGCTTTATTTACTTAAACGTCGGATGCACTTACAGCGCTGCTCGGATGCTGCGGCTGTGGTTCGAATGTTGTTTCGGCTTTTCTTTTTTCTTTTTTTTTTTTGACTGCACTTTCAGGTCTTCGTTCATTAGCAACACCTGTGTGCCCTGTAGTGTAGTTGCCATTTGCAAATGACCTTTCACTTCTGCGTGGGTTTTGGCTGACTGCAAATGCCAAATGCCAGAAGCGGAAAAACTCGAGCCTTTAAAGCGTCAGGCCACATAAATTTAAAGTAGCAAATTGTGGCTACATTTAAATTAATTAACCGGCAATTGGCCAAGTGTCCATGGCAAAGAAGCCAAGGGCTAACAAATGTAAATTAAAGTGTATCCGGTAGCCATTAGCTACTGCTGTGCTCCTAGAAGTCTGACCACTTTTCCAACTTTCCCAGAGCTTCACGGGAAACACAAACAAGTTTTTATGTACAACTTTTGCTATTCAAATTCGTTGGTAAATTGCATCAAAGGACACTAAAAGCAAAATATATCACGCCCCCCAAATGAACGAGTTTTCCATATAATAAAGTCTGTTAGAAGTATATATATTGATTGCGGTAATTGACGGAGGCGGGCGAACTTCCGGTACTGTTCAGGCAGCAAAACCATAAAATATGCAATTGATTGATGACAATGGCGAAGCGGAACAGTGACCAATACTGGCCAACAGCATAGATAGAGATAGAGAGGGATAGAAAGAGAGAGAAAGACAGAATAACATACCTACAACAGCAGAGTGACAGACACAGGTTAACAGAACATAGACCAACATAACAAATGAGAATGAAACAGACGCTAACAGAGCACAGATTTACAGAAAAAGGCTAATAGGAGACAGGGTAATAGAAGAAAGGCTAACAGAGCACATACTAACAGAATAGAGGTCAACATAACACTGGACAAAAAATGTTGATTTTAAAATTCAAGCAAAGCAAACCATTTAAATTCCTTTAATAAATTAGGCTTGAAAAAAATATAAAAGAAATGTGTTGATTTGTTATATTTAATTTTAATTTTAATTTTAATTTATTTTTTTATTTTAATTTTAATTTTAATTTTAATTTTAGTTTTAATTTTAATTTGAATATTAATATTAATATTAATTTTAATTTTAATTTTAATTTGAGTTTTAATTTTATTTTTAATTTGAATTTGAATTTGAGTTTGAGTTCTGATTTTAATTTTAATTTTAATTTTAATTTTAATTTTAATTTTAATTTTAATTTTAATTTTAATTTTAATTTTAATTTTAATTTTAATTTTAATTTTAATTTTAATTTTAATTTTAATTTTAATTTTAATTTTAATTTTAATTTTAATTTTAATTTTAATTTTAATTTTAATTTTAATTTTAATTTTAATTTTAATTTTAATTTTAATTTTAATTTTAATTTTAATTTTAATTTTAATTTTAATTTTAATTTTAATTTTAATTTTAATTTTAATTTTAATTTTAATTTTAATTTTAATTTTAATTTTAATTTTAATTTTAATTTTAATTTTAATTTTAATTTTAATTTTAATTTTAATTTTAATTTTAATTTTAATTTTAATTTTAATTTTAATTTTAATTTTAATTTTAATTTTAATTTTAATTTTAATTTTAATTTTAATTTTAATTTTAGTTTTAATTTTAATTTTAATTTTAATTTTAATTTTAATTTTAATTTTAATTTAATTTTGATTTTAATTTTAATTTTAATTTTAATTTGAGTTTTAATTTTATATTTAATTTGAATTTGAATTTATTTTTTTTACATATTTTTTTTTATTTTATTTGAATTTAATTTTTATTTTTATTTTATTTTATTTAATTTTGTTCTTTAATTTTTTGTAATATTTTTATTATTAGTATATATACTTTTTTTCATAAATTTTTACATTTTTTGTTATATTTTTATGTATTTTGTTTGTTATATTTTTATTCATTTTCTTTTTTGAGCTAACGCAAATGCGACCACAATTAAGCAAACAAAATGTTTTGGCTGTCGCAACAATAATTTAAGCAAAATCAATAATCGAAACCTATGTAAATACCTGAGGCAGTGGCCCTTGCGTTTAGCCAATCATATTTGGTAGATTGTCTATGCATGCAACGGACATTCTTAGTCGAGTTAAATTAGGCGCCGCCATGAGCCAGGCCAAATGACAGTGAAAAATTATGGCTAATGGCAGCGTGGGGCGTAAACACATGAAATGAAATAATATGAAATGAAATGGATCGAAATGGAATGTTCAGAATGGCAATGGCAACTGCATGGGCGTTTAACATGCGTGGGCGTTTTGACTGTGGGCGTAACGAGGAGCATGCAGCATGCAACACATGTCAAACTAAAAATAAATGCAACACCAAGAGACTAATGGGAATTGAGAAATGAGAAATGGCTAAGCCGCATAAGCATTACCTGCCACAGTCAGAGTCCTGGACTGTTGCCACAACTCCAATTTAGCAATTTACAATTCAATGAGCCTGCATTCGATGACAGAAATATCAATCCCAGCCGGTTCACAAATAAGCCAAATTTAACAAGCAATAAACCAATTTTTATATATATGTATACATATATAAAAGCCAATTGGAACATATTTTCAATGTTTTACTCAAATCCCAATAGGTCAAACGAAAATTCGGGCCAATAACAAAAAAAAAAAAAAAAAAAAAAAGACATGCGACAGGAATCCGATACAAAATGTGTATTTTGGGACAAGCCACAGACAAAAGCTAAACTAAACATAAAAGTCGTAGTTCTAATACTCTATAAATTGTTGAGAAAAACTTAGCATATATAATACAATCCGCTTATAACGACGCTCAAAGAACCATCGCTATATAAGTTTGCACCAATAAGTTTATTTGCGGAGCAGAATTTTCGTTTCGAACGCTATATGCGAAGTGGATACAAGCGGATTCTACTGTATCTATATACGATTTGACATTCCGGCATTACTTGTCACCTCTATCCTATATACTCCTTCAATATAATGCTCTTAGCTTGAGGAATACATCAAACAGTTTTGCATTGGATAAGCTGAGCTAATGAAAGCATAATAACTCTATAACTCTATATAACTCTAGTATTTCACTAAATCAACCCAGAGTCAATCAAAGAGTCCCACGGTAAAGCGAATTGACGTGGGCCGCGCGAATGAATACTTTTTGTAACTTGAAGCTCAAACAATTTGCGCTTTATTTTGACAACCAACAAACAAGGAAGAGTGCTCGCGTGGGGAGTAACCGACTATAATATACCCTGCACCTAGTGTAAAGCAGCAGTTCCAATATATATATATATTTTTATGCTTAGGCTTAGGCTTATACGATCATTGAACAGAGGCTTAGAGAACGGTCCTAACATGTCTAACTTTATAATTCAATAAGCATATAAATGCTTTACAGGCACTAACACGCCTCCCTCCACCCATTTCAATCAATTCCAACGAAACCAATATACCCTCGCTCGATTCACATTATTTCAACGGGGTTCAAGGTATAAAAAAGCAAATAAAATTTAATCGAATTTAGGCTTAAGTACACTTTATATTATTTGAATGGGCCTAAGAAGCTTTCAGTTCGGATCGATGCGAAAATAGAAATAATATTATGGAAACATATATATAATAATATCACTCAAGGCTCTCCAGTCTGAGCCGTGCTTAGTAGACGAATTATCAATATAAAGTTATTCCAGCGAACGGCCATATATACAAATTTAACTAGAAATTCTACAATTTCGTGCTAAAATTTCAGAATTTAAGGCCTCAATGGAATTTCGCTTTAATGGGCGGCCGACTCTGGACTCTGCCCGAAAATGTCGGATGCTGTGTGTGTGTGGGAGTCGGGAATAATAATATCTTTCAATTGTGCGACGTGCGCAAAATAAAAAACAATTACTTAAATTTTATTTACATTGGGAAATCTTTTGGGCCCAGTTCATTTTGCAACATGCTCAGCCATGGGAATGCCATGGGAGTTGGTATATAGGCTTTGCTGTTACCTAGATTCCAATTGGGAATGGTGTGCGCGCGCGAGAGAGAGAGAGAGAAAGTAAGAGAGTGTGTGAGTAGAGCGCGTTCTCCCTCTTCAGTTTTCCTATATTTATCATTTCCATAAAATTTGCATGTTTATTTGTGGGCGTACCCATTGAACCATGGTCAAAAGCGGCGATGCGGCGACGTAGCTAAATTTAATTTTGTTTCTTTGTTAATGAGCTTGGCTTGTTTAGCAATTTCGGCCACGCTCAGCTAATGGGTTGCCGCTGTAACAGAAACAACAACAACAACAACAACTACTACTACTAAAACACACATTTCCTTTTGGAGCACGAAAAAACAGTTGCGTCTGCTGCAAACACCAAATCAACTCTCGGCGCACGGCCTTAATCCCTTGTGCCCATCCTCAAACCCAACTAGTTACACACACACACACACACACACACACACAAATGCGCGCACACACACTCACACACCCACGCGTGTGTCACTGTTTGCTTTCTATCTGCATGCCAGCGAATGCAAAGCGGCTTCTGACGTAACGTAAAGCCTAATTTTGTATACACACACACTCATACACACACACACACACACACATACATACATACATACATATATTTGTATGTATTTTTTTCTTACTCTGTGTTTTTTGATTTCGCACGTAAGTCAACAAACAGACAGAGCAGCTCAGCTCTTCGCTGCCCTCTGCTCTTTGACTGGTTCATCAGCTTTGGCAATGGAAGTGGAACCAGTGGAACACCCGCACCATCAGCAGGTAGTTCAAATTGAGCAGTCAGTCCTATTTTCAACTAGGCATTGGCAATGATGAATGTTGCATGTCTGGCCAAAAACTGAAGGTAGCTTGACTTCATTATGTGGCGGCAGGCGGGCAGCCGGCAGCCGCTATGCGGCATGCAAATAACGTTAACGCCAACCAAAATTTGGCCATTAACATTATCGTTGGTCGTGCTCAAATGTATCACATTTGTTATGCCCAGCGACCGACACAAAAAAAAGTCTAACAAACCCAAACGTAGTTAGAGCCGGCATAAATTAGCATTTAAATTTGAAATGAGCAAAAGATGCAACTCGTGTTTCTGCGCCGTGAAATTTAAAAATTTCGAGCTGGTTGAACATTTCTTTTAGGCACAATGAACTGTGAACTGAGGCAGTAACACTTATCGATGATAGACAACATAGCTATCGATATTTATAGTTCAAGTGAGCTATGAATTGTGAAACTACGACTTATCGATAGCATACTGCGGCAAATATCGATATTTATTGTTTAAATTTTCGTCGCAGAAAACTTAATTTTGAATCTTTAAAATAAAAACTATTTTTTGTAAACCAACGATCGCCATATGTCTCTTATTCTTCTGCTTCTTCCTCGTGTTGCAGCTGCTTCTGTGGCCGTCTCCTCCTGGACTCTAGTGGCAATATCCTGCGAACGCTACTACGCCATATGCCATCCACTTCGATCACGCACCTGGCAGACGATCAACCATGCCAATAAGATAATCGCTTTCATCTGGCTGGGCAGCTTGGTCTGCATGACGCCCATAGCGGTATTTAGTCAACTGATGCCCACCAGTCGTCAGGGTGAGTAGGCCATATGCCTGTTCCCGCTGCATTTCCTAGCCATTTCCATGTTTTCGTTTCAGGTTTACGCAAGTGCCGCGAACAATGGCCCGTTGGCTATTTGGGCTATGAGCGCGCCTATAATATCTTTTTGGACTTGGCGCTGCTGGTGCTGCCGCTGCTCGCTTTAAGTTTTGCCTATCTCTTCATCACTCGCACTCTCTATGTGAGCATGCGCAACGAGCGCGCCATGAACTTTGGCAGCAGCGGCCCCGATGTCGGCCTCACCACCAGCAGCAGCAGCAATAACAACAGCTGCAGCGGCAGCCGTCGCACCTTTGGCAGCTCCAACTATCTGCTGCGCATGCAGCTGCGACAGGAAGCACTGGCCGCGGAGAGTGCTGCACAGCTAGACATGCTGCTGCAGCAGCAGCAACAACAACAGCAGCAACAGCAACAGCAGCAACAATGTGGAGCAGGCCAATATTATTATGGTAAGTCGATCGATGTTCACACACTCACGTTAGCACTCACACACACACACATACTCTCTCTCTCTCTATCTCCCTCTTGCTCTGCGTGTGGGATTTGAAAGTCAACGCACGACAGCTTCAATTGCTCGACTTTGCCGCATTTTTCTGCTCGCCTACGTTGCTGAAGTATTTCCTGCTCATTCACGCTGCTGCGCTCAGCCACCCACGCTCAGCTGCACACACACACACACACTCTGGCAATTTGCATGGCAAAATCAGCCAGGCGTAAAATGTGATTCAACATCCTACTTTATCCAGCGCACAATACTACGGGCAGCTCTGCTGCATGGCTAACTAACCGCGTCACTCATACGCCACATCGAACGGCCACTGTGTATGTGTGTGTGTGTGTGTGTGTGTGTGTGTGTGGCGATAAATCGGCTGCCGTTGAATTCAATTTGATTTCGAGCATTTGATAAATTCAAGTGAGCCACTCAAATTGCCTTTCATTCGCAACGATATCGTTGAGCTTTAAATGCTTTAACTATAAAACGTGCCGCACATTAAGCTGCAGCTTAACCAATATTGCCAAACTGTTTGCCATTTGAATTTTCGACAGTAACACACTCTCTATGTCTCTCTCGCTCTCTCCCTCTCTCTCACGCTCTCACGCATTCCCTTGCTAACTGTCAATCAATTAAGATTTAAAGCCTACTTAGAGTGGCTCATAAACCTAAAACATTGCATAGTTCCTCAGGCTCGACTCGACTTGGCTCTTTCTCTCTCTCTCTCTCCCTCTCACTTTCTCTCTTTCTCTTTTCTTCTAATCAGTTCATTTCAGTTCCTTCAACACTCGCGTTAATTAGAAGCTCTTTTAGTTATATGTGTGCCAATAAAATGTAATGCGCTTAGTTCTTTTTTGGCGGCCGCCCAAAAGTATGCCACACCCCCTGCAAATGAGGTAAACAGAAATTGTATATTAACATAAAGTTGAGCTTAAATGAGAGTAAGAGCGAGAGAAAGAGAGAGAGAGAGAGAGAGAGAGAGAGTGAGTGAGAGCAGTTAATGAATTGTCATGGGCGACCGTAAAAGGATGCTCGCCTGGCACTGTGCAAGTTCTGAAGTCGCAATTCCATTTCCGGTTCCGCATTTTAAACGCACTTCAGCGAAAGGGTCAAAAACAAATATCGTAAATTATGCTGGGGGTCGAGCATTTAAATGCTCGTTAAATACCCGGTTATCTCCCTTATCGACCCAAAAGGCCCAGCGCAAATTAGTGTGACCAGATTGCTATAGCTACATCCAGTACATGGTGACACATTCACACACACACACACACACACACTCACACACATGACGAGCCACACCACGTGACCGCAAAGAGCACCTTGAACAGAGAGAGAGAGAGAGAGAGACACGCTCCACTGCCGTCAGTTAATGATATATTTTATTAAAAAATTTTGTTTTTTTTTCGTGTTTTTTTTTTTTTTTAAACCTATCCAATTTACGGTCGCCACTTAACATTTTTGTGTCATAAATTTCGGACGCAAAACTGGCAGGCAGCCACTAGAGTCCTTACCGGTCGAGTGCTTGCGCCGTAGTCCTGGATGCTGGTGGCGCAAATGTTTTATTACATTCAGCACAGCGCAAGGCTCTCTGGCGTGTTCGTACGTAATTTGCATAACCAAGTCTAATATAATTAGAGCCCTAAACTCATAATATTTGCCGTTGCTGCGGCACTCATTAAAGCCTTGCAACGGGTAGTCACAATTCATAACTCTAGCTCTGACTCGACACACTTCAGATAAGCTCATATGCAATTGCTACTATGTGGTAGTATACTATGTATATTTAGGCGGAATATCTCATGTATTTTAATTACCAGCGACGACTTACGACGACTCTGCCCAAGTTTTTCATATATTATTCATTGGCAATGGCAAAGATGATTTCTTAATGTCTCTTTCAACTTTGTCTGCTCGTGTGCTTAATGAACAACTGAGCCGAGTGCTATCAACTGCATAATACTCATTTATCTATTTCAAGTCTTTAGCAAAGTATTTCCTGATTTGTAGCACCCTTAATGGACGTATCGGAAAAGTCTTTACACATTATATGGAATGGGTGTTTGAGCATTTATTTCAAATTTTTAATCCTAAAGCTTCAATAGCGACGAAATGATTCGCGAGATGGACAAACGGATAGACAAATGGAATGACAGAACGGCACACGAACAAATGGACGGCTAGAAGAAAGGAAGATAGAAGAACGGACGAAGAAACAGGTGGAAAGACAGACACATAGATAGATGGAAGAATGGACTGCCAAAAGAATGGACAGAGGGATGGACAACCGGACAGATCGATGTACGGACAGATACACAGACTGACGGACAGATAGACGGACGAATGGAAAGATAAACGAACAAACTGGCAAAAGCATGGACAAACGGTCAGACGGATTGACAGAAGGACTGACGGACGGAGACAGATGAGCGGACAGATTGACAAAATGATGGGTAGGCGGATAAACAAACGGACCGACGGATGGACAGACAGATGAACGGATAGAAAGATAGTCGGACAGACTGACGGATAGAAAGATGGACGGACAGAGACACAGATTTATAGACTGACAGGCAGAGAGACAGATAAGATAAGATAGACTGACAAAAAGATGGACAGACGATTGGAGAAATAGACCAACACAGACGCACTATTAGACAGATAGACGGAGAGACGAACAAAATTATAGACAGACAGACGTAGGGACGGTGGGACAAACATACGGGTAGACAAACATCTCAACAGACTTTTGTATAATAAGAGTGTATAGTATTTAACCAGTAGTCTGCAGTCTGTCTAGGTTTGTATTTCGCCCTAAAAAGACATGCAACGCTCATTACTCATACACAATACTCATTCCTCATTTATCATTTCTCATACACTTCATTGTCGACTGAGCGAGCATTAGGCAGTCAGTTTTGGGTTGAACTAAACATATTCGTGTAGTAATTACTTTGGCAAACTTTTTACAGACTTTGACAAGCAATTCGTTAGAGAATACAAATAAGAATTTCCAAATATGGCAGACTTAAGGACTCTGGCCTAGCCTTCGCTGTATTTACTGAGGCTAAAGTTAATGTATGTAAACATAAATATAAACAAAAGCGAATCATGAATCTCCATTTGATTTCAATGCTCTACTGCTCTCTGTAAGATTCGCCAAGTTGTATGCATCGGCAGCTATCAGCTCTGTTGGATATCGAGACGTATGTGAGTTACGGTAGCTGCTAGCCGGTAGAGCTCTCACCTGTGGCATCTATCGATCGTGGCACATTGGGTTGTACTTCCTCTGCCGTTCGCTGATCATTGGCAGCGGCTGCAGCGAGTGCCACAAATTGATGAGCCGCTGCCACACGTCGCTCGAACTCCGCCTGTCGCCGGCGATCGTTGGTGCTGCGCATTACCGTGCGATAGATCAGATGGAGGAGCCGACTATTGTAGCCATTGTCGAAGAGGCGATCGTGCTCTTGGCTATCGGCGAGCAGATCACTCGGATACAGTTGTTGTGCTAAAAAAAAAAAAAAATCCTTGTAGCACAGTGTAATCTGTGTTTAGCAAAACTTACCCGTTGTACTCATTGCGGTGCTCGTTGGAAAGTCTTTATCTGTCGGCTTTGACAACTCATCACACGACATCTTAATGCAAAGGCACGCTGTAAGAGCAGTAAATGTCATTCAGTTCTATTATGAGTGGGCGTGGCACCACTTACCCCAGGCCACAATCAGTAGAAATAGTAAAATCTGCAAACAGAAGCGCCAGTTAAACATTCTCGTCTCGAAAAATATATTTTGAATATGACAAAATTGTTGTCGACTTTTCGGATTAGTAGAAAATATTTAGAAATGAAGCCAAATTCAAAATTTGATTTCTATTATTTTCAAAGTAGATTGACATGACGATTGTAAACTTGACTAAATTTCAGTTGCCCGACTGTGATATTATTGAACTATGTTAAAGTAAAAATTGTTAGAGGAAACTTAAATAAATTATGAGGAATATTAAGAGCAGTTCTTATTTAATACAATGGATTATTGAAAAGCTATTAGGAAAAAGGAAAATATAAAGATAAATAAAGAAAGAGGAAAGAAGAAAGAAAATTCTAGTGGAAACTGTTCGATTGCGAGAGATTCTGAACCCTTTCAAGAACTGATATTCCAAGAATTCTACGTTTCATTTCTCTAGCTTTAAAGATTTTATTTTTTTTTAACAGGTTTTCGATAAAGTTTTTAAGCGATAACACCAAAGCGATAGCAGTTATCGATTATTTTTAAAACAAACTCGATCTGTGTGTGAATAACACTAACCTACAAATCTCAAGCTTTTGTAGAGATCGACGCGTTTATACATACATGCGGGCGGACCAATGGGCGGACAGACAGACAAATGGGCGGACAGACGGACGGATAGGCAGACAGACGAACGAATGGGTGAACAGACGAACGAATGGGTGAACACCCGAACGGACGGATGGACGTATGGACGAATGGGTGGTAAGACGGACGGACGGACGGACGAGCGAATAGGCGGACAGACGGATGGATGCGCAGATAGACGGGCCGATGGGCGAACGGATCGATGTTCGAATGGAACGTGACCAAATTTACTCAGCTTATTGTCCTTAACAAGAATATATAATAGAATATATGGTTTGCCACGAATCCTTTTGTCTATTACATACATTCAACAGAACCAATATACCCGGAATTTCCATTTTAAATTTCCATTTTAAAAAAAGGAAAAATTGCAGCTTTAATTAATTTTAATTTTCTAATGGAAATTTCCCAATTTGAAGCCTGGGAACAATTTGGTGAACAATTTCCAATTCGAATTTAAATTTAAAGTGTTTTCACAGTCGCTGCAATATGTATGCCACATCCATCCATCCATCCATCCAGCTGCCTGGCTTGAGGCATTATTCGTTCCACCGAGGACACAGGCGAATGGCCAGCGCTTGCGGCACGGCCTTTGTGCCATGGTACGAAGTAACCGGTAACGGATAACCGATAACTGTTTGCCGTGCAAAGAGGTGCAGCAACGGAGCCGGCAGCATTTGCCACGTGCCACACACAAATTGAATGCACAAATGTGAAAAGCTGTCGGAACACGCTGTGCATCTGTGCATCTCGACTCCAGTGGCGCAACGTCGAATATCTCAACTAATCAGCTAATTAATACCAACAAGCACGCATCATTCCGTGAATCAAGCCAGGGCATTCAAATACCCATTCACATGTCCTCATCCTCATCATCGTCCAGGTGCATGTGAGCTCGACTGCAGCTGATAAGAGCCAATCGCCAGCTGTCAGTCAAAGCGTTGAACTCGCTCTCCTCGAATGAATACACGCCCTTGGGCTACTTCAATGGCAGCCAAGCCGAGCAGAGCTTTATACCTATATATATATTCTGTCTGAGACTCGTTTGCCAAGGGTTTGTGAATGGCAGATGTCAGACTTTGTAGCTGCCAGAGCATACGCGGATCGTGCATGCCCCAAACACAATCGCACACAACATATATTTTTTGTATGTATGCAAATCTGTTTTTCCATTAGGAAACATGCGAGCTTTTCGCTTAGAATTATTAACAGTTGATTCAATTCCTGTCAGCATTTAAACTCCATTCCAACATCTTCGTCCTTCTGCTCAGCTCAAGCTTCGGGAGGGGGCAATGTGTTCGAAGCACACATAAATAAAATCAAAATGCTTTATGCTATACACATGTACAGTTATGGGACTGCCAAGTCAGAAACAATGATTTATAGCGCTCCACATTGAGGCGCAGTTGAAAAATGCCTTTGCTCGACCTGCTCCAACAAAATGTTGCCTTTTGTTGATTATGTTTGGTTTTTCATTTCTCTTTTGCATTGTTTTTGCCTTTTCCTTCTCTCTCTCTCTTTCTCTCGCTCTCTGCATACAGCTGCATATATAGCAATACAATTTGATAGCTTTTGTATATATCAGCTGGAACAAAGAGTTTCCATATGTATTAGGTATATGATTTGTTTGGCTTTACGAAACTTCTATGACTTAGTGGCGTAGTGAGAGCATTCAGAATATATTGCTTGTGTAAAAATGTAGGGGAATATCGAAGATATTATATGTGTATATTCTTAGCTGAGTTGACCTAGTCGTTTGTCCCTCTATTTGTTCATCTTTCTGTTTATCTATCCATCTTCCATCTAATCGTCCTTTCAGTTCTCCGTAAATCTATTCGTACATTCGTCCATCCATCTATTCATTCATCATTCCGTCTGTCTGTTCATATATCTATCTGTCTAACTGTCTATCCATGCACTCGTCCGGCCATCCATTCCACTGCCTATCGATGTATCAATACATGTGTCCATCTATCCGTTCATCTGTCTGTCCATCAATGCTGTTGTCTATACATCCATATATCCATCCATCCGCTCATCAATTCTGCATTCTATCTATCCCTTGGTAAGTCCATCCATTCGTTCATTTATGCGTTCATCTATCCATGCATCCATTCGGTCATCCTTATACCTGCCCATCCATCCATGCATACGTCCGCCTATGAATCCATCCGTCCGTCCATTCGTTCATCCATCCATCCATCCAACCATCCATCCATCACTCCATCCATCCACCCATTCATCCATCCATCATAACATCTATCCGTCTATCCGTCTATCCATCTATCCATCTATCCATCCATACATCCATCCGTCTATCCATCTATCCACCCATCCATCCATCCATCCATCCATCCACCCATTCATCCATCCATCCTAACATCTATCCGTCTATCCGTCTATCCATCTATCCACCCATCCATCCATCCATCCATCCATCCATCCATCCACCCATTCATCCATCCATCCACCCATCCATCCATCCATCCATCCATCCATCCATCCATCCATACAACCATCCAACCATCTATCCATCTATTAATCCATCCGTTCATCAATCCTACTGTCTAATTATCCCTTCGTGTATCGATCCGTCCATCAATCCTGCCGTCTATCCATCCATTCAACTGTCTATCTATCCATGCATACGTCCGCTTAAGCATCTTTCCGTAGATCCATTTATCTAGTTATCCATCCATCCATCTACTCATTCATTCGTCAATCTTAATAATAATTGCAGCTCTACCCAGAGTTAAGAATTCCTTTCCTAGGCACTCCCAACTAAAGCACTCTAAAATGTTCGAGCAAATATTAATAAATTTTTCATATGAATCCCTAAGACACTTCGCCTCTCTATATATCTACATATATAGTATATATACTCTGTCTTCTTTAATTTATATACGCTCAATCCCTTTCAGCCGATGGCTACACTCATGGCGGCAGCAAACGTCGTTTGTTTGGCTCATGTGATGGACGCCGTCATCTCTATTGCATGCGCAGTGCATCGGTCAAGTCGGTGCGACACCAACAGCAGCAGCAGCAACAGCAACAGCAGCAGCAGCAGCAGCAGCAGCAGCTCAGCGGATCGGGTGATTGCTGTGGCCGACTACCACGTTTGTCCACAATGCGTCAGCAGCAGCTCTACATGAGCTCAGCCAAGGATGGAGAGAGACGCAAGTCGTTGTCCACGCCCAGTTTGCGGATCACAGAGGCAACGCTGCGCAGGTGAGTGCAACTGAGAGTTAATATTTATCGATACGATAAATATATCGATACGTTTGCCTGCAGATCGAATGAGAGCAAGAGCTTGGAGAGCAAGAAGCGTGTGGTCAAGATGCTGTTTGTGCTGGTGCTGGAGTTCTTCATCTGCTGGACGCCGTTGTACGTGATCAACACAATGACCATGCTGATTGGACCCGTGGTGTATGAGTATGTGGATTATACGGCCATTAGCTTCTTGCAGCTGCTCGCGTACTCATCCAGCTGCTGCAATCCGATTACCTATTGCTTCATGAACGCCAGCTTCCGGCGCGCCTTTGTGGACACCTTCAAGGGCATGCGATTGTGTAATGGGGGACGCTTTGGATTCTGTCGTCGGCGCTCCAATAATAAGACAAATTTATCTGTGGCCGGAAATTCGATAGCGCTGGCCAATTCGGTGATGTCTAGCCATACCATACTGGAGAGTCCGCGGCTCTGAGGCAGTCGTCGTCAGCAGACGTCAATGAAGCTGCGTTCGCTGGCGCATTTGTCAGACAGGGACAGAGATAGAGATAGAGATAGAGATAGAGATAGAGATAGAGATAGAGATAGAGACAGAGACAGGGATAGAGATAGGGATAGGGATAGAGATAGGGCGGTCAATGGCACAAACGAGGGCCTAATGGAGACGGAGTCACTGTAGGGAACCAAGACTAGACCCTAATAAAAGTATGTGATGTGCATGAAACTGAAACTGTGGTTGTCAACGATTCTACTCCAAGTAAGTTGTGTTTTGGTATGGATAAAAGATATATATATATATATATATATATATATATATATATATATATATATATATATAATTGCTATTGTGTTTCAATGCATGAAGCTAACTAAATTCTATTTGTTTTAATAATCTTATCACTTCAGAGCTGTTGCATTGTCTTTTATTGTAAAATCTAATTGTTGAATGTAAATTGTTAGACTTACCCTGGCGTCGTTTCAGTGTTTATACAAATGTCTTTTTTTTTACATATAAATATAAATATATATAAAATATAATTGCTATATATATATATACGTATGAATAACCAAACAATTTTAAAAAATACAAATCTATTTAAAAACCAATTTACTATACTAGTTTGTAAGATCAAAATCAAGATCAAATCGAACTTCAGCTAGAACTAGAAAATGCATTTGACAAGAGCAAAAAACGTTTACCTGAAACTTCAAGCTACAAGATTTAATAAAAATACAACAAAAATCCCACAAAGTATTAAAATAATAAAGTAAGTAACTAAATAATTAAATAAATATATATAAACATATTGATGTAATTGAATCGAGTGAAAAAGACAAAAAAAAAAAAAGAAACTTTCTTAAATCTTCATGTTTAAAGCAAAATAAATATTCCTTCTGGGGCGAACCCAAACAAAATCTTGACGCGTTTCAAACCGTCCGTCAAAACTATTTGTCAACTTAGCTTAGTGTTTCGAGATTTTTGTCAAGCGAATTAATGTATATTTAAGTAGAGCTGGTTCAAGTTTCTGCTCATGAGTATTATTATAGAAATATGTGACTCGAACTTTAGATGCAAATTTCTCAAGAATTTCCAAATATAAATAAATAAAATAAATAAATGTAGTACCTATACATACGAGTATATCAGAGAATATAATATATATATATATATACCTATATGAGTATACATAAGTATGAATCATGTATGTGTGTTAGAGAGTTTCAATATTTTCACTTCTATACACCTCAACGAACTTACGAAGTGCAAATTCGGTAATTCATATGTAAAAAGAAAAATAGCAATAAATGTGTTTTATCAAAAATACAAAAAGTGCGATTTATTTGGTTGGCATACTTTTAGGCTCAACTGTATGGAATGAGGTTAAATTCACAGTGAATTAATTCGAGCACTCATATGATTGCCTGATATTGATTGCCCATTTGAAGTTAATGAGCAGCAACGTAACTCTGCTCAAGTTGCTGTGCGTGTTGGCCATGTTGGCCATGTTGGCTGTGAGACAAAGGCAACGTCAGTTGCCATAAATAATGTCCAGCCGACAGGATGTGTGGCCAGATACTCGCACAAAGCCAGATACTTATGCCTGGAGCTCTGGAGCTGCTGAGTGAGTGCGAGCTGAAATCAATTACCGTCTGGCCGCAATAGATGAAGTGCATGTATCTCACTCTCTCTCAGTCACACGCACTTCCTCTCTCTCTCTCACTCTGACTCTGATAGGGGTATAGCTGGCAAATGCTGGCTCATTGATTATGTTGATGAAAGATTAGAAATCAAAAGATAAGGCAACATGACAAATCATTTTAATGGAAATGGATTTATTTTCCATTTCACAACAATATGAACATGTTTTTCCAATTACTGTTTATTAGAGTGCAAGTAAATGCAAATATTATTGCTCTTAGCAAACGATATGGCTTGGCTTACTTAAGCTAATGAGAATCGCAGAGAGAGACAGAGAGAGTTGGAGCTATGGAACATGGATTAAGATGGAATATAATGATTGCATAACTACGAAGCAGAGATAATCGTTGCGACATTAGCAAGTATATAGTTATATGAGCATAGATCATATATCCATAAAAATAAATAAATAATAATTTTTATACGTTTATTTCTTATGATTCTAAAATATGGATTTATATTGGTAATATATAATTTGTTCATATGTATATATACACAATGTATATATGTATGTATATAAAAGCGGAAAGAAAGAAACGTAATTGATAAACTTTTCAAAAATCGACGTTTATCTGATTTATCAAACAAATCAAGAAGCTTATACTGTATAGATTTTTAACAAAAATATGCTAGGAAATAAAATGATTTACCTTAGGAAGAAAGAAAATGATTTTTTATCGAAAAAATATATATAATGAGATGATTTATTGAAATAAATCCATAAACCTATTATATATGTAATAAAACATCGTAATTAAAATATATATATATTTTTTATCGAAAAATAAAACAAGAAATTTAACTATGTATATATCGATTTTTATTGAAAAAATATATAAATATGTGTTGATTTATCGAAAAGATGTCAATGATATATATAGTTTTATTGAGAATCAGCATATAAATTAAATATGCTTATAAGATATATATTTTTGTTGATCAATAAAATATATAGCTTATAAGGATATTTAATTTACATGCATATATATATAATCATTTAATTTCTTATTCTTTTTTCGATAAAAATCGATGATACGATGAGGGATGAACTTCTTTTCGATAAATCATCTCACATTTTATATTTGCTTTTCTAAATCTATTGATATGCTATGAATACATACATCATACAAACATACGTATATCTCGCAGAGATTTTGTGAGGGCTTGGCAGATATTTCTATAAGCTTCACATATTGTATATAGCTCAAATAGGTTTCATGTTAGTTACATGAAAGCTTGACATATATGAGATAGATATAGCAGGCACAAAAGAGACACGACGATTAATTTACACATTCAATGAAAAAAGAGAAGTACATGGATAGATATGCATATACACATAAATAATGTACACATAAAAAACATGCATTCATCCATATATACACACTCACATAGTTGCATCATAAAATTTTTATAACAATTTATCGTTAGATAAATGAGAATTGCATAGAAGCGACACACGTACAGTTAGGCCATTAATCTAGATAGCTGCAGAGATGGAGACATTTCGAGCACAGCCCGACCATGCCCCCCCCCCCCCCCCCACATGATATAGATATATGCATATACATATGCAATTCATGGTGCTCGAGTTGTGCAATATCCTTTATGGGAAGATCATATATTTTGGGCATTCGATAAAAGCTGATTGTTTGTTGATGGAAACTGCTAGAAGCGTACACCCTTGTGTGTGTTTTGCTGTTTATTAATAGGCCAGGGCCTGCGGCCATGCTTGGGGCCATGAATGGCAGCTGCTGCTGAATCGTGGTGTATTCCATTAGCACATTCGTCCCTCGATTTCTCACAATTGCAATGGGCCCATTTACTGTGAACTGACACGCCTCGCCCCCCTCCTGCCCACCCCTCTTCAGTGCCACACAATCAGAGCGAAGCGCGCGCGCGCCAGCTGACGTCAGCTGGCCAAGTGTCCTTAGCCATTGTTGTTGTTGTTGTTGGACCGGAGCTACGTGACAATTACCACAGTTATTACACGTAATGAGTACAGCAACAGCATGCAAACAAACAGAGGCTGTGCGTGGCTGTGGGCAACGACGACGACGACGACGATGCGACGCGACGTCAGCAATGGCTGACAGGGGAATTATCTAGTATTTGTTTTTGCTGCGATACGACGCCCGGCTGCATGCTGATGAAACCTTCTTGGAATTGTAATCAGATCACGGCCAGCAAGCACTTGAAGCACCTGCAGCACGGCCAAACAGAGAGAGAGAGAGAGAGAGAGACAGAGAGAGATGTTCAGGAAGATCGCCGCAGTCCTTGGCTCAAAAGCGACACAGTTTCTTGTTTCTTTTTACCTGAGGCAGTTGTGCGAATTCCCAAGCAATTCAAATTCAAATAAATATGCATAATACTCCACTTACATGAATGGCCTGTGCTAAATGTACGCGCCCCTCCTACCTGCTCCTCCTGCTCCTTCTCCTCCTCCTCCTCCATCTCCTGCCCTTTCTCAGGCATCCATTCACAGCGGGCCATTCCGGTTGACATTAAAGCGGCCCATTCGTTCCGAGCAACTGCATTAACTTATTTATTTATTAAGCATTTATTGCTTGCGGCATGCCCATAGACACCGTGTAAGCCCCAGCTCAGGTGCTAGCAAACATTCTAACGGAAGCTGGAAGAGCTGAAAGAGCTGCGCCAGGACTGGGCCCAGAAATGAACAGTAATTAAAGGGCTGGCACAAACGCACATTTCCGTTTGCCCGAAACTAAAAGGCAATTATTAATAAATTATATACATTTATATATTGTATATATATATATCTATAAATATATATAGCTCTTTATGTAACATGTACAATGCACGTGCTGAAAGAAAGAAAAATAATAATATATAAAAATAAGTATATAAAAAATTTTCATGACGAAATTTAAATACTCTAATAATCAAATGGCTTACTAAACATATTTCTATAAAGAATATATGGACAACATATAAAAAAAAATTAAATACAAAAAAATAAATATATAAATAAATAAAAATACAAATAAATAAATAAAAAAAAAATAATAAAATAAAAAACAATAATATGTGATCTTAAACTAATTCAATATAAAAATATTTGTTAAAAAATTTTTAAATGATATTTCATCATAATTCTTAAATATTATTAAGCTGAACACACGCTTAAGCTAGCGAAATTTAAATATCCTAACAAATACACTAATAAACCATAGAGATGCTTAAAATATTTCAATAAATAACATATGAAAATATACATATATTTTTAATCAAAACCTAATCAAAAAACACCTAAGCTTTAAAAATATTCTACAATATTTAAAAATATATTTGTTTTAAATTAATAAATTTGAAATAAAAAAAGTGTGAAACATTAAAAAAGATTTTTTGCAAAAATTTATAAAAAATATCATATGAAATCTTTAATATGACTTTTTTAATATAAAATTAAAAAACAAGAATAAAATAAAATTAAAATCATATGAACTCATATAAAAAATAAAATCTGAACAAAATAAATTATATTAAATCTTGCATTTGAAATCTTAAATATGACTATTTTAAATTTATAATTAAATAAAGAATAAAATATAACACAAATCATATAAAATCTTATATAATGATTTAATTTTTTTTTTTTGCTTAACAAAATGTAAAAAATTATTTGAAATTACGAATATGATTTTGTAAACATATTTTTTAAAGACAAAAAATGTAATGTAAATCATATATATATATCATATATATAAGATTTATATGATTAAAATAAATTTGTTATCCTAAAGCTATAAAAAATATTAAAATTGATATAAGGTATATATATATATATATATATATATATATATATATATATATATAGAATATTCTTGATAAGACGTCAATCTATCCGATTGCCTCCTGCATATGATTATATGATTTTCAATATGCATGATCGTATGCTGAATATCCAATCAGGAACTATTAAGTAAAACATTTCTTGGAAATGCGTGTAGTCTCTTCTATTCTAGTAGGAGAGAGTTGTGAGCCTATTGACATTCAACTCTCACAAAATGGTGAGCATATTTGATAGCGCAGAAAGGACTGGGATGAGAGCATCTTCTAGTACTCTTAGTCTCTCTTGAATTCTCTCTCATATCTTGGCTATACTTGCTACACTTCATAAGAAAATCATAATATCATTAGCAAAGTGTATTATGAGCATAACAACAAGAGGTCAATGCTCGCATGCTCTTATGTAATCGACAGACTGTACAGGCAGCAGGGCAAAGGAATGGACTGAGCTGAAGCTGTGATTGTGGCTGTGACTGTGGCTGTCGCTGTCGCTGGGCGGGCAGTCGATTACGAAATTTACGAATTGAATTTATATACACATACAATTTTTGTATTTTGTTTTTGTTTTTGTGTGTGTGTGTTTTTTTTTTTTGGTACTTATTTTAAGTTGAACGGCAAAACTCTTATGAGCGCACAATTACTTGAGTTATTGAAGGCGTTAAGCGAATGCCTAACTGTGCATGCGCCTGTTGCCCATCAAGTATACGCACGGAGGGCCCGTAAGGCAACGGCATGACGACCTTGACCAGATTAATTTTTTTTTTTATATTTTTGATAATGTTGTTGTGGCTGTATTGTATTGTATTTTATTTTTTTTTTTTTTTTTTGTGATTTTGTTAATCGTCTTCGGCGACCGCCACTTGAGACCTGAGACTTGAAGGCGGATTTGCGCAACGGACGCGCCCTTTTTGCCCAATTATACAATTGCGACGCCGTTACTTGAATTTCGCTGTTCGCTAGCCGCCGCTGACTTCGACTTCAGTTGAACGGGTTATTCGTATTGTATATTAATTATGCTGTTTATCTGTCGCAATTTAAAACAAAATAAAAAATAAAATAAAATAAAAACGTGGCTCAAGCTATTTGGAGAAGTTTCGCGGCTCATTTCATGCAGTTGACCTTCGGGCACAGCGAAATTAGTTTTGAGACTTCATTTGGCTTCGTTTTATTTTTCATTTTGTTAATATATATATATATATATATATATATGTATATATTTTTCTCATAATTGCAGCTTGAATTTTAAATGCCTGCAATGGTAATTTAAGCGCGGTGAAAGTTTCTTTAATTTAATTTTATTTCTTGTCAACGTTGAGCCTACCTTAAAAAAAAAGGCTTAAAATAATTTCATAAAATATCTCACAGCTGCAACGATTGAATAACTGCGCGTAAGCGAAATCTTAACATTAATTAAAATTTCTTATATTTTATATGGATCTCACGAGCAGTGAACGAAAAAAAAAACGCCCTCTAGCGGCGAAACTGTGCTGCTGATATTTAGCCAAGAACATAACCAAGTCGCTGAGCACATTCTTGAATATTTTATATATGTATGAAGAGTATTTCTGAGTGATTTTATTATATATGAAAAATATAAAAAACTCGTCAACATAAATATGCTGATCAAATGATATGCATGTATTTCAAAGCTTCGATTTTTAATGTCTTTATAATGGATTTTTATTTTATATTAGTATTCTTATAGGTATGTAATATTAAGAAAAATTAGTAATGAACAAGAAAAATTTAATAAAATGTATATTCCATTTTATAAATTTTTAAAAAAGTCTAGAAATGATTTTGATTTAGATTTTTGTACATTTTTATAAAAATAATATACTGAATATATAATTCATTAATATAATTAATTTAATATAATATAACAAAACTTCATTTTTCAAACATACTAATATCATTTTATTTTTATTTATTTTCTTTTTTTGTTTAATAATTATAAATAAATTTAGTTTCTAATAAGTTTCCATCGTTTAAAATAAATACATATATATATATACATATATATCTATTATATATATCATATATATTTTAATCTAAGCTTAACAAACAGATTGCATAGGAACTTTATTGATTTCAGTTAAAAGTACGTATTAAACAATTTTTTTTTTTAATATATAATTTGTGATAGTAAAATGATAAGCATTTGCTTGTTTTTACTATAAGTTGTAGTAGTTTATATAATATATATATAATGTATGTAGTATATATATTATATATAGTATATATAGTATTCATAGTATATATATATATATTGTATATAGTAAACTGATTATTTGACATTTGCTGAGCTGCAGCAAAATTCCGATAATCTTCTATATATGCTATAAAAGTCATTGGTCTAGCGGTTTCTAGTATAATCGATCCCAACAACAAATTGCGCTCCTTATCAGTATTAATCATTATTAATATAATAAACAGCGCTCACCTGTCAGGCATTTTCATGCCCAAGTACAAATTCCTTACAAATTCGAATTAAAAAGATTAGGTCGAGTTCAATACTTGAGCTATGGCAAACGTAATTAACACTCGTCAGAGAAATGCATTTGAATGTAATTTGAAAGAATCACACGAATATCAAATACCCATGCTTGAAATATTTCATTTATACTCTATGATTTTCTCATTAAAAATCTATGAATTTATTAAATAATTTAAATCTTTCAGAATTAGTGGAGGTATATCAAAAAGTCGATTACAATAGTCAGATATCGATATATACTATGTTGTTTGTTATCGATTTTAATCGATTTTAGTGTTTTTTTTTAGTTTCATGTAAATGAAATGCATTATAAGAAGGCTATCTGAGCTAGAACGACTCGACAATAGATGCTACTGATCACGCCTCCTGCTAGTTAAAATATGATAGTCTGATTTCCCTTTTCTGAGAAAATAAATATTATTATCATAATAAATGAAATAATATATAGCTTAAAAGGTTATTTGAATGGTAATATGAACCAAGTTTACAAATGATAACATTTTAAAAACAAAAATAAAATAATTATGAATTGTTTGTTTTTTTTAATTTTTTGTTTTGTTACTTCACATTAATAACAGTTTTGAATGTAAAGCACGTTCTCAGCTTGCTATGATATGATATATGATCATATGAGCCAGCCAGTCCAAAGAGTTAATGCAGAGTTTTCGCTGAATTACCGAATAGTCATTCACAATATCGTATCGGAGGTGTAGCACTCTGTGAAATCATGATATTCGCCATTGTTCGTGACAATGACCCAGCCCCAGCCACAGCCCCAGCCCCAGTCCCAGCCCCATCCGAGTGTCGAGTGCACTTATGATTATTATTATTATTATTGTACTTTTTGGTTCCCAACCAAATGGAAACGGAAATGTTTTTCTGCTGTGCTCGGCATTTGACTGCAATCGGTTTCGACTTTGCTTCAATTACGTTCCATTCAATGCTGTTGCTGGGACAATAGAAGCAATAACAACAACAACAACAATAACAAGAACAACTGCAACAGCAAAAATAATATTCAATTCAATTTATTCAGCATTCGTTTTTTCTCAGGATCTACTTACGAATATGGTTAGCTCAATGAGCTAAAGATTCTATCTATTCTTAAACAAAACTTAAAGCAGTTCTGTTAGTATTTTTTCTGATTCTTTTATTCAAATTCTCTTATATTTAAAACAATGTCAATTTGAACATCTATCCCAAATCATCTCTCTATCTGTCTCTTTCTCTCTCTCTCTCTCTCTCTCTCTTTCACGTTCTTTAGCATTATACTACATATAGTATTTCCCGATTGACCACGTCCCTAGTGGATGTTGTGGGAAAATCTTAGTACTTGATCAGACATGGATACGAACATAAGGACAGGACGGACGGACGAAAGTACAAACGGAAGGATAGACGAACGGACGGACAGTATTAGGTCGATGCAGTCTTTATTAAGTATGTATTAATTTTTTATGGAGTCCATCCTTTTTTGTCTTTATATAAATTTTTACATTTTCGTTCAGGTTCAGGGCACAAAATTTTATTTTGGCTTCAGCGTATTATTAACTTAACAAAAAATGTTTAAAAAATCTGATTGATGATTTCATATGATTTTTTTAAGTTAAAAAAACTTCAATTGGTGAGTGAATATAAAAAAAAAAAATAATAATAATATTATAATAATAATAATAATAATAATAATAATTATAAGTTGATCAAATTTTGAAAACTTCAATGGATTATTTTCCAATAATCAAATCAAATCTTCCTGGACCGTCCACTTTCCGTAGAAACTGAACTATGACCTAAGGCTAGGTAAAAACATATTTTGTATATCTGCTTATATAATATAATATATTCATATTATGGCTATTTCCACAGAACATTAAAAGCACTTATGGGAATCGAAAAGGTGTTTACGCAAATCAACGAAAGGAACTATAACTATATGCAGATGATGTTGATAGGGGGAAGGGAGGATAGATCTATAGCAATTAACTGGATAGATCGATAGATCCGATCTCATTTGCATGGTGTTATTTTTGTTACCAAATAGGTCAATGGACATGAAAACAAGAGTAACCTTGAATACCAATTCCGTAGCTAGCAGAATGAAAACATAAACACTTGGGATACGCTTCAGAAAAACACGCTAGAATCATGCCACAAGTAAAAAAAAAAAACAGCTAAAGGGGGGAGGGGGGCGGGTTTAGGGAATCAATAATCAATGTGACCAGCACGCGGTCTCTATGATGCTCTTACGAAATTTATTATATTTATTCTTTTTGTATCTTCTTCTGCTTCTGCTTCTTCTTACAAAATTTCAATGAAGCGGTTGCTATGACGGCAGCCGTATCAAGTGGGCGGCGCTGTGACGAGGTTGGGAGGGTTAGGTCTTGGCTCAGGCCCAGCTACGGTTCATTCAAAGAACATGGCAAAAAACCCAAAGACATTTCAGTCATGTCCAATAAAGCGCAGCTGGCGTGAGATTTGGTGAGGCTAGAGATGAGACAGAGTTGGGACAGAGCTGAGGCTCGTAATCCGGAAATCTACGCGCTTCTCTCATTCACAGGTGGCCCAACAGCAGCTAGTCTCGTTTTATTTTTTAATTCATTTATTATGATTATGATTTCATTTCATTTCAGTTTATTTTTATTTTTTTTTTTCTCTCTTTGTGTTCAAGAACAGGAATATGAATATGATATAGAATTTTTTTTTTTTGTATTTTTTTATTTTTTCATTTGTTTTGCTAGACTTTGCATTGTTTTATGTGTTATTATAAATGCAGATATTTATTTTCGTATTTTCATAACATTTGCCAATTGACGCAAAACGAAAGAATAATCAAAAAAAAACTAAAAGCACGCTGCTTACAGAGGCTCTGGAATATTTAAATTTATGCTCGAGGAAGTGGCGCACTACAACTAGTTGGGGCTAAAAGCTGAAACAAAATAACAAAATGCCACCCCAGTGATAGCCGCTATGCGAGGTGGTTGAACCCCCCCGCACACACTCACACTCACACGCACACACACACACGCGCGCATATGGCCAGAGCAAGTGAGGAAGAGAGAGAGAGCGAGAGAGAGCAAGTGCTGAGCCGGGCTTGCAGCAGCAGCAGCAGCAGCAGCTTCGATTCCAGCCTGGCTCTGGCTATGGCGCAGTAGCAGCAAGAATGCTAAACGAAACAACCGCTCGAGAGACCCGAGAGACTGGTGGACGTGCTGCCAGAGAGACGAGGGCCAGAGATGCTGGTTCTGCTGGCGGGGGTGGCGGGGGTGCCGACGACGTTTGAGAAGAGGTTGGTTGGCCGAGCCAAGACGCGCCAAGCCGCGCTGCTGAGCTGAACTGAGCTGAGCGACGCTGTGGAGTGGAGTGGAGTGAAGTGGAGTGAAGATGTCAGCGTACGCGCTCAAGGTTATGGCTATGATGACGAGACGACGTTCTGGCTATGGCGCATCGATTGACATTATATAATCGCCGTCGCAGGTTGAGCTCATTTGGCCATTTTAATGAACGTCACTCGGACAAACTGGACTCGCTCGGACTCCAACTCAGACTCTGTTTCAGATGGCAACTTGGACTCGAACACGGCCATGGGCTTGGGTATGGGCATGGGCTCGAACTGATCGACTCGGACATGTGTACTTCGCATGCCGCCTACAAAGTTCATTGATACCGAGCGCTTGGCGCGAAAACCAAAAAAAAAAAAAAAAGAAAACACGTTGTATCCGCATCTAATCAAATACGCATATGCTTAGCCATATATACGGAGACAGAGAGAGAGAGAGATGGAGATAGACAGTCTAGCAGAGGGAGAGTGAGGGAGATTGCTACGCACAACAAACTCATCAAGGGCTCCTCTGGGCTGCTCTATAGCTGATTAATTGATTAGCTGATTAGATGCTTGACTCTTGGCTGATTTGGGGGGAGCCATCGACACGATGCATGACTCAACTGGCAGCCCGGCCGGTGTGGCAACAGGTTGAACTGTGCGGACGGGGGGCGGGGCGGGGGCGGGGGCGAAGCCCTTTAGCTATCCGTATTGTTAATCATTTGTTGTTATGCAGAAGCTCATAAAGCTCAGAAACCGAAACAGAAACAAGAAGTTGAAGAAACGTAAACAGAAAACGAAATGTCGCAGTTTTTTTTTTGTTTTTTTTTTTGTTTTCAATTTCAGTCGGGCCCTTTAGAACTAACGGGCTGTGCGTCAGTCACCCTATCTTACGTCTCATTCTCCCTCGCCCTCACCCTCTCCCTCTCGCTCTCGCTCTCATCTGTGGTTCCCCCCTACGACCATCACCACCATTCGTGCTCGCTGCTCTGTCGATTCCGTCCGTCAGTTTAATGAACTCTCCTCGGACAAGCAATACGCACATTCTTCGCATATTTTGGCGCGTGAATCTGAATGTCATCGCATTGAGCCGACTGTTGCTATACCCTACGCTTATGCTAGCGCTGCGCCAGCTCCAGCTCCAGTTACATAATGCCCGGCCAGAACAAATATTTGGCAATATTTTTCCCTGCGGAGTTCAATGAATTGCCAACATTTTCACACGTTAGTCCACAGACTTTATTTTTAAATATATATATATATATATTTTTTTTTTTTTTTTTGTTTGCATTTTCAACAGTTTATACATTTTTTATTGCTGGTTTGCATACCCTGTAAATTTAGCAAAAATTATGGCGTATTAAGCCAAAATGTTAAATGTGAATTTTGGCTTTAAAAAACTTTTGAAAGAATATAAATTTCAAATTTCATTTATATTTAAGTCATTTCAAATAAATAGTATAGGGTATCTATAAGTCAAGACAAAGAATTGAAACGAATGTTTGATATATATTAAATACATTTAAAAAAATTTAATTCAAAGTTTGCTTTTAAAAGTAGTAAAAATTATATTAAAATTAAAGTAAATAAATTTTATAGAGTATCTATAAGTCGTACATAATTGAAATTAAATGATAAGAAAAGGACTAGAGAAATGTAAGTTATTTAATATAATTTTACTTAAATAAAACCTTAATATATGAATTTAAGTAAATACATTTTATAGGGTATCTATAAATCGTGCATAATTCAAATTAAATGAGAAATAGGCTAGACAAATTTAAGTTTGTTTTCTTTAATTTTTCTTTAATAAAACTTGAATATATTTCATAAAAATATTTCGAAATTTTTTTCAACTTTTACAGGGTATCTGGCTGTGCGCTGGTTTCGCGTCAGTCACATGAGAACCAAAGGAATAACAAAGAATTACATTTTTGCAGACATGCATATAGATTATATTCGCTGAGCTGTGCATCTGAAAGCGCTATGAATCGACTTGGCTTACGTAAACAAGAAATATGTTGTTCAAGATCTGTTGCGGGCATCGGATTTCGCTAGCTCTAAGCAGAGACTTACTACGTAGTAGTATTATAGCCAATATACACCTGCATTGCCAAGTCCCATAACAAAAACTAATTTACAATCTCACCCAACTATCGCTCTGCCGTATAGGTAGGAAGCAATAACTGTTGATTAGATCACATTCGATTCGTATACGTACGTACTGCAATTGCTAATCAAATACCTGAACGTTCATTGACCCCGTACGTGTTAAAGACTTCCCATTGCATACTGTGGCCATATATACTTAAATAGGTACGGAAATACTATATATATATATATATATATATATATATAAATATAAGTAAATGTATAAAGTGTATATAGAAATTGAGGAACTGCATTAGCTCTCGCTGTTGGGGCGGACGGGAGTGTAGCGCATCGGCGTTACGTTAAGGCCGAGACACAGCTCTCTGGGCTCTTCGGTTGCGTATGCTCCGATAGCTGTGAAATTCTTAAGAAGTCTCGAGTGGCGGCGGCTTCTTTTGCGTCGTCACGACATCGATTTGTCAGCTCGAGTTCGAATTAATGAGTTTTCAAGGCCAAAAGGATGAACGACAATAGAGTGCGAGCGAGAGAGTGAATGGTGTGAGCAAGACGGCTACATAGCTTATAGTTGCCGAATAATAAGTAGCTAGAATGGACAGAGACAGAGACGGGCTGGCGGGTTGGGCGGACGGATAGACAGACGGACGTCTGGATGGATGGACGGACGGAGAGTCGGAAAGATTTATTTTTGTTTTCGTCGCAAGTTTCATAATAATCTATTCTTTTCCATAAACATTCGCATTTCCATTCCCGCTCCCTTTCCCGGTCAAAGTCTCGAATTTCTGGCCAGTACCAGGCGGGTGCTACGCTGCTTAGATCTATTCTTGCCGCCAATTCTTCGCTAGATTCTGCGTTGTCATGTGCCTCGACTTTGTTTTTTTCGTTTCGACATTTATTGAATGTATCTTATTTTGTTTTTGTCTTCTTTTTTTTTTTTTTTTTTGTGAGTGTTTTTTGTTTTTGCTTTTCTTGTTTTCAATTTTGTATCAGGAATTCACAATTCTGTTTTCAAGTTCAAGAGCACGCACATGAAAGATGAGCTTGTCATCGAAGCTATTTACGATATTTCTCGGGCTTAGGACTATTTTACGCATTCTTTTGCGTAGATCGTTTCGGATAAATAAACAAAGAAATAATATTGTTTACACCTTGCGATGCCCATAGATATGCATAATATGTTGAAACAAACTTCGAATCAATTGAAATTAAGATTCCTGTTTATGCCCAGCAACATAGCAGAAGTAAGAACCTCTGATGTAATTCACAGAAAAGTTGAGAAATGCATCAGAGCTAGCAATTGAAGCACATCTAATCACTATCATTATCTCTTTGTCATTAGCCTCGTCATTATCATGATTAACATTTCCATTTCCAGTATATGACAAGAATCATTAGCATATCAGTATTTGTATTATTATTGTCATTGTCATTGTCATTGTCATTTGTCATTGTCATTGTCATTGTCATTGTCATTGTCATTGTCATTGTCATTGTCATTGTCATTGTCATTGTCATTGTCATTGTCATTGTCATTGTCATTGTCATTGTCATTGTCATTGTCATTGTCATTGTCATTGTCATTGTCATTGTCATTGTCATTGTCATTGTCATTGTCATTGTCATTGTCATTGTCATTGTCATTGTCATTGTCATTGTCATTGTCATTGTCATTGTCATTGTCATTGTCATTGTCATTGTCATTGTCATTGTCATTGTCATTGTCATTGTCATTGTCATTGTCATTGTCATTGTCATTGTCATTGTCATTGTCATTGTCATTGTCATTGTCATTGTCATTGTCATTGTCATTGTCATTGTCATTGTCATTGTCATTGTCATTGTCATTGTCATTGTCATTGTCATTGTCATTGTCATTGTCATTGTCATTGTCATTGTCATTGTCATTGTCATTGTCATTGTCATTGTCATTGTCATTGTCATTGTCATTGTCATTGTCATTGTCATTGTCATTGTCATTGTCATTGTCATTGTCATTGTCATTGTCATTGTCATTGTCATTGTCATTGTCAATGTCATTGTCATTGTCATTATCATTGTCATGGTCATTGTCATTGTCATTGTCATTATCATTGTCATTGTAATATACCAAAATAGATGTATAATCATTGCAATAAATTTATTAATATAGATTTTTAAATTTATTTAATTTTAGTTTTAATTTATTTATTGGCTCTATAAATATGTAATGAAGTAGAAATACACAAATAAATTAAGCAGTGAATTTTCTATACATTTTTTATACGCATTCAATTTCATACATTATTTTTGCTGTATTATTCCGCGAAAAGGAAACAAATATCCGAGAATAATTAATTTTTGAATATTTTTTTGTTATATGCCATATTTATGTATATAGAAAAAGAATAGAAAGTATGCGAAATCCATTCAGTTTAGCTGGTTTCTCTGTGCAACTTCCCTCCCGGCTGAATAAAAATCTTTTGTTTTGTTATTTTTTGTTGTTTTGTTTTTTTTTTTTCGGTTTATTTGAGTTTTTTGTTGTGTTTCGCTTGTCGGCTAATTTGTTATTTATTGCAAATGTGTGCGAACCTGCACACAGACGGCAAGACATATAGACATACATACATATATATGCACATATATTCTAAGCGTGAACATGCTTAGCTATGCATGCAGACACATGCACACCTGTATGCATACCTGTCTGTGTCTGTGTCTGTGTCTGTGTCTGTGTCTCGGCTGGCTATGTTAGAGTATTTTACAAATGGTGCTTTGTTTGGCTGCTCAAGGTCGCGCCATAAAAAGTGTGCAAAAACAATTCTAAATATTGCATCACGAATGCGAATACACACTGAGCGAGAACGTTAACCAACACGTGCCGTAAAACTCTCAGAACGAAGCTGAAACACTCTATGCAGCTGATGTCGATAAAAGTATGTATGTAGAGCTTGAGAATAGACGAAATTTGTAGAATGTCATATTATAGTAATAAACTTTATCATATTATTAGCATGAGCATTAGTGTTAGCATTAGCAGTAGCAATATCATTAGCATTTGAATTGGCGATAGCAATAGCATTAGCATTAGCATGAGCATTAGCAGTAGCAATATGTTTAGCATTAGCATTAGTAGTAGCAATAAAATTAGCATTAGCATGAGCATTAGCATTATATTATAAGAATAGACGAAATTTTGAGAAGGTCACTTTATAATAATAGGCTGTATCATTGGCATTAGCATGAGCATTAGTATTTAACATTAGCATTAGCAGTAGCATTACCATGAGCATTAGTAGTAGCATTAGCATTAGCATTTATATTATCTATTGCATTATTATTTTCATTAGCATTATGTGTCATATAACATTAGCATTAGCATTAGCAATATCATTGTCTATAGTTTTAGTGGCATAAACCAATTATTTTTTTTTTATTATTATTATCATTATCATCGTTATTATCAAACCCAATGCATAGGCTCTCAGGCCAAGTGAAGAGTTTTCGGTGCACTCGACAAAGCATCTCCTTTGGTCCTGCTAGGCAAAATGGTCAAACGAATGTGGTACGCGAAATTGACAGAGAAGATTTACAGCAATGGCCAAAAAGAAATGCACAGTGAGACATCCTCTAATAAGTCATGGTTACTTACGAAAGTACTTACATGAAATGGCTAAAAGTCTAATGGACGACACAGAGCGCACACTTTGTTCTAGTTCGTGAGGTGCAGGCAGAGGGCAGGTATGGCCTGGCAGCAACTGTCGGTCAAGTCAAAGTTGAAACTATAATAGAGCAACAAATGTGCAAAAACAAAGATGCTTGGGTAACGAGTCTGTGACTTCACTCGTTGTAATGGAAGCTTGAATGCTGGCATACTGATGAGAGTGTGCAGCAGTAAGTACATACAGAATGGCTTTAACTTCAATGTTAATGTGGTAGGCAGTTCAAGATAGCTGGCTTTTTATAGGCATTCTCATCTTTGTCATTATTGTCATTGGTAATGTCATTGGCATTGCCATTATCATTATCATTGTCATTATTATTTTACTTAATTAATACTTTCTTTGTTATCATCATTGTCTTTATGATTATTATTGTTCTTAGCACTATCATAATCATTGTCATTGTCATGGTCATCATCATTGCGATTGTCATAGTCATCATCATTGTCGTTATTATTAGCATTATCATAATCATTGTCATTTTAATGGTCATTGTCATCATCATTGTCATTAGCATTGTCAGCATCATTGTCATTGTTATTGACATTATCATTATAATTATTATTATCAATGGCATAGTCATTGTTATTATCATTAACATTAGCATTGTCATCGTCATTGCCATTATCATCATCATCATCATCATCATTATCATTATCATTATCATTGTCATTCTCATTGTCATTGTTATTAGCATTATCATAATCATTGTCATTGTCATGGTCATCATCATTGTGATTATATCATAGTCATCATTATGATTATCACAGTCATCATCATTGTCGCTGTTATTAGCATTGTCATCATCATAGTCATTATTATTGTCATTATCACTGTCATTGTTATTGACATTATCCTTGTCATTATCATTATACATTTTTTATTTAATTATTATGGTAAAGTACATTTAGTTGAAATAAAGCAAACTAATTAATGCAGGACTTGGTTTCATATGAATAATATGTATCTAGATAGACGTACACCTCGTATTCATATAGAGAATAAACATATGAGAACATTCACTTTATCAAATTTGTGTTGTTGCTAAAGTTCCTGAAAGCAATCGTAGAGAGAGACAGAGAGAGAGAGAGAGAGAGTATTATATGCATATATGGATAAATGGATAAATGAATATATTAAAATATTTATTTATTTATATCTGTCATCTATATATATGTGTGTGTGTGTGTGTGTGTAGATAATTGCGTTATTTATATTAATGACTAAATTTTTGTATATTTCAGTTTCGAAACGCTTATTAATTAATGGTCAATACGTTTGCTGTCTATAAGTGCAATCACAGACGGACGGACATTATGACGGCTACGCCTGTGCCTTTGCCCCTCGATTCAGATTGAGATTGAGATTGCGATTGAGATTGCGATTGAGATTGCGATTGAGATTGAGATGTGGCAAACCAGTTAGTTATTACCTGTCACCGGGTTCATCTGGCAGTGCTCAGTCGCAGTCCCAATCTCTGCCTCTAAAACTGAAACGAAACTGAAACTGAGACTGAGATTGAGATCGAGACTGAAACGAAACTGAAATCCAATCCCCGACACTGTCTCCTGTCTGAGTGGCCGTGGCACTGGTCTCTGTCACTCTCTCTCTCTCTCTCTCTCTCTGTCTCTGTCTCTGTCTCTGGCTCTGTCTCTGTCTCTGGCTCTCTGCCAGATCTCTGTCGGCATATTTCTGCACTGACTCATGTCCGGTATCCTTGGCTGACTGTACAAGCGGTAACTATTTCAGTTCACATTCTGGGGTTTGCCTAGTCAGTCATTAGCCTTTTGGCAGCAGTTCCTGGAAACTTCGCTCTCTCAACAATGCGGCCTGTCGACTGTCGCTGACACCAGCCACTGCATTGGCTATAGATCTGTGTGTCTGGGCCAATGACCGCTTCCAAGGCCGCGTGCAGTGCACAGTTTTCCTGTTCTCGATTTTCATTATATATATATATATATATATATGTGTGTGTGTGTGTGTGATCCTTAAGTGGCCAGCCTACAGCGAGAAGGAGATAATGAGAGAGAGAGAGTGTGTGTGAGAGAGAGAGAGAGAGAGTGCATAGGTAGTTTGTTGTCCTGTGCTGCAACGGGTGCATTGACCCAACGGCCATTGTCTTAAGTGCTTTGTTTTTTTTTTTTTGTGATTTTGATTTCCTAGAGGCCGTCTCAGCAGCCGCCATAAGCCTGCCACATGCAGCATCCTAGTTCGGCAGCTGTTGCCAGTTCAATGACTCGACTAGCTACACTTCTGTGCGGCTGTACAACAACAGTTGCTGCTGCTGCTGCTGCTGCTGCTGCAGTTGCTGTTGCTGCTGTTGCTGTTGCCAAGTCGTAGCAATCTTAACTCCTGTCTTGATTATCTTTTGCTTTTCTCTCCCTCTCCCTCTCACTCTCCCTCTCCCTCTCCCTCTCCCTCTCCCTCTCACTCTCCCTCTCCCTCTCCCTCTCCCTCTCCCTCTCCCTCTCCCTCTCCCTCTCCCTCTCCCTCTCACTCTCTCTCATTCACTCGCTTTAAGCCCTGTTTACACTTTTGTGGCGCGTGTTTTTGGCCACAGCCTTGAGGCTGGCAGCTTCACATTTGGCATTTGACGCACTCTGTTGTTGTTGTTGTTGTTGTTTATTAAAGCTGTTGCTGCGCTGAGACACATTTGTCTGCTATATTTGAGGTCCCTGGCATGGAAACAAGCTTGCAAAATGGCAATGGGAACGGGAATGGGAACGGGAATGGGAATTGTGACTCTGCTGCACTTGGCATTGCCATTGATGCTTCATTCATCAAGCAGCTCAGAAGACACAAAGAGGGAGAGAGAGGGAGAGGAAGAGGGAGAGGGAGATGGCGAAAACCAGCTAGACAAATTCTATGCATAAATATACTATATATGCAGAGCTAAAGCGAGAGAGAGGGGGAGAGAGTGAGAGAGAGAGAGAGAGAGAGAGAGAGAGAGAGAGGGAGATGCTGTTTGATGATTGCTGTTGCTTACTAATTATCAAAATTGAATTGAATTTAAGTAGATGCAAATTAGTTCATTGCCCGCTAATGCCAACAAAACGAGTAGAGCATGTTCTAAATAGACTATGCTCGACTAGCTGCTGCCCTACAAAGACATACAGTCAAATTTCACTAAACAAATTCAATTCTGCAATCTGTAAAGAGCTTCAACTCAACTCTCTTCATATATATACTCTATATATACATATATAGAATCTATAGCTGTAATGGAGAGACTCAACTATCTGCGTTCAATGCATTACAGGGTATCTGCGCATTGATTTCCACTGCATTTAGCTGAGCTATCTCTTTGAACATTTTAAAATACCGCAAATATTGTGCATAATCCGTTCACAATACGCATAAATATTTGAATGTGGTTAATTATTTCACAGATTGTCAAACAGGCGCCCATTAGCGGTCAAGAATTTTGGAGATTTTGCAAAGCAATTGACTATAGCAACGCAAACACACACACACACACACACACACACATACACACACACACACACACACATACACGTGCATTGTATTATTAGAAATTTGGTCAGAAAAGCCAACAAATTAGTTCAAATTGAAGCACAAATATATAATAAGCCATATGTACATTAATGTGGAAAGCATATTTTCCATGCAGCTTTAATTTTAATAAAAAAATGGTATATGAAAAAACTAAATTCTTATACAAAAATAAGTCAAATAAATTAAATAAAAAAAAATAAGCTAATTAAAATAATGTATATTAAATAAAATATAAAATAATAAAGAGAGGAAACAAATAAATTAAAAAAAAATAATAATAATAATAAAAATAAAAATAATAAAATAGTAGAGAAAGGAAATAAGTAAAGTAATACGTATAAAAAATAAATAAAATAAGAACAAAATTAAATAATAATAATAATAAATTAAAAATAATAAAATAGTAAAGAAAGGAAATAAGTAAAGTAATATGTATAAAAAATATAAATAAAATAAGAAAAAATAAAAATGAAATATAAAAAAACAAAAATAACCAATAACAAATATATACGTTTAATAAAAAATATAAGACAGCATTTCAAGCCATTTTTATAGCCTTTTGAAAATAAGAAATGTTTCTATTTTTTATTTCTAAGAAAAAAAATCAACAATGGAAATAATAATAAACATCACTTTAAATTATAATAAATGCTAATAATATAATATATACATATATATAAAAAATATATATTTAATATAATAATAATAATAAATATTACAGTTTATTAATATTATTATAAATAAAAATGCATGTGAAAGAATATTAATAATAAGTAATATTTGATTTTAGTTATAATAAATAAAAATATATCAATTTAAAAAAAAAAACACACGTAATACAATTTAACAATGAATTTTCAAGGCTTTTCTTTTAATAATAATTAAATTATTATAAATCACCATACTTCGGTTTAGGCTTTATCATTCGACAACAAGGATATAAATCAACCATGATCTACAAGTCCTATGAACTGAAGATTGTTCGTAGGCTTTTTGAACAAGAAATGAATATTATACACATATAAGATGTATTTCTTTATAGATAAACAATTAATATATTTATCTGCACTAAAGGAATTTATCTTCAGAAACTCAGCTTTCAATAGCTATATATTATTATACCTCAGATAAAGTCTATGTATATAAAGCATAAATTTTAAATTATATATATATTAAATTTTTTTTTAAGATTATTTATTAATATATTTTTTTTTAAATAAGTATTTATGCACATATAATTTATTTGATATATATCGAAGTTTCTGGGCCAGCAACTGTGCGTCTGCTTCTGGTTCCGTCTGTCAATTTTTTTTCTTCTTTTTTTCTTTGCGACTGCAGACTGCGCCATCGACGTCAGCAGCGTTTGGCGTGTGCTGAGGGTCAGATCTTGTCCTTAAGCCCAAATAAAAAAAAAAAAATGAACAAAAAAAACCGGCATGGTCTTTGGTTGTTGGTAAACAAGAAGCAAACAAATCGTTGAATTAATCGAAAGGCAACCGAAACGAAATCGAAAGCCACAGAAACTTCTGCAGAATTGATTACAAATGCATTTGAATTTGAATTTGAAATCGAACAACAAAACCTTTTTATGGGCATCATCATCATCGTCGTTGTTGTTGTTGTTGTTGTTGTTGTCATTTAAAGAGATATGTTATCTTGTTTATCTGGCGCTCAGCTTCTTGTTCATTGTGAATTAGTTAATAATAATTTTGAACTTGAATGCAATGCTAACGTCTGACGTCATACGGAATTTTGTGACAATGCCCAAATCGTAGCTCAATAAATTAAATTAAATATCAAGTTGAATCTTTTCAAATTAGCTGCAGATCACTGGGCGAAGGCTTAGCTAATTAACCTCAAATGCAAATTCTTTTTATAAAGTGAGAGAGAGAGAGAGGGAGGCAAGGCAAATGCAGCTGCTTCCGCTATATATATAATATACATAAATACTTGTGCCCAGTTTCGCTCAGTGTAGCTCATATGTCTCTGCTTATCATTCACACAATTGATAAGCGCCGCAAGTACACCTGCCCGAGCAATCAGCGGCGCAGCAACTGCGAAGCCGACCGCGCAACGCATAGCGACAGCTGTGCGCCGATGTCGACTGCCGAGCGCCGACTGGCCAGCGTCCGATTGCTCTTGAGCTTGGCTTGTGCGCGCGGTCGACAAGAAAAAAAAAACAAAAGAAACAGAATACAAAAAAAAAGTTGAAAAAAAAAAAACATAAACAGAGAGCGCAAACGGCGCTGGCGATGCACTCAAAACAAAAGCCGTCGCTTGAGCTCAAACATGTTCGATGCAACTGGTGCGAGCTGCCAACATGTTGGACGCAATTGAGTGAAACGCTGTGACTGCGCTGCTTATTGGAAACTTGTTGATTTGGCGCTGCCGTTGCTTGTGGGTGAACGGCGGGTGGCGAGAGAGGGTGGAGGGGGTAAAGGGGGGGGGGGGGGGGCGAAGCGACAACAGCAGCGGCGGCGTCATTTCAAGACTAATATGAGCGCATCAAACTGAGTCGCAAACTGTGACTGAGACGGGGAGACGCAGACGAAGACGAAGACGTAGACTGATATGAGCGAGTGCGCTGAGTGTGTGACGCCGACAGCGACGGCAGCGTCAGCGGCATACAGTGGCAGCAGCTGCAGCAGCAGCAGCAGCAGCAGCAGCCGCCGCTGCCCAGCTTTTGACTATCAGATTCTGTCCCAGAGCGGGCCACAGTCACAGTCAGAGCCAGAGCCAGAGTCAGAGCTGCGCTGCCAGCCCGCGCTCTGCCCAATCGAGCAGCTCGAAAACGTTGCAGACGCGCAGCGTCGCAAACGGCAGCGTCGTATCGGTCGTCGTCGTCGTCGTCGTCGTCGTCGTCGGCTCTGGCTCTGGGAGTGTTTGCGCGCTTGAAGCGGCCGAGCCGCGATTGCCGTCGATCACTCGTTCGCGTTCGGCGCTGCTCTGCGAAGCGGCGGCCGAGTTGTTATAAAAGTGGCAAGGACATACGCTCGAGCCATTAGTCGAAAACTATAAACGCTCGACGCGAAATCGTCTCCGGGTCTCTCCGCCTACTTCTTTGACTCGAGCACGCAACTATTTTTTTTTTTTTAAATATATATTTAGATCTACGCTTAAACTGTTAACAAAACTGTCAAGCGCTAAACAACAAAACGCACACAATTTTAGGCGGTTCAACAAAATTCAATTTCAATTCAAATTCAACACAAAAAAGGAGAAATCTACGGCAAACATTTTTTTTACTGTTTCCTGCGTCACGGACAAAACTTAAAAAAAAAATAAATAAATAAATAATATTAATAATAATAATAAATAAAATTCCTGAAAGAATTTATTTTTTTCGTAACGTCCAAGTAAAAGCAAAAGTGACAACAAATGACTTTGCAGTGCAGTAAATAAATCAAGCAACAACAACAACAACAAACATATGTATATATATATATCGTTATATAGATATATGTATATATATAAATATATATAGAGGGAAACAGCATTAAGAGCGCGCGCGCAAAAACAGCTCAAAGGACGCCGCCTCCGCCCCCCCTCCCACCACAGCGCGAACAGCAGCAGCAGCAACAACAACAACAACAACAACAACAACAACAGAAACTCGGCAAACATGCTGGGCGAATCGTATGTGATAAAGTTTGTGAAGCGCCAGCTGCTGATGGAGCAGCAGGATGCACAAAATATGCTGCTCTTCTCGCTGAGCTTCCTCACCCTGATCAAGCTGCTGCAGTGGCTGCTGCGTCTATATCGCGAGCTCCGCAAGCTGCCGCCCGGCCCCTGGGGCCTGCCGGTCATTGGCTATCTGCTGTTCATGGGCAACGAGAAGCACACACGCTTCATGGAGCTGGCCACCAGATACGGCAGCCTCTTCTCCACCCGCCTTGGCAGCCAGCTGACGGTCGTCATGAGTGACTATAAAATGATACGCGAGTGTTTTCGCCGTGAAGAGTTCACAGGACGACCGGATACGCCGTTTATGCAAACACTGAACGGTTATGGTAAGTGGATAAATATTTAAGAAAAATCAGAGAAAATTACAATATTTATTATATATATATATATATATATATATATATATATATATATATATATATATATATATATATATATATTTAAAAATTAAAAATTATGAAAATAATAAATTAAACTGAAAAATCTTTCAAAATTATTTTTATATATATATTTTGTAGCTTATTAATAATAAAGTTCATTAATATTTAGTAAAAAAAAAGAACAGAAAAATAAAAAATACGGATATATTTTTTAAAACATTTTTTATAGTTTTATAAACAAGTAAAAAAGGAGAAAATAATAAAAAATAATTAATTAAACAGAACATATAAAAAAATATTTTTTTAAACTGGTATAAAGTAAAAGAAAAATAATTTTTTAATTATTTTAAATTAATTTTTTTTTCATTAAAATATAAAATAAATATTTAAATAAATATTATATACATGACAAAATAATTGGAATACATTTTTAATATTTAATTTTTATTTATTTTTTTTTTATAAAAATTGGTTTATTTGTGTAAAAAATAAATATATAAAAAAATATATACATATATAATATATACATACATATATAAAAAATACATATGCATATTTTAAAAAATATTTATTTACAACTACAAAACTTAATTAGAGAAAAAAAAAAAAACTCAAATGACATTTGATGCTCTCATTTCTTTATTTAATTTATATATGTATATATTTTATTCAAATTTATTTTATATATACATTATTTTACTATTCATAGTATTTTTATTTGGAGTACTATGGAAATTTGCAATCGACACGTTCCAAGCATTTGCTGCGACAGCAAGAAATGTTTTTAACAAATAATAAAAATACCAATAAATATATACATATATGTATAAGTATTGATATGAATATAAATAAATAAATAAAAGCAGTTAAGCAGACCTTTATGCTATATTAACGCAATGCACTTCGACTTTCAATAAAATTGTATGTACATATATAAAATATTTTAAAATTAAAAAAAAACATATAAATGGCAATAGTAATGCATTTCTTTGTTGCCCGCTTTACTTAATATAATTGTTTTTTTTTTTTTTTCATTTTCTTTTACGGCTGCTTTTGGCCCGGCCATAAGCCGCTTTTATTTTTTATTCCAATGATAAGAGAAATACAATAAAAAAAATAAAATAAAAATAAAATTAAATAAAAAAAAATTCCAACATTTCTTGAGTTGGTGATTTCATTTTTGGCCCATAAGTGGGCCAGAGCCTACCTCAATTAAATGAAAATAAAAAGCAAAATGCAGAGAGAAAGAAGAAACACAAAATAAAAATTAAAAAAAAAGAAGCAATTAAAAATTAAATTAAAAAAAAAAACTCATTTCGCCAAGTGCCAACTCTATATATATATAGTAGTGTATATATGTATCTGAATTTATGCATAACTTGTCTTAATATATTGGACCGCATTGTATCGCTTGCAGGCATCATCAATAGCACCGGCAAACTGTGGAAGGATCAGCGTCGCTTTCTGCATGACAAGTTGCGCCAGTTCGGCATGACCTACATGGGCAATGGCAAGCAGCAGATGCAGAAGCGCATCATGGTGAGTACAATGATGATGATGATGATGTTGATGATGATGATGATGATGGAGTGCATCCGAGAGAACATTCAGTTAACCCTCTCTCTCTCTCTTTCTCTCTCTCTCTGCTGCTGCTCAGACGGAGGTGCATGAATTCATTGGACATTTGCATGCGAGCGATGGTCAGCCAATTGATATGTCGCCGGTCATCTCGGTGGCTGTGAGCAATGTGATTTGTAGTCTAATGATGTCGACACGGTTTAGCATCGATGATCCAAAGTTTAGACGCTTCAATTTTCTGATCGAGGAGGGCATGCGATTGTTTGGCGAAATTCATACCGTTGACTATATACCGACGCTGCAGTGTTTCCCCAGCATATCGACGGCCAAGAATAAGATTGCCCAGAATCGTGCCGAGATGCAGAAGTTCTATCGTGATGTCATCGATGAGCATAAGCGCAGCTTCGATCCCAGCAATGTGCGTGATCTGGTCGATTATTATCTGTGTGAGATTGAGAAGGCCAAGGCCGAAGGCACCGATGCGGAACTGTTCGATGGCAAGGATCATGGTAAGTGTGAAGAGATGTGAGTGCATAATCGATGAATGCTAATCGATAAATCGATTCTTTGCAGAAGAGCAACTGGTTCAGGTGATCATTGATCTGTTCTCGGCGGGCATGGAGACGATCAAGACGACGCTGCTATGGATAAATGTGTTCATGCTGCGCAATCCCAAGGAGATGCGACGCGTTCAGGATGAGCTCGATCAGGTTGTGGGACGTCATCGTTTGCCCACCATTGAGGATCTGCAATATCTGCCAGTGACAGAGTCAACGATACTCGAATCGATGCGCCGCTCCAGCATTGTGCCATTGGCCACCACACATTCGCCCACAAGGTAAGCTATCGATAGCATCGATGTTGCCTTATCAGTTATCGGTTATCAGCTGGCCACGCCTACGATCGCCCAGTGCGCTTACGCATGCAGCGTAATTGTGCGCAAATGCTAAATGCTATATACTAAATGCAAATGACGACAACGAGGTCCGCACTCGTCCGTTCATTCACACCACGCAATGGACAATGGCACGCGATTGGCACATTCATTGTCGTCCAGGGGCTGGGCTCTACCGGGGCCTGAGGAGACGGTGCTTGAGGGAGATGTAGAGGCATTTGCCACTCATATCAAATCAAATCAAATGGCTCACTGGCACTGGAAAATCAAATGATGGGGAAACTGAAAACTTTCATTCAGCACTCAAGCTCGACCCCTTCGGCCAGTCCACCCCGCTGCATTGGAAACGCTTCCTTTGCGTCGCAGTTTGGCCCAGTTTCGGTTCTACGCACTTGATAATTCTGATTAGAGGCTTGTCAGCTGATAACCGCACAGCAAATCAATAATAATAAAACCAAAAGAACTGCAGCTCATTTAAAACACTTGACTAACATGCCATCATCTCTCTCTCTCTCTCTCTCTCCCTCTCTATCAGAGATGTGCAGTTGAATGGGTATACCATACCGGCCGGCTCTCACGTCATTCCACTGATCAATAGCGTTCACATGGACCCCAATCTATGGGAGAAACCAGAGGAGTTCCGCCCATCGCGCTTCATCGATACCGAGGGCAAGGTACGCAAGCCGGAATATTTCATACCCTTTGGTGTGGGACGACGCATGTGCCTGGGCGATGTGCTGGCACGGATGGAGCTCTTCCTGTTCTTTGCCTCGTTCATGCATTGTTTCGATATTGCGCTGCCCGAGGGCCAGCCGCTGCCCAGCCTCAAGGGCAATGTGGGCGCCACCATAACGCCCGAGTCCTTCAAGGTCTGCCTCAAGCGTCGCCCCCTGGCGCCCACAGCCAGCGAGCCGCATCAAGTGCGCAATGTGGGCGCCAATTGAGCTCCAGCTTCGAGCTCAACAGAGCACGGTTTTGTTCCTAGACAAGTTTTTTTTTTTTCTTAATCTTATTATTATTATTAATATTATTCTTATTTTTAGAGATTTATACATAGGAATTTAGGCTTTAAGCTTAGCGTTAAGTACAAAGTTTTCAAAGGCTAAGCGTTTAGCCTGTCAGCAACATATACAGATACATATATCTATATCTATATCTATATATATATATATAGATAATGTAACTGTATAATGAATTATTTAGCTATGTTATGAAACAATCAAATTCTATTCTTTCAACCCCAAGAAGCTGTGTTCAGTTAATTAATAATTAATTCGTAATTAAAATACATTAATTAATTAGCATTTTAATTAGCCAAGTTGAAATATTTTGTTTACAAATACCTTTATATATATAGTTTTTTTTTCTTTAGTTAGTTGATGTTTTTTTTTGTTATATTTAAGACTACAAACAACAAAACAAACTGTGGTTTATTTTAAGCACACAAATATAGAAAAAATAAAAATAAAATTAAAAAAAAATATATTACAAATTTTAATAATAAAACAAAAACAATTAGAAAAACCAAACAAATTATATTTCTTTAGATAGTTAAAAATTTTAAATAACACTTTTAAAATTAGAAAAAAATAATTTTAATTAAGCGGATTAAAATAAAAATAAAAATAAAAATAAAAGCAAAAACAATTAGAAAAAAAAAAAAACAAACAAACAAATCATATTTTTAGGTAGTTAAAAATGTTAAATAACATTTTTGAAATTAGAAGAAAAAAATTAATTTAGCGGATTAAAATAAGTGAAAAAAAAAAGATTTCGCCAATCTAACTTTTTTAAAATGGCTAAAAATAAGAATAAAAAAAAGTTTTCAATAAAATGAAATGCAATTTCTTAAATCTAAAGAATTACAAAATTTAAACAAATTTCTAGTAAAAAAAATATTTTAAAAATAAATTAAATGTGTGTTTTTAATATTTTTTATTATTAGTCATATAAATCTTAAAATTCATAGAAAAAATACATTTGATACGACAAACACCGCTTAAAATAGATTTTAAAATATTTGTAAAATTGTTGCTTATTCTTAAAAGGCTATTTTTAATGTTGTTAAAAAAAATATTTATATTTTCCAAAAGTTCCAAACTTGTTAAGCATAGAAAAAGCAGAAAAAAATTAACTTTGTCAAATTGTTAATTTGTACAATAAAAACGTTACAAAAAAATATATATATCAAAATATTTTTTAATATAAAAAAAAGTAAAAAAAAAAATAATAAAAAATATTTGTAAAAAATTTATTCCTTCTTGAGTAGCTCTTCCAATGGGGTAAATTGCAAATTGTAGTGCGCCGGAGCCAAGGTGATGCCACATTCGCCTTCCATGTCCACGCCGTGCGCCTCTTCGGCGGGCAGCTGTACGTGGAAGCGGCGCAGAATACGGCCAGCGAAGAGCGTGAGCATCATGCGGGCCAGCTCATCGCCGGGACACATGCGCTTGCCCGTCTGAAAGGGTATGAACTGAGCGGGCGCCTGGTAATCGCCATCTGTGTTGAGAAAACGCTCCGGCCGGAATTGCTCCGGCTCCGGCCAGGCGTCGGGATTCATGTGTATGGCCCACTGCAGCACCAGCACCATGGTGCCCTTCCTCAAGTGATAGTCACCCACCACGGTATCCTGCTCGACGCCATGCGGTATGCCCAGCGGCACGACGGACCGGATACGCTGCGCCTCGGACAGGCAGGCGCGCAGATACGCAATTGGCTCGAGCTCGGCCAGCGTGGGTGATTCGCTCAGCGTGCGCAGCTCCGACTGCAATCGCTGCTGGCAGCGCTGCTCGCGCGCCATATACAGCAGAAACCAGCGCAACGTGGCCAGCGACGTATCCACGCCGGCGCCAAAGAGATCGGCCAGCAGATGACGCAGTTGCTCATCGCAATACAGCTGCGAATAGGGTTGACGTTCGTGCAGAAAGTGCGCCAAGATGCTGTGCCTGGCCGATTGCTGCTGCTGCTCCTGCTGCTGCTGCTGCTGCTGCTGCTGCTGGCAGCGTTCGATGATGCGATCGTAGAGCGCATGCGTCTTGGCCTTGCCATCCAGCAGGAAGCGTATGCTGCGCTTGTTGCCCGGCAGATGGCGCAGCCAGGGCAAAAAGTTAACCATACCAGACACGCCGATCAGCTTGACGCCCTGCTCCTGCAGCTGCTGCAAGTACAGCCAATTGGGATCGCGTCGCTCGTAGGTCTCGCCAAATACCAGATCATTGATGATGTTGCCCAGTGTATGCTGCAGCGCCGGCAGCGGATCCAGCGGCTGGGCTGACTTCGCCGCCAATGCGTAGGCCTGCGACAGATCAGAGAACGACAAAGAACATACACAGTGAAAAGTGCCAAAAGCGAAAGGTGGAAAACAAAAAGAAAAAGAAAAGAGAAAAAAAAAAATTAAATAAAAACGAAAAACGTGGAAAAAAAAATTGCAAAAGCAAAGCAGCAAAAACATGCGACAGCAACAACAAAAAATTAGCAAATTTGTAAATTTATGCGTCGTCGTCGTCGACGTCGCTGCTAGCAGCGGCAGCGACAGCAGCAGCGGCGTCGTGTGATGACCACAACGGAAAGTGAATGTCCAGAGCTGACGACAGCAGCAGCAGCAGCAGCAGCAGCAGCAGAGACGATGACGATGACGCGTAGGACCTTCACTTTCATGATTCTTGGAATTTCTCGCACAGCCAGAGAGAGAGAGAGAGAGAGAGAGTGGGAGAGAGAGAGTGGGAGAATGGAAGACTCACCTGGACGCACTCGTCGACGCCGCTACTGATGCGCTGCTCCAGCTGCGCACGCGTCTCACACTGTTTGCGCGTCATGCCCAGCGCCTTGAGCCATTCGATCAATTGACGACGCTGAAATTTCCATATGTCGCCGCCGGCGCCAATGATGCCTGCAAGTTGCTGTCTTAAGTCATTCGTTTGTGCCACTGTCCGCTCAGCACTTACCATAGCCACCCATGATGCCGTGCGTCAGATAGAGCGGCGCACGTGCCGTCAGCTCCTCGTGACGCAAAAAATCACGCACCAGCGCCGCATCCGCCAGCACCACCGTACGCACACTGCCCATGCTCAGCTGATAGATGGCACCGTAGCGCTTGGCCAGCGCCTGCAGTGACTTGTGCGGCGCCAGGCGATCGATGAACGGCAAATAGCCCAGCAGCGGCACGCCCCACGGTCCGGGCGGAGCACGACCCAAGAGACGTGCATTACGCCTCTGGCAGATCAGGGCCACTGCGCTGCAGACAAAGGCCAGCAGCATACCAAAGACAATCAGGTCCACATGATCGCCAACACTCATCTCGTTGGCAGGTAGATTCAGGTAGTTAGTTATCCGTTCACTTTATCCGTTCTATGCTGCCCCTGTCTGAGACGTCCGTTCGACTGTGCGGCTCTTCAATTACTGGAATTTCTATGGATTTGCGAGCGTAATGTAATGCAGGCAGAAGGCCATATTGCAGATATATACAAATATATATATATATATATATATATATATATATATATATATATAGGTATTTATATACATATGGATATATATATATATGTGTGTGTGCATATCTGTAGCTATAACTACTGGAAGGTTCGCTGCTTCCTTGGCTTGACGCTTGCTTTAATTTGAAATCGAATCATTGCTGGGCTACACTCAAATTCTATGTACATATATTTACACAGAGAGCAAGACAAAGCGAGAGAGTGAGAGAAAGAGAGAGAAAGAGAGAGAGAGAGAGAGAGAGAGGGAGTTACGTTTTGCGCATTTATAATGTTATACGTTTGCTTAACTCTCGAGCTCTATTGCATATGTAAAGTTGTTTACAGTTTATAAAAATTTTTCATATCCTGGCTGAGACTAAGAGTTACACTATTTACTAGACAATACATATATATAAATATAGTCGGAAACTATGAACTTAAATATAATAATAAAAAAAATTGCATTAAAATAGGTAAAAGGTAAAAATAAATTCAATGAAATCAATGTATTAAAAAAAAAATTAATATACATAAAATAAATTAATTAAATAACAAATCAAATAAATAAAATATGAAACATATTTAAAATCAAATAAATATTTAATATAAATCAAATAAGTCAAATAAATAATATACATTAAATAAATAACATAAATCAAATTAATAAAATATATAATATATTTTATATAAAAAAAAAAATTATAAAAAAAAATAACATAAGCAACATAAGTATAAACAACAAAAATTTTAATAAAATGAATAAGAAAAACAAAATAAATAAAACATAAATCAAATAAATAATATATTTTTAATAAAATAAATAACATATTGTTAATAAAATAAATCAAATAAAAAAGCATGAATCAAATAAATAAAAAAAAAAATCTCTTAAAAGAAAAACACAAATCAAGTAAATAATATATTTTTAATAAAATAAATCAAGTAAATAGCATATATTACATAAACGTAAATAACGTAATCTTAATAAAATAAAAAAAAATAAATAAAAATATAGTAAAACAAGTAAATATAATAAATCAAATTAATAAATTAAATAACATATTTTCAATAAAATAAATCAAGTAAATAACATAAATAAAAAACATGAAAAAAATAATATAATTAAAGTAAATAACATATGTTTGATAAAAATATTCAAATAAAAAACATAAACAAAATTTATAAAATAAATCAAATAAATATAATAAATATTTTATTTTAAATATTTTTATACATATTTTGTCAATATTTTTCAGTTATGTCATAATATTTATTATTTTATTATGTGTTTTTTATTTATTTTGTATAGTGACCGATTTTTATTGCTTGTATTATATAGGCTCCAAATCTGGATCGATTAACAAACAATTATTTTACAATCAGAATCTTAAAGTGTCTATGAAATGTTCGATAATAATAAAAATAACGTGTGAAACAAAATTTTTAAAAGTTCATTTAATAGCAGCAATTGATAGAAAATTAATTTTAATATTTATAAATATAAAAGTCTTACAGAGTATTTCAAGTGCGATCTTTGAAAATAAACAAATTTCTCCTGCGTCTTACAATGCTTTTAGTTAAATTTGCTTCGCTTCGTTTTGATTTTCATCTAAATTTTTAAGCAAATTTTTGGGCTTTTTTCATGGGTTTTTTCAGCGTTTGAAAACAATTCCAATTATTTAAATATATGTAGCGCCGCTGTATATAACGAGAAAAAGCATTTGGAGTTTTTTTTTGGGAAAAAGTTCAAAGATAGCAAATACAAAAAAAATAAATAAATAAATAAATAAATAAATAAAAATAAAATAAAATAATATAAAATAAAAAATATATATAAAATAAAATAAAATAAAAATAAATATTTATATATATTTTAAATAAAAAATAAATTAAAATAAAAAGAAATAAAGGGGAAAAAAGTGTTGAAAAATTTCAAGAATATTCAAAAATAAAAATAAAATATGTATAAATAATAATTAAAATGTCTATGAAATTGTAAATAAAAGTCAATATAAACCAAATTTAAAATTGTTTTAAATTTATACCTAAATTATATGCATCAAGTACTCCATGATTTAATGCTCATCAACTGAGCCTGACAATGTCATTCCTTAGCACACGGACATAAGCAAAACAACAAAACAGCTTAACTTGAACATTATATAAAACGTTGCATAAAAGTTAAAAAAAAAAAAAAACAAAAAAAAATTAAAATTAAAAAAAGACAATCTTTAACGATGAAGCTGGTGAATCATCGGGATCATGCCATCAGATTCTTGCGACAAAAGTTGCGTTCACTCTTGCAGAGCTTCCAGGAGGATTGCGATACAACATACCAGGAGGCGGCACGTCTGCTCTTCCATCTGGGACTGCAGGATCTGGAGACGCATATCAATTGGCTGGAGTATTACAATGCCAATGCGCCGTTGCTGAAATGGAATGCGGTCAACAACTACATCGAGCTGCACTATCCGAACAACAAGAATGTCCAGAAGACCACAATTGCCGAGTACACCAAGCTGACGATCTATTTGCAGCAGGAGAGTCTCGAGATGCCCCGCAAGAAGGCATACTATCTGGTCGAGATGCTGCATTGTGCTCGCAGCATCGATCAGCTGACATTGAATGGCTCACTGAATCCGCTAGAGCCGGTTGTGGTTAATCTATTATTCTTGGATGATACCATCGAGAAGTTTTACTATTTGGTCTATCACCTGTTGCCGCTCTATCGTGATCACATTCGTCTGCAGTGTGATTAAGATTTTCTTTTTTTTTTTTTTTTTGCTGTTTTTTGGGGATAGATATGTATCATTTTATTATTTATTTTTTGTGTTACTTGTTATTTACCGTTAATTGAAATAGTTTCAAAGTTCAAATATCGAAGCTATAACTGAACTGAGGGGCTGAGGCCTGCAGCACGCACAAGAGACAACACACAGAGCAACTAAATATCTCAGACAGAGGCTGATTCATGCCAGGCACGGAAGACATCCAACAATGGAGCAGAAAACAAGTTCAGGGCCGATGGCATGCGCTAAAATAGAAACCAAGACCCGTGCCATTGACTTTAGCGAGTGGCGAATGGATATGCGAATCTCTGGCTCACAAAGGACTGCTGCTGCTGCTGCTGCTTCTGCTGCTGCTGCTTCTACTGCTGCTGCGACTGCGTTCGGCATTAACGTTTACGTTTACGAGAGTCGCTTTGCCAACATTATATTTTAATGACCTGACGGAGCAGACGTTAACCCATGAATCCCTGTCTGCCAATGAACCGCAACAGCCAACTGCCAACAGCCAACAGCCAACGGACGACTGCCAATCTACACTGGAGATGATCAGCTCAATACAATTTTCCGCTAAATTCGGCTGAATCTGGATATCGGCTAGTTAGTTTTTATCAATCTATATTATTTGTTACTTTTGGTATACAAGTTCATGGTCTCTTTTACACTTTACATTTCTCTGTCTCTCTCTCTCTTTCTCTCTCTCTCTCTCTCTTTTTTTTTTTACTAATTTTTTTTCTGATCTCAGTTGATCTTTCTCTGTGTCTCTGTCTCTGCCTCTCTTTCTCTTTCACTATCTATTTCTCTCTCTCTTTCTCTCTCTCACTCTCTCTCTCTCTTTCTCTCTCTCACTCCAAAATTATTCCATGCAAAATTAATAGTCATATTGCTGTAGCTTCAGCATTTCAATAACTTTTTGAATGCTGTAAAGTTTTCATATGTTTTAAATACTTTTATAGTTTTTATTGTTAAATAGTAAATAAAAAAAATAAATGTAGACTAAAAAAGAGTTTTACCTAAATTTTAGTTCGTTAGCTATAAACTCTAGCTAGTTTAGCGTGTTTCTAGCCAGTTTGCTTTGACTTTGGCATTGTCTTACGACAAACTGGCATAAATTACAAAGAACCCTCGGTCGGTGAACCTTTTTATTGTTGCCAACGGCACTGATCAAGGGCTGAAGCTTCCAGAAAATGAAAATGTTGCCTTGCCGCCAGACTCAATGACCGCTGTGCAATGATCTGTGCAGGGCAGCAGCAGCAGCAGCAGCAGCAGCAGCAGGAGGAGGAGGACCAGCAGCAGCAGCAGCAGCAGGAGGAGGAGAAGGAATAGTAGTAGAGAGAGCCATGCCGTGCACGTTCTTTAGGTGGCAACAGGTTCAAACCACAGCAAGATCATTGGCCGGCCAACAACATCCTATGGGAAAGGACATGAACCCCAACTCCATGTACAATTGTTGCCGCTGCAGTCGGCTGCTGTACGATTGTTGGATTATTTTTATTTTTATTTTTATTTTTAAACCCTTCGATGTTGATGTTTCGCACTTGCAATGGGCAACAACAACAAACAGCTCAGGCTTCGACTGGTCAATAAACTTTACAAACTTTGAGACTTTGAAACCAGCTGCAAACGCATTTTGTGCACTGAATGACGCACACACACACACACACACACACACACACACACACACACACACACACAGACAGACAGAGGTACACTTTAAATTGATATTATGCTCTAATGTCTAATCAGCGCATTGCGCATACAAATTTTCGGTTCAATAATGGGGACAACTGCGGTCCGGCTCACGTGGCGTATGCGCGTTGCTCTTATCATTTTCACATTCTTTATAAGTGTGTGCACACACACACACACACACATTGTGCATTGAGCATGTGATGTACATTTCGTAAAATCAATTTTTATTTATTTGTTTTTTTTTTCATTACTATTTATTTATTACAATTGCAACAGCAACTGCGATTGCTTCTGTTCTGTTCCAGCCCCCCCCCCTCCCCTCAGGCTGGATTGTGCCACGCCCACACTGAGCCCTTTAGCATACAAAAGCATTCTTCAATCTATATTTACTTTGTACATAAATAATTTCGAAAGCAGCAGCTCGCTTATATGTGTCAAGGTAGTTTGCATGCTTTATTTCTTAACCCAATTTTTACACACTGCACAGTTTACGGCTGAAATTTATATAAATACATGTACATATATATATATATATATATGTAAATAAATACATATTTGATTGCTTGTCAATATTCTATGGCCAAAAAAAAAAAAAAGAAATCAACAATAAAAACTGCAGCGTCAGACTTACGGGCATTAATGGAGCGCATCTCGCATTTGCAGTTGCCCAAAGTCCAAGGTTGTGGAAGAATCCGACTCGATCCATTGGTATTGGCATTTTGCACGCGTTGCTATTCGAACCTTATTTCAATTATGCTTTCTCTCTCTTTTTAGCTGGTAAATCGAGCTGTGCTCCAAATGCAAGCGCACTTCTATTGCCATACGAGCTCAACAAATATTTGTATGAAATCATCTTTTGATTCAAATTGTTTCAATTTGTAATCTAATTGAAATGCTTTACCTTCATGGTCACATCCATTTCCAATTGTAAGACTTATGGCATTACCTCAGACTCTGTACAAATTTATTCTCCGCTTACACTTTGCAAAGCAAATCGACAAAGATCAATAACAAATTAACATGCAGCTTTATTCCCATATTGTTTGAACTGGATGAATGTGAACTGCCTAGCGAACTGCCTCACTCTCGCTCTCTCTCTCTCTCTCTCTCCCTCTGAACTGCTTTCCGATCTCAGCTGATCTCTCTTGATCTATTGATCTCTTTCTCTCTCTCTCACTGTCTCTCTCTCGCTCTCTCTCTCTCGCTTAACTACATTCCGATCTCATTTCTCTCTCTCTCTCTCTTTATCTCTCACTCTATCATTCTCTCTAAATCTCCATCTATTAATCTTTCAGTCTTTTCCCATTCATTCATATCATTGTAGAATCCCAATTACTTTGCGAGCTCTCTTGCTCAGTCCCTCTCTCTCTGTCTCTCTCTCTCTATCTTGATTACTATATCTCTCTCTCACTCTCTCTTTCTGTTTTTCTCAAATATCAACCACTTTTTGATGCCGCTTGATCTCGCGCTCCCTCTTCTATCTCTCTCTCTCTCTCTCTCTCTCTCTCTCTCTCTCTCTCTCTCTCTCTCTCTCTCTCTCTCCCCCCTCTCTCTCTCTCTCTCTCTTTCCTTCTCACAAGTCATCTAATTATTGAATTATATAAGTTCCATTCAAGATATAAATGAATTAATCTATATGAAAACGTTATCATTGCAATTTGATTACTAGAAACTAAGATTACTCAAGCGAAATGCAAATCTCAATATACATATATATTTATACATATATATATATATATATTTGCTTAGCTCAAGAACATTCTGTGTAGACAGTTCGAGAAGTGACTCATATGTTCAGTCTATTATCAATCGAGCTGTCAATGCTTTAGCTTCAAGGAAAAAGAGATTTATTCTGCCCAATTGTAAATAGTTGTTTGGTTTATTTTATTTAAATATTTAAAGTAAATCAATTAAAAGAACAATACACATATAAATATTCAATTATGCTGTGAACAAAAATATTTTTCGAAAAAATCTGGAAAAATGTAAATTATGTAAATTATGTAAATTATGTAAATTATGTTATTATGTTATTATGTTTACAGTTGGAAAACAAATAAAAATTGAATGCAAAATATTTGGAAATATATTAAAATATATTTAGGGATGATGAATCTACTATTAGGCTATTATATATCAAAAAATACACAATTCAAGATCTTGAATAAAGATAATGAAAGAAAAAGCTTGATAGAGAGAATGAGAGAATGAGAGACAGGTGGAGAGGAGAGAAGGGAAGAGAGAAAAAGAAAGATAATAACAGATATAAGAAACGGGGAATAAAATTGAAAAACAATGCGAAAATGAAACATAGAGGAGGAAGAGGAAAAGCAAGGGAACAGTAGACCGTGAAAGGAATTGAGAACAAGGGAGAGATATTGATAGAAGGAAAGAACGGAAGGAATTGATAAGTTATGTATAAAGATTGGAAGAAAGCCAATGAGAAAGAAAAATTGTAAAATAGATAAATATAGAGTTATTGACAAAGAGATGAAATGCAAAAGAAATTGAGAGAATGAGACAGAAAATGAGAAAGATAAATGAAAAGTGCTAGGAAACGCCTTTGAGAAAGAGAACTAGAATGAGAGACAGAGAGGGACAGAGAGAGAGAGAGAGGGAAAGAGAAAGAGAGAGAGAGAGAGAGAGAGATAGAGAGAGCTATAGACGAATAGACGAAGAAACACAGAGAAAATAAGATGTAAGAGGGAGAGAAACTGAGATGTAAGAGGAAGAGAGAGAGAGAGAGAGAGAGAGAGACAGAAAGAATGAAAAAGTAAGCGAAATATAGAGTTCAATAAAGAGGAATGTAAAGGAAAAGTCTAAGGGATACAGAGAAATTGAGATAGGAGAGAGATAAGGCTGTAGTAATGGTGATAGAGAGAAGTAGAGAGAAGCATTCACGGATAGATAAATAGAGAGCGAACCACAACTACAGCGAGAGTGAGAGAAATAATCAAGCAAGGGAGAAATATAGCAACATGGAGAAAAGGAATAAGTATGACAAAGGTGCGACTAAGAGTGAGATCGATATAATGCTATTCAATCACAGCTCTCAATCCACCTCATAGAGTTCTAAGCAGTTTAAAGTTGAGAAATCAATATGAATCAATTGATCGATCAATTCGATTAACGATCGATCGATTGTCGATTTGCTGACATATGCGACGCGGCTGCTTGTCTGCATCTTTATTAGTTAGACAATTCCACTGTTCGACTGTGTGATCAGCATGCGAAATCAGATATAAAATTTGAGCCTTGACATCTTTCATAGGCGAAGCGTGCGTTCGTTTAACTCATCCAAACATTTGCCGTCAGGCAGAGTGCCAAGTGTAAGAACGTGCCGCCAAATGCATTTGAATAGTCGTTAAGAATAGCAGCAGCAGCAGTAACAGCAGCAGCAGCAGCAGCAGCAACAATTGCAGTTGCAGTTGCAGCAGCAGCAGCAGTCGCGGCGTCGTCAATAATAAAAAAAAACAAGTAAGAAGGCTTAAGTCGAGACTGCTCGACTATGAGATACCCTGAACTCTGTAAAAATAAAACTGAAACTCTTCTTCTTTATGCACGCATAAGCGCGCGCTCTGCTAACTGCGCAGTTGCTGCCGTCGCTTGGGGTTGGGTTGGGCTATACTTTGAACGCTTATAATTGCATCTCTAGATAGACGCTCTTCATGATACTCACAGAACTTAATAATAGCATTCAAATGTGTCTATTTGCCAAATTACAAGTATTGGGAATAATTTCTTCTTTTTTTTTAATTCTGAATAGGGCGTGGCATCTAAAGTTACAGAATCTTTGTATTCATCATATCTATTTAAATAAGCTCTAGCTCTAGCTCAAACGGTCTAGAAATTACGCTCAAAAAACGTTAAAAACATTAAATGAATTTTCGATTTATTATCGATAATTATCGAAAAAAATAAGCAAAAATAAAGTTGCAATGCGTAACTAGCATACGAATATTCATGTGAAATTTCAGGTATGAGGTCTACGACATCTTCTTCTGCCTGTTACATACATTCTCACAAAACCATTATACCCCGAATTCTCCAGTTTCAATGGTTTCAGAGGATATAGAAGAAGAAAAAAAAATGAATTTCAAAGAATTTTGACATTTAGTCAGATTTTGATTTCATTCTCGATTTCGTTTGACTGTGCTGTGTGGCTAGCCGGACCAAAGCAAACGCTGTTTACTTGCTGCACAAATTAGCATATGCTACACACACACACACACACACACACGCACACACATGCACACACTTGCATTTAGAGTACAATTCACAAATTGGCGCTGAAAAGTTCTGTCTGTGCCGCTGTTGACACTGTCTCTGCGCGTGAGTCGTAGCCAAAAAACCGAATCAAACCGAAACGAACCGAGTCGCGTTGTTGTTGTTGTTGTTGTTGTTGTTGCAGGCAGTTGCAATGGCGCACAGTTCAATGGCTTTTGCGCCATTTTAAGATCAATGCACCCCGCTGCAGCAGCCGTAGCAGCCGTAGCAGCAGCAGCAGCAGCAGCAGCAGCAGCAACCGAGTAGCCGCTCTAACAATTAAGCTGCACCGGCTGCTGTTACTGTTGCTTGATCGACGGGGGTTGCGGGGCTGCGGGGCTGCGGGGCTGCGGGGGTGTGGTGAGTGCCGTGCCACCGGCCGGCCCGGTGCCAGTCTAGGCCAGGTGAACCAATCGAATCATGCTGGCAGCGGGCTGAGCGCTGGCAAAAAACCTTGCGCATGAACAAATCCATGGACATGGACACACACTCACTGGCTGCTCAACCCCCAGCTCAGCCCCCTAGCCACCCTCTCACACACACACACACACACACACATAGATGGCTAGCAGTTGTTGGCCAAGTTGTCAGCGCAAGTGGCCAAGACTGGCCAAAAATCAAAATACAAAATATTAAGAGCTCACGGAAATTTTGTTTGTTTGCCTTCATTTTTTCATTTTGATTTCTTTTTCAATTTTTTTTTCTCTCTATTTTTTTTTGGGTGGCTTGAGAGCGGTGTGTGTGTGGGGGGGAGGGAATTTTGGAATTTCTGAGATGCGAGTATGCAAAAAAAAAAAAGAAAAAAATACAAAATTCATTTCGAATGTAAACTGGAGACCGGGCCGCGAGTCTAGCCGGTTGCTGTTGCCGGTTGACAAATTGCCAACTCAACTTGTTCTGACATTTTTATATGAGCTTGTTGTAATTGCTGTTGTTGTTGTTGTTGTTTATGTTGTTGTTGTTAATGTTGTTAATCGTCTAATGAATGTGGCAACATTCTAATTTAAATTGCGCTCCACACATTGTTTCGACACCTGCTCTAAAGGTTTATACAACAGAGATAGAAACAAACACAAAAAATAGATAGAAAAAAAAAAAAAAACTCACGCACACACACACACACACACAAAGAGTTATATATACACAGACTCTCAGACCATACAGCTCATATAATGATAGCTGCAATTATTCAAGGATCAATGGTAGACCTTATGAAAAGAGCTCAGAGATGCAGAAGTCTGAGCAGAATGAGAGAATGAGACAGTCGCTAGGCTAGAGCTGGCAGCGCATGTGAAGAAGGCCCAGCTAGTTCGTTGTCATCAGAAAGTTGAAGCGGACAAAGGTAAAGGGATCAATATAAGGTATCTTGGAGTCGTGCCGAATAACTGGACTAAAGTGTTAAGCAATCGGAGCTTCTGTTGCTGCAGAGCTCGCTCTCTGTCTCTCTCTCTCTCCGTCTCTCATGATCTGTCTCTCTTTCTTTCTCTATCTCTCTCTCATTATCTGTGTTTCTCTCTCTCTCTAATAATCGGTCACTCTATCTCATTATCTGTCCTTCTCTTTCATTATCTGTGTTTATCTCTCCCTTTCTCTCTCTCATTATCTGAGTGTATCTCTCTCTCTCTCTCTCAGTATCTGTCTCTCTCTCTCTCTCTCTCTCTCTCTCAGTATCTGTCTCTCTCTCTCTCTCTCTATCATTATCTGTCTCTCAATCATCATCTGTCTCTCTCTCACTCTAATATAATCTGTCTCTCTCCCTCTCTCATTATCTGTCTCTCTTTTCTCTCTCTCTCTCTCTCTCTCTCTCTCTCTCTCATAGTCTGTATCTCTCCCTCCTTTCCTGCCTCTCTCTCTCTGCCTTTCTTTCTCCTCCTTCCTCTCTCACTCCACCATCTTCCATGGATGAGTGTCATCAAGTCCATCATACCCTGCGCATCGCCAAGTTGTCTGAGACTGATCACGATCAGAGGCATCGTCAGAATGGTTCATAGAGAGAATCAGGACAACTAAGCTACAGAGGGGAACTTTGGCAACAGTGGGACGCAAGAATATGTATTTAATGATGATATAAACTCTAAATTAGATTATTTAGTCTGATCATAGGTATAGGATTCATAATATACAATGAAATGAAATAAAGGCTTTTAGCCTTTCAATGTATGTATATCATCTGTAGAATGATAGAGGTAATCCAAAATTAAAGTAATGCCAGTGAACTCTACAAAGACAAGGCACATAAAGATAGTGAGACTCTGGCATGAATTGCTTAAGAGAGTGACTTAATATCGAAGAACGAAAAACAAACACGATAAAAAGTAAAAAAAGTCATGGTAAAATATATATTTTAAAATATTCATAAAATTAAAATTAAAATATATAAAGTGAAAAATATATATAAAATAAAAATATATATAATAATAATAAATATATATATTTTTTTTAAATATGCATAAAAATTAAATAAAAATATATAAAATGAAAAATGTAAATAAAAAAAAAAATATTTTCTCAAATAAATATATAAAAAAAAAAATAAAATCAATATATATTTTATGAAAAAAAATTTTTTTTTTATATATATATATTTAAAAAATATGTTGTATAATATATTTTTCATTATATATATTTTTCTTTTATTTTTATGCACATTAAAAAAATATATTTTAGCTTTGCTTTCACTGTGTTTGTTTTTCGTTTCGTTTAAATTTATAAAATACAAAAATATATATAGATTTAAAATAATATAATATAAAATAATATAGTCATCAAATATTTCAATTCATAGTATTTATTTAATTGAAAAAGGAAAACTAAATAAAATATAAAAACCCAAGTGTTAACTATAGTCTACGGGATTATCCTAACAGCAAAAAAATATAAATAAATAAAATAAAAATTATATTATTTAAATATGATTTGATAAATCGTAGCGTAGTATAGTCCAAGTCGGACGACAGCTTAGTTAGCAGCCAGAGCACCCAGCCGGACTTATGTGGAGCAACAACGTTTTATGCTAATTCCAAGGTTCTGCATTGGTTGGGTCAACGAATCGTGTCGCTGTCGATGGCGATGCCAATTTGAATCGAATCGAATCGAATCAAATCAAATTGAATCAAATGAAATAAAATCGTATCGAATCGTATCGTAGCGTATCGAATCGAATCGAAACGAATCTAAGCGCCTTAATCGCTAATAACATGCCTACTAATCATTGTCATATATCAATAACAATAAAAAATTCATATGGAACTACAGTTAAAGTGAGACAGACTGATACTGAGACTCCTACTCTCTCTCTCTCTCTCTCTGTCTCGCTCTCTCTGTCTGACTGAGTTTGAGTCTGAGACTGAAATGACAAAGAAAACGCAAAAACATTTCAGTTTCAATTTCGATTTCGATTTCCTATTGAAAGCGTTCATTGATCTCTTGCTGTAATGCTGTAGTGGAATTTGAAATTCTTGGCTCAGCTGAAGCTATTACACAACCACAAGCACTCCAAGGCAATAGTTGAATGTTGGCCCTTCGAATTTATGACCTAGCTTCCGACTAGGGCAGTGGAAGTTTTGTTCGAAGGTCAGCCGGAAAAATAGCTATGGGCCATGGGCAATAAATAAATAAGATGACAAAACCAGACGAGAAAACAAGGGCATAACTTCATAATAATTTAAACTAAAACAATTGTACGAAACTATAGAACTTATCAATGGAATTATCATAACATTTGAAATTCTGAAATTCTCAATATGAGTTTGAGAGTTGAGGCGATGCAAGCCTTGGACTAGGCATTGGATAATGTCAAACAGGATCGAACGCATTAGCTGACAAGCTCAATGAAATGTTCAATTTGATTGTGTAACGCATCATGGAATTACCATTGAATATGTATATATATATATATCTGTATGTAGTATATATAAATATCTTATTTGCAGTGCATATATGGATAGATGTCTGCTATCATCTCTCAGTCATTTCTATTTACATGAATTGCGCTTGAGCAATTACAATGTCAGCCATTGACAATTCAATTACAGCGATAAATTTCAATTCTAATGTGACACTTGAATAACAAATGTAGCAAGTCGTAGCAACAAGTTGCACGCCACAAGTCACCAGGAGGCGGGTGACTAGCAGATACCCTAGTAAATTGATCGAAACTTTTATATAAACTATAATAAATGTAATTCACATACAATTCATTATTTCACATGAAGTTCTTCAAGTATTTTTAATGATTTTTATTTTATTTTATTTTTATTTTTTTGGCAAGCTAAAAAAACGGGTCGTATACTTAATGTAAAGTACGTGCAATTGCATTGGCAATCTACGGGGAAGCACATTAAGCTGAGGCGTCGACAGCTTGAGCTCACAATTATATAAACTGACAAACTAACTTCAAACAAATCGCTTGGCTCTGGCGACGCATGCTAATCCCAATCAACATGCAATTGCGATTTAACGCCCCAATGTGAGTTGCATGTAAATGCAATTGCAATCCGCGCCTCTCTCGCTGCCGCTGCTGCTGCTGCTGGTGTTGCATTCGTATCTACTTATATATGCTGCGCCCCCTCACACACGTGACCAATTGAGGCACGTGACGTGCAGACACCTTGCGAGCGCTAATCAAAGGAGATTGGTTAATTCAATAATACTCTGACTACCCTACATTAAGTTTAACTTTCTTTATTGAGTTGGAAAATGAGTAAAGAGACAAAGTCATATATATATACACATATATGTATTATGTAAATATCACAAATTGCAAATTTTGAATAGTAATAATAATAATATACAATATACATGCAAGATGTTTTCTTTATATATAGAAATTCATTCTTTATTATGCATTATAATAATTTTTTTTTATCTTTTGTTATCTATTTTTATGTAAAACTAGATGAAGCTGACACTAAAGGTAGCAGGCTTTATAATAAAATATAAGAATTTAAAAATAAAAAATAATAATAATAATAATAATAGAAGCTTATGCTATAGTAAATTGACATCAGAAATCATATGAAATAACTTAAGCAAAAATCTAAGAAATATTTATATATAATATTTACAAATTTATTATAAATTCATTAGCTGAATAAAATTTACTTTTGTATTTTGTAAATTTATATAATAATTTTTAATATATTAAATATTTACAATTTTTACTTCAAATTAATTTTACTAATATAAATACATAAAGTGTTATTTAATAAGTATTTTTTGTGTGCAACTTATGCAAAATTTATTAATAAATAATTTAAAAAATCAAATATGATTATATTTCATATACTATTAAATTTAATTTGCATTAAAAATTTGCAAAATATTTGCCAGTGCGAATTAGTTAAATTTTAGAAATATATAGCTTAAGTCAGCTAGGAAAAGACACTAAGACATTGTATTTATAAATAATTATTGAATACATAGTCAATAAAAATATGCATAACGTATTATGTATTACTAAGTAAAACAATAAAAAATTGTCTCTATTTAATTGAAAAACTGTGTTTTCTAACAAAATTACGTTTCGGGACATAGAATACTTCACATTATAAAAGAAATAATAATAATAAATTAATTAATTAATTAACAATAACATATTGTATATAAAATTATTAAATGCTTTTAGCAAAAAAAAAAAAAAAATTAAAAACTTATTAAATTATACTAATACTAATACTTTAAAATATTTAAATAAAATTAACATATAAATTAAATTACATTTTTTTCTTTAAATTTATAATTAATAATAAAAATCCCAAAGCCATAATATCCCAAATTCCATGGATTGAGTGTATACTAAGTATATAGGAGAAAATATTATTTAAGAATATTTAAATATCAAACTTAAATAATAAACTAAGCACATACATTATATAAAGTAAATTATATAAAATTATTGTAAATTTGTAATTTAAAATAAAATATATATTATATTCAATTTTTAAGAATATTAATAGAATATCCAAACACGATTTTTATAAAATTTTAAAAATGTATAATCAATAAAAATAAGTAAGATTTTTTATAAAATATTAAAGAATATTAAAGAATATTAAAGAATATAAATAGAAATATCAAATAGCTTAAAATACATTAAAAATGAGCACACGCTTTATATAAAATTTAAAAAATGTATAATCAATCAGAATAAGTAAGATTTTTTATAAAATATTTAATTATTCAAAAATGGAAACTCCAAACAATTTATTTTAAGCTAAAAAATATTCATAAAAATATTCTTAAATATTTAACAGCTTGCCCAAAAAAAGAACTAAGATTTTTTAAAAAATATTTCATAATTTTCAAATATGAATAAATAAATAATAAATTTAAATATTTAACAGCTTGCCCGATTTTTATAAAATATTTCAGAATTTTTAAATATGAATTCCAAAAATTTACTTTAAGCTTAAATTTAAATACATGTGCATATAAAAATATTCTTAAATATTTAACAGCTTGCCCAAAGCAATTAAGAGAGCCAAAAAAAAAACTGTATTTTTTTTTGTGTTGCGCTGCCTTCACTTCGTTGCATGTTTTCAATGTGCAACAATGTTGCAGCGCATGCAAAAATCAAAATCAATATCAAAATTCTTGCCAGCTGCTGTGACCTGGCGGCATTTATTGTCGCTGACCTGCGGCGCTGTTGCAGTGCCATGCAACAGGTAAATGCAATGAGGTAGCGGCTCCCTGGTTCCAGCATTTTCAGCTGCCAACGATTTTCACCTTATGGCAAAATGGACGCACACACACACACACACACACACAGACACCTGCGAACAGTAACTGAAATTTTTTTGAGGCCAAATTTAATGGCAACAGCGACAACGCTTGGCATGAAATGTAGAAATTGGCAACTGCCCCAGAGAGCAGCAGCAGCAGCTGCCAGAGACTGAGTGAGTGAGAGGGGGAGGTGGCAGGGTGGCAGGGTGGTAGACAGTTGAGGGATGTGGCCAGGGGGCGGCGCGTGGCTAAATTGCACAGAAAGTCAGCCAGCGGCAGCGGCAGCGGCAGCGAGGGGCGGCAGCTGCAATAATTACACACAAAATTCTGAGCTTTTTCTCATTATTTTATTATTTTTTGTATATTACTTGAATTGTTGCTGTTGTTGCTGCTGTTGTTGTTGCTGTTGTTGTTGCTTTATTCTAGCTACTTTGGCAAGATAATTGACATCAATTTGTCGGCGAATGCATATCCATGTCGAGCATTAAAAATGCAGAACGCTTAAATAAAGTTCTCATCGAGCGCGCTCTCTCTCTCTCCCTCGCTCTCCCTGGCTCTCTCTCTCTCTCTCTCAGGTAGCTGTGTGATAAATTGGTGAAATGCAATTAGTCGGGTCACTTTCTGTGCCGTAGTGCGTAAGTAATTGCCAAATAACGGTAATGTTAATGCCGTGTGGCAGTTGGCTGCAACCTCAACCCCAAGTCGCATTAGCAGCTTACACAGGATATGCATGCACATACATATATATATATATATATATATATATATATATATATATATATATATATTTTTTTTTTTTTTTTTTTATATATTTATATGTAGGCAGGAGAAGCATTCTGATTGCTGCAGCTTAGCGACATGGTCAAATGACAAGTTGGTTCAGTGGGTCGTTCAACTGGTTGCTTGAAGTTAAGCTGCTGCTGCTGTTGCTGTTGCTGCTGCTACTGCTGCTGTTGTTGCTGCTTTTTTGTCTGTTGTCGCTGATCGGTCGTTGACCGCTGGCCTACAACTGTAGGCTATGGCACAACGTTCCGCAATTTGGGCAGCTGATCGCGCTGCCCTCCAACGCCCACACAGATTAGCCAGGCAACACTAGAAACTCTCTCTCTCTCTCTCTCTCTCTCTCTCTCTCTCTCTGTATCTGGCTTTCTCTATCTAACTTTGTCTAACCCTTCTTGGCATTCTAATGGCAACAGCATTGATTTTGAAAAGTCAGTCATTAAGTCAATCTGTTTTCCGGTCACTGTGTCAACGACATTGTATCACATGCAACACACGCACACACACACACACACACACACACACACACACACACACACATAGAGAGAGCTGAGCACACATCAATGGCGAGATCAATGCACTGACTCGCTGGCTGCTTGACTATGGCCAGTGTTGACAGTGAAGCTATTGCCTAACGCAGCGGCGCATTGCAAAAAGGTTAGAAACAACAACAGCAACAGCAACAATAACAGACAGCAGCAGCAGCAGCAGCAACATTAGCAACACATAACACAACAGCAGCAACAACAACAACAACAACAGCAGCAGCAACAACATCCGCAACAACAATAACAACCCGGCCTGGCAAGTGGCTTACCTACATTCCCAAAATGCAGCTGTGTTGGTGTGAATTGCACACACAAGACGCGACGCCCCCACGGCAGCAGCAACAGCAACAGCAGCAGCAGCAGCAGCAACAGCAACAGCAGCGGCTGCGCTGCAAGCGGATCAGGCGTCAACGTCAAGCCAGCGGAGTTCATTGACTTTTGCGCAAACGCACAAGCCTCCAACTCCAATTCAATGCACATAACGCGCCACTCACGTAGGCCGTCAACTTGTCCAACGAGTTGGGTAGACGACGCAGCGGCAGCAGCAGCAGCAGCAGCAGCAGCTAACGATGACGACGTCAAGCTCTGACTCTCTCTCTCTCTCTCTCGCTCACACTCGCTGGCTCTCAGAGTGTTGCTGATTGTGTTACTCTCTCTCTCTCTCTCTCACTCCCTCTCTCTCTCTCTCTCTCTCTCTCTCTCTGTGTGTGTGTCCGCCTGTCTGAGCTGAGCTTTTGCACAGTTTAGTTAGGCAGGATAAACGCAACAACTGCAACAGCAGCAACCGCAGCAACCGCAGCAACCGCAGCCGCCTTTGCGGCCATGCCAATGGCAGCGGCGTCAATGCGTCTCAGCTGCAACGGTCAATGACCGACCGACTAAAAAGCACACACACACACATACATGCATGCATACATGTCAGCATACCAGCCAGTACATGTTGCTGGCAGCTCTGCCGACGCGACATTGCTGGTGCTACGGCTGCTGTTGCTGTTGCTGTTGCTGTCGCTGTCACTTCCGAGGCAACAATCCAATCGCTTTTGGCAGCAGCAAAAATCCTTGCCGTTCATTTACACTTAAACCTTGTTGCTGCTGCTGCTGCTGTTGCTGCTGCTGCTGCTGCTGCTACTGCTGCTGCTGCTGCTGCTGCTGTCGTTGCGGTTGCTGCCGCTTCAATGTCAAGGAAGTTGAGCACACGCGACTTCCTTATGCGATGCACACGAGCAACCGCAACTGCAAAGAGAGACAAAAAAAATAAAAAAAAAAACAACAACAAACATAATATAACGCATGCGTCCAAGGCATGAGTCAACCCAATGCCGAGGAGCCAGGCACAGTGGTGCGCAATGGCAGCAAATGCGGTCAAATTATGTTGAATGCCGAAATGGCAGCAATTTGCGCCACTGTGCGACTCTGAAGCGCAAAGCACTCTGTGTGTATTTAGCCATACGTACGTCTGTCCGTACGTCTGTCTGTCCGTCCGTTTGACCATCCATCCCACCGTCCATCCCATCGTCCGTCCGTACATTCGTCTCTTTTATATCATTCGTCCAACGGTCTGATTGTCTGCCTGAGTGTGTGAGAAGCATTTGAAATGCGCGTCGTCGTCGTCGTCGTCGTCGTCGTTGACGTCGTCGTCGCTGCTGCTGCTGCTGCTGCGCGTCGGCTGCCGGCAGCAGCGTTGACTTGTAAACAGAAAAGTTCGTAAACCTTTAAAAGTGAAAGTAAAATCGGACGTAGACCTACATATACAAATGTAAAAACGCGACGCGTCGCTTCTGTGTGCGTGTGTGCCAAGAAGCAGCTGCCAAACCAGAAAGCAACACACACACACACACACACACACACACACACTCACGCACAGTGCCGTTGATGTTGGTGTTGGTGTTGCTCTTAGTGTGACTGGCAACGAACGACGCCGGCAGCAGCAGCAACAGCTACGGCAGCAGCAACAACACACAACGGAATTCCCAGCTAACGCTCCCGGCTCCAGTTCCAGAGCGCTAGAAACGAAAGACTTGTATGATACAAACTTAATGACATCAGTTAACTAATGCGGCTAATTAAATTTAGTTTGGGTTTTGCTCAATTTTTTTTTTCTCGTTGGCCCAATACAGCTGCAAATATATTTCTCAATAGATCTATTCCAAAATGTATATTTAATATATATTTTGCTATGTAGTATGTTGAAAGAAATGTTTAAAAGTTTATTTTATGTTTATTGGTAATTTATAAATTATATATAGTAATTAAATTTTGTTGCGGAAATATAATAATAATATAAGAAATAAAAAAGAAGTATCTTTAGAAAATAATTTAATGTATTATTAAATTCATTTTTAATTATATTTTATATTTTTATGTATATGTATATTATTTAATTTAATTTATCATTTATATTTATATATACACATATCTATTTATGTATATATTTTTTATAATTTTATTTATTATTATATTTATTTTTATTTATATTTTATATATTTATTTATATTATTTTATTTATTTAATTTTATTTCAGAAATTATCTACTAAAGGCATTTATAAACTGATTGACAAAAAAAAAATTATTTAAAAAAAACCTTTATATATATATGAAAACAAAACAACAAAATTTTATAATTTAACTTGATTTAAAAAAATATGTATATTTTTTGTATAAATTTATTTTATTTTCTTCAGTAAATTTTCATCTTTTTAAGTTACTCTGCATTGTTAAAACAAAATATATATTAAGTGCATAATAATATATATTAAAAATATTTATTTAAATAAATTGAAATGTTCATAAAAAATCCAAACTGTGCATTTAAAGTTTTAATAAATTTTCTATTTAAATATATATTGCTATAAATATAATATATAAAACATTTTTATTTTATATATATGAATTAAATAATATTTATATAAAATTGATATATATATATATATATATATATAAATTAAATATGGATTAATTTGTATAATAAATTTATTTAAAATGTATATACATATATATAAATTGAATAATTGGTGAAATTTTGTTTATGTTATGATTTTTATTGTTTTTTAATTTATTTAAATTATTTTAAGAAATTTGATCATATTTGAAACTTATTTTATTTATTGATTAATTTAAGGTATATTTCAGGTATTTTAATTCATTTATTTTAATTTTAATTATTTTAATTTCTTTTTAATTTCACTCTAATTAATTAATTTAATACAAATAAAAATCGATGCTTAATAAACGAAAATAACATTTAGATTAATATGGGAAAAATTTATGTAAAAAATCTCTTTTATGCTCAAGGTATTCCCTTAGCTAAAAAGATATCGTGACTACTTTAATTTATCAAATTAATAGTAATCAATGGAGTTTAGCGCCAACACTTTATATTAATTACATGGAATTTATAGAAATATATATATATATATATATATATATATATATTTAGTATTTCTCTCGCTCGTCAAGTTGACGCCTAATATTTACAGTCTCAGTCGCAGCACGTGCTCTGAGAAATCCACAAAATAAAAAATAAAAAATAAAAAA